>MEHQ01002185.1:24031-135963 GCA_008828725.1 Saccharina japonica
CTACTACTACTACTACTACTACTACTACTACTACTACTACTACTACTACTACTACTACTACTACTACTACTACTACTACTACTACTACTACTACTACTGTCTGTACTACTGCTGTGCGTACTGCGCTGCTGTGTATTCACGCTACTGTTGTAGTGGGCTGTTGTAGTGGGTGGATGGATCGATTGGTGAGTGTGTCGATCGGTTGGTGCGTACGTGGGTCGGTGGGTCGGTGTGGGTGGGTCGGTTCGTACGTGGATGACTGCGTTCGTACCTGTTGGCCGTGGCCGGCCCCGTTTTTTGTTTTGGAGTGTGTTTGTCTGCTACAAGGGCTCCGCGTGGATGCCGGCATATTATAGTGTGTCAATTTACCTGATCAATGGATCGCGTTATAGCGTGTGGGTCGTGGCCCAGTTATTATTTTGTGCTATTGTTTTTGTTCGCTATACCGGCCCTGCCCTGGCAAAGTTCGGGGTACCACTACTTATATATGTATAAAACAGCAGTGTGTGTTGTCTTCACAGGAAACCCGTTCTTTCTACTGTTACAGTACCCTGTAATGCGTTTTACAACCTAACTGCAGCAGTACATGTAATGGTATGGCGAGTCATATCACATACACCCATTGTCCTGATCCCTAATCTTAGAGCGATACAAATTATTATGTGGTCACAGACTGTGAGACAGAGAAAAACCAAACAAATTAACCGTAAATTAATGGGTAAAGCAAGTGAAATGTCAACTTACCGGATACGAGAACACATCGACACGAGCCGAACCAAAGAGTAAGGACGAAAAGACAATAAAACGAATTGTGAAATGCACGGAGTCAGAAGCACCCCTAGAAGAAAAGCATGCGTGCCCAAGATAACAGATAACTGCTGCACGGGCGAAGCAACACGAAGGAGAGGAAGACACCGGCATAGAAGTACGTACCATTAATAATGTAGGAGGCCCTGTACGTAAATGTTCGACCAGCCGGTGGCAGCATCATGGTAAAAAATAAAACGAGAGTTCGTATATATTCACGTGCACAATGTTTATTGTTATTTGTTTCCTTCTTCGTCTACACAATAAACGCTTTGTCCGCACTCCTCGGCTTTAGATGAAGATGCAGCAGTGCAGTTTGTTGCTTCTGTCTTTTTTGCTGCTGCAGCTGCTGCAGCTGCTGGAGCTGCTGCTCTGCATTATGTTGACGCTGTGCTGCTGGCGAGGTAACCCGTTTTTATTGCGTCGCCTTTACTATATTAAGACCACTCCGTAGGAAAGCCTTGTACCATATATGCTATTACAAGAGTAGGTCAGTAAGTCATTTCACGTTGAACACACCAGTTGCTTTTTTATTGCTTTTTGTTGCTTATTTGTAGAGAAATATCAGGCGTTTTCATGCTGGGAGTGGTCTAGAGCCCACGATTAACTACCCACCATGCCTCAAGCAGTAGCCTAGCACGCAGCACACAGGACACAGACCACACAGTAGCGACCACACCGCAGTATAGTATCTTTGGCGTTTTCGGGTTTCTTCGTTGTGGATGGTGCCGGGGGTGGTATAATGCAGCGATGCCGAGCACCCCACACCCGAGTCTGGAGTTCGTTGTAGGGGGTTACTTCCCTAATATGAATTGAACTTGCGAGCAGACATGCCGGGAGACATACCTATGCCTAGCTGTCTGTCTGTCTCAAAAACCCAATTGTGTACGTAGACTTGTTTTTGTCCCTAACCCCCTGGTTGAAAACAAAATGTATGTATGCGTGGAAACCCCCATTGCTTATTAATTATGTGTGTTTGTGGTTTGCTGGTTGCTGGTTTACTCGTTTATGTGAATTAGTTCCCGATCATATTGATGCGTACGCTGATGAGATGCAATGCACTACGTACCCTGTGCGGCAGCTGTACGTCGCAGATACCAGGTATTGAATGCTGCAGATACATATAATGATACCTGGTATGTATATATGAGCACTGTTTTGTTGCAAAAAATGGCAAAATACAGTAGTACACAAAATGCATCTTTCAATATATATGGTCAGACATTTTTCGAAAACTGGGAATTTTCCGTTCGTGTACCCGGTTTTTTCTGTCTAGGCTGTCTATCTTATCATACGTAGGCATCTGGCAAAAAAAGTGTTGTCTCCTGACATCTTGGCTTGCGAGCAAGAAGATATGCTTTCTCTCTTCTATTCGTAACAATGTCATCAAGCGCACTCTTTTTCCTGCCTTAGCGCACAAATGTCATCCGCCACACCCCGTCTTCCCTCCACACTTATCTCCTCCCTGGTACAGGCATACCCGCACTGATGTGTGATTTCATCCCTCCCGCTTTCCTATAAAATCATATTAATACTATTCGAAAATGAGTGTGTTCCACCCTAACTTCAGTACACTGTAACCCCGCTACCGATTTTTTTATCTTGGAAAATTACATACCAGGCACGTACTTTGTGGGGCTCTTTATCATGAGACGGGCGGTACTGCATGACTCCAGACCCCATAATTAACCTATGACAACTGCAGAAATAAAGTTGGAGATTGAGCTAAAAGGTAAAAGTGAAAGATAGCTCAATCTGATGTTTGTGGAAGGGCGGAAGAACTGTTGAGAAGAGAGTTGTGGTTCCAGTCTTCTGGTGTAGTACCAATCGGGTATGCTCGGCAAGCAGTTCTTTCAGTGTCGAGGAGCGACACAGAAAGAGCAGCTTGGCGAGGCATGAGTATCGACATCACCGTAGAAATAAGTGGCGCTAGATTGATACACAGCCAGACCACCGGCAAGCGCTTATCCCGTAGTATCCCGTAGTTTTCTCCTTGCTCCGTTTGGTTATCACCGAAACTCGACGGAGACAAGTCTGGCGGGGTATAGCAGAGGGGAGGGCAACAACAACTATCGACAAGCTGAAACGTGAACTCGAGCTTGAGGAGGGAAGGAACCCGAAGGGCCTCGCATCTAACGGTAGGTGGAGAGTAGACGATCGGCACTGGCGTTGGGGCCAGATCTGCAAGAATCCCGACGCTTAGGCGCAGTAATGAGAAGAGCAGTTCGGCCAAGACAGGCTCGTGTAGAGTCGAGGATCAAGGTTACGCTTTGCTATAGTATGGTGTAATATGAACGAGGAGCTATTACACTCTGTTTTTGTTTGGATCTTTCGACAAAGCTTAGGTCTACAGTTTACGACATACTTAGAGGTTTGGGATCAGTTTATGAGCCCCTTTGTATAGAAGATAACGAGTAAGGACACAATGCTAAGATTCGTTCGGCAAGAGGCAAAGACGGCAAGAGGCACAGACCAAGGCGTCAGAAGAGATTCGTTAATATTCGTTAGGTATCAAGTTATATTCTTCGATTCATATATATAGAGAGATTCGAGAAGGTATACGCTCGGTTTTCAACCATGGTCGACGCTGAACTGCTGCTAAGTTCGAGCGAGTTCTGCGTCTGTATATTCAAGTTAATCTAACTAATACATGGAGAGATTCGAAAAGACTTGTTCAGTTTTCAACCATGACGATATTGCATCGCTGTTTTTATGTTAAAATGGCAACGTATTGAAAGATTCGAAAATGTTCGTTCGGTTTTAACCATGAGCGATGCTAATCTCTATACTAATGTCAGGGCGACGCTGAATCGTTGCTAACTTCGACCGATTTCTGCGTCTGCATATCGGTTTTAATGTTAATCTATGGAGATATTGGAGATCGATTTAATTTTGATATTTAATATCAATAATCATGAGAGATTCGACGATACCCGCAAGACTTCCCAGTACACGCGAGATATCGAGAGAGCTACGTAGACGAGTTCGGTTTGATATTGATATGTAATATCAACAATCATGAGATATTCGAAATCATTAATGAAATAAAATAAAAATGAAATTTAAACTCCCAAGGGGCCGATATATTTATGTAATTTTTTTTGTTGAGGTTGTTTACTAATTACGCTTATGGATTACACAAATTTGGTGCTCCTTTCATATATTACGTAAAGGAGTAGATGAAAATGTATAAGCAAAGTAAGTAACAACCAAGGGAAGACAACAACATATTCTGAGCGGCGTATTCAACCCAGGTGGAGCGAATTAAAACCATATATCTAATAAGTCAGGAAGCTGAGCTCGATTTGTTTCTCCAGACGAATATCGGAACAAAGTAACAGTAAGCGAAGGGGCCGATATATTTAGGTATATTTTTGTTGAGGTTGTTTACTCACTGCGCTTATGGAATACACAAATTTGGTGCTCCTTCGATATAATACGTAAAGAAGTAGATTAACATGTGTAAGCAAAGCAAGTAACAACAAAGGGAAGACAACAAAACATTCTGAGCGGCGTATTCAACCCAGGTAGAGCGATTTAAAAACAATATACCAGGGTATCTAATAAGTCAGGAAGCTGAGCTCGCTTTGTTTCCTCAGGCGAATATGGGGGGGTATCCGAGACGTCGCCTCGTGTAGCCAGCCGTGAAACCAGACCTAAGGATATAGGTCTGAGATGCTGGAGCGAGCTAACGATACGCGGTCCATTTACCATAAATACCTCAACACGTCAAGAGACTGAGCTCGCGTTGTTTAACGCGATCTCAAGCAAATTGCGAAACAAAGAAACAACAAGTGAACTCCCTCCGTACACATAATACACAATGTGAATCGGTGGGAACGGGAAAGTACGCGAAGCGGCGCTCGACTCGTGTGCCGGGATGGTTGTCATAATCAAGGATGCGTCCAACGTAATCGCGATGACAAATCACGGAACAAAGTAACAATAAGCGATTTCCCTCCGTACACATCAAACACAATGTTAATCGGTGGGAAATGGGAATAACCGAGGCTGCGCTCGCCTCGTGTCCCCGGATGGTTGTCATAATCAAGGATGCGTTCAACGTACCTAGAGGACAAATTCCGGAACGAAGTAACAGTAAGCGAACCCTCTTCCGTACACATCATACACAATGTGAATCGGTGGAAAAGGGGAGGTAACCGAGGTTGCGCTCGCCTCGCGTCCCGGGATGGTTGTCATAATATAAGGATGCGTTCAATGTAACCTCGAGGACAAATTCCGGAACAAAGCAAAAGCAAGCGAAGGTTCCTCCGTACATATCATACACAATGCGAATCGGTTTGATAGGGCCAGTAGTCGAGGCGTCGCTCGCCCCGTGTATCCAAACATGAACGCTAGGCCTAAGGACAATTCCGACGGTGTGAGCATCACAACGGAACGGAGTAAAAGTAAGCGGTCCGTTGACCATTTCACCCGGAAGTGGCGTGGAATGATTAGTCTGACAGAGGATTCGCAAAGAGGTAACGTGGAGTTACCCGATCCGTATGTCGCCAAACGACATTACCGGATCGGTGCAGGGCGGCAACGCTCGGTGCTGTTGCGAAATACACTGGAATGTGATTTTATCATGCAGTGTAGACGGGTCGATCACACCAAACGGTGAAAGTGCACACGCTTAAGCGTATCTACGTGGACAGCAGCACTCGATCAGGGGCCTTATTCGCAACGATTTTCCCCTTTTACTTGTGCTGTGCATAATTCGGAAGGTGAACAGAGAACGCAACCGCAACGGTAGTTCGATGTCGGACTCGGAAGACAACTCCCCGAGCGGGGCAGAAGGCCAGTAACGCGGAAAGAAAAGGGTGACGCGGGAATAGTATAACGCGTTGGCCGACAAAACGCATGACATGTTCGACATGGTTGCTGACATGCAGCAGAGAATGCAGGAGTTACTGGAGCGCGTGGAGGCGCAACCCGGGGAGGACGGCGAGGTGGTCGCGGCCGGGCACCAGGGTGAATCCAAAGAGGCCAAGGTCGCTTACAAAGACCGAGTGGCGGTATGGAAGAACACCATGGCCCGCAAAGGCTGGATGATCATCGGAGGCAAAACAGTGATGATGGGGTGCAAACGCAGGCGGGACTGCAGGCTGTGCTTGCGCGGAAGAGGTAGATGACACAGGCGGTGACGTCCCAACCAACAAACCTCGCTGGGTTTAGGGTCGAAGACCACCTGCCTGCGGAAGCCGGGATAAAGCCCGCCGGTCTTGCGCTTTCGGACCAGATGGACATTATGGTCGACGTGATCACCACAGTGTTGGGTAAAGGTGTTAGTGGCGATGCGTGTCGCGACCGCCTTGAGACCTTCAAGCGCGGGCTGGAAGAGGGCGCAGGGACCCTACGGGAACACGCGAGGGAGAACTTCCTGGCCATTCGCGTTCCTCCAAAGAAGGCAAGGCTGGTCAAGATGGTGAATGGCGACATGGACGAGTGGTCATCCAGGTTAGTTGACATCGCGGCGACTGCTGCCGTGGAGTGGATGGTGCCACCGGAGTTCGACAGCCTCCCGGCCGTGCCCGTCCCGAAATGGTCTAAGCTCAACGCCTATATGGCAGCAGGGGGTCTCATAAACGCGGAAGAACACGCTCACCAGGCCCCAGTAGCAAAGCGCTCTCGGACCAAGGGACCCGCGCGGGCTGAAGCCTCGGATATGCCCTGTTTTGGATGGGCGCTACCCAGGGGATGCCGCTTCGGACAAGAGTGCATATACAGTCACGACCCGGCCAAGGCCTGGCAGGGCGGAGGAACCAAAGGGTGGGGTGAGCCTCGCAAAGTCAAGCGCGAGGACAAGAACAAGGGTGGCTCCCGCGCGAAGAAACAGGACGGGCAGGACGACAACAGTGGCGACGTAAAGAACCCCGACGGAGGGGGGGGGGGCGTAGTCATGAAGCAAGAGGATGCATAGGGGTGCGGGCTCCGCCTGCCGGCGGGGCCAACCCGAACACAGCTTCATGGATGCACCTCGGCAGCGGGCACTTCGCTTGCGGCGCCGGGGTCAGTACCCACGTCAGGACCAGGTATGGCACCAGGGGTAATCGAGTGTCTAGGACTAGTCATGGAATTAAACGAAGTACAACCGGGTAGTCGGCCAGGGAGGCAGCTGCTGGATCGGACAGCAGATGCTTGCGCACGATGGTTGGCCGATAATAACTGGAAATTCCCATGCATGCTCGAGATAGAACGGCGGATGAACCTACCCAAAGTACACACCCCATACATAGTCCAATGGTTTGGTAACGTTAAGGGCTTTGGGCGGACAAACCAGCTGGCTGAGATAAACGAGAGAGGAGTACCGGTACAGGTAGAAGGCTGGGCCGACATTGCGCCAGCCCCTAAGTACGACAATCACAGCAGTGTCAACAAGCACGCCGACTAAGTCCGGGAAAAGGTCCACGGAGACGTTGCGTTAGGACGGGCGTTTGTATTTCCACGCAGGGTAGCAGAGTCCATTCTGGGCCTGCGATTATCTCCGCTAGGAGTAGTAGTTTCAGCGACCAAAACACGCATTATCCACGAGCTGACGTTTAAGCACAGAAAAGGGGGGGCGAGCGTGAATGGTGATACTGGCTTCGAGTCTGCGCCACCATGCAACATCGGAAATGTCTTACGCAGTGTCGTGTGGCGGATTCTATACTTGCGACGCGAGTTTGGCATCTCAGCCCGCATTTTGCTAAGCAAGATGAATGTGAAAGACGCGTTTAGACAGATCACAATTAACAGCCACCGTTCCCCAGTTTTCGGCTTTACGTTCGAAAAGCTTGTCGGAGTAGGCCGACGCCTGCAGTTCGGGTGGCGCAACAATCCAGGATTATGGTGCCTGTTTGCCGATGCATTGGAACACTCGCACAAAAACACTACGTTCGATAACGCGGTGATCACAGACCTAGGTCACGGAGTTACAGCACATGTTGGCGTAATCCCACCATCGAAGGCAAAACGCCAAAGCCAGATACACCCCAACGTGGCACTTTCCCCGGGGACAGGAAGAGGAGTGGAGGACCCATTCTTTGTCGAATTCTACGTTGACGATGCGATCAGCGTAGAACGACAGTGGTTCAACGACGGTCGGCGATTACGAGTAGCCTCGGAATCACTGGCGTCGGATCACTTCCGTTTAATGGGCGATTTGCATATAGGGGATCCCCCTCTTCTGTCTCCCCGGAAAGCATCATCATGGAACACGCCGTTGGTTGTGTTCGGTTAGGCAATCGATACAGAAGCCATGACAATTTCATTGTCACAAGTGAAGTTGGCACGAGCTCCTTGAGTCATGGCCAAGGGAGCGTACGACAGCGTACGAATTCGAGGTGCGGTCTCTCATTGGAAAACTGTCGCATGTGAGCCAGATACTGCGATTAGGAAAGTGTTTCACCCACCGCATGCTGAGAACAGTCGATCTAGCACCTCAGAAACAATGGAAGGGTAGGACAGCCACGCAATGCTCAAAAAAAAATCGGATTCCCTTGCCACCAGAATTCCACGCAGACTTGGCATTTTGAAAGCTGATGGTCGCACGCGAGGCCGGGCGCAGGCTGAAAGCCACCCCTTACAGCTTCTACCTACAGCCACATTCCCACACCCTGATTTCGGACGCATCCGGTACCGCGATGGGGGGAGACACCCACTACTACTGTATTTATTTGTGTTTAATGGTGATTTGTTATGTGGAGTAGATTCACGAAGAACAACTCGTGAATCTTGACGATATTTTGTGAATTGACCTGAAAAAAGCAAAATCACGATCTGCGGCATTTTTTTCGTCGTGGCCATTCTGTACGGACCTGAGGTTTTGCTGGAATGGCATACATCAAACATACACACACGCATACACAATGAGAGACAGAACACAGCAAACCAGTGCTTCGTAGCTGTCACAACTAGCCTGCTAGATCCCCCCTGCTACTCGTAGCTGTTCCACGCACACTGTGGGGTCTGCAGTTTCTTCTGCTGTAGTATACTGCTGTGCTGTGCTGTTCGACAAACGGCGCCTTGGCTGCTTCGCAGCTTGTAGCCTAGACTACTGTGGAGTCATGTATCCTTAAAGTACAGCAGTAGTACTACTTTCTGTACCAAAATACTCGTGTTCGTGTGTATGTAGATCGGCCTATCGTCGAAAAATAGAGAGAGGTCGTGAATATGATACTTCGAAGTCTGCATGCTGGTAGACACGTACTCTCGTAGATCCGTGTATTTATACTCTACGTAGATTCCCAAAAATTGGAACCGAATTACAAATTTACATGAAATTATCAAGCGTGTCGTACTACTGCTACTACTGCTGTACGCAGCCCAGACAGAGCAGACGCATGCGACATGGTATCAACTACTGCTGCACGACGCTTGATGTGTGCCTCGTTCCATGTCGGTGTGGTCCTTGTGGTCTCGTGCGTGGTGTGTGCTGTGTTCCGTTCATGTCGCGGGTCAAAAACGAAGCATCAAACTTCATAGGATGAAGAAACAGTATTACGGCAGGTGTTTCATAGAGTCGCGAGGCGGTGCCAAGTCGGAACGCCTCCCCTAAGTTATTTGCCAGATTTTGCGACGTCGAAGGCCCAGAGCACGCCCCACGGGCCTCGGCCGGGACCCGCACTTGCGCCGTGGCGTACACGCGCCCCCACTGCGTGCCCCGCAGGCGACAGCGCGAGAAAAGACCCGCGGCCGGAGATGAAAAGTGAAAGTATTCCGGGAAAATGTCCATTTGGTACCTAGACATATTATATGTATACGTGGTACCGGTTACCGGTACGTGGTACTACTGCTGTACGTGCTAGATATCGAGTACGTGTCAAAATCGTATGGATGTGATTGTTTGTTTATTGATATGGTATATCTTAACCATACATCGTACTCGGTTCTCGTTTGATATAATCGCTGATGCGCAATGAATCACCCTTTTTTTCTGTTAATTTTCTGCTTGCAAACCTCGGGGCCTTGCTTTCGCGTACAGCAAGCATTATGCAAAGCAGCACCTGTTTCTTCGCTGTCAAATCAAAACGAACATGGCCAAACCCTTTCCCCCCGCTTTTTTCGATGGCGTTCCCACCTCCCCGCATACCGCACTCGGCGTCGTCACCCCCCCCCCTATACGCCTCGATAAAACGTAGCCTCCGACGAAGGACCCGGGCGAGGCGCACCGGTGCGGCTGCGTCCCGCCACCCCCCGGACAGACCGGCTGCATGGACGGCTGTTCCAACAGAGCAACTCGGGAGGAATGTACGCCTCGAACGTGCGGCTTGGAGGGCAAGTCTACCTGCTCGANATTAATCATGCAGTGTAGACGGGTCGATCACACCAAACGGTGAAAGTGCACACGCTTAAGCGTACCTACATGAACGGCAGCACTCGATCAGGGACCTTATGCGCAACGATTTTCCCCTTTTACTTGTGCTGTGCATAATTCGGAAGGTGAACAGAGAACGCAACCGCAACGGTAGTTCGATGTCGGACTCGGAAGACAACTCCCCGAGCGGGGCAGAAGGCCAGTAACGCGGAAAGAAGAGGGTGACGCGGGAAGAGTTTAACGCGTTGGTCGACGAAACGCATGGCATGTTCGACATGGTTGCTGACATGCAGCAGAGAATGCAGGAGTTACTGGAGCGCGTGGAGGCGCAACCCGGGGAGGACGGCGAGGTGGTCGCGGCCGGGCACCAGGGTGAATCCAAAGAGGCCAAGGTCGCTTACAAAGACCGGGTGGCCGTATGGAAGAACACTATGGCCCGCAAAGGCTGGATGCTGATTGGAGGATAAACAGTGATGATGGGGTGCAAACGCAGGCGGGACTGCAGGCAGTGCTTGCGCGGAAGACGCAGGTGACCCAGGCGGTGACGTCCCAACTAACAAACCTCGCTGGGTTTAGGGTCGAAGACCACCTGCCTGCGGAAGCCGGGATAAAGCCCGCCGGTCTTGCGCTCTCGGACCGGATGGACATTATGGTCGACGCGAGCACCACAGTATTGGGTACGGGTGCTAGTGGCGACGCGTGTCGCGACCGCCTCGAGACCCCCAAGCGAGGGCTGGAAGAGGACCCAGGGACCCTACGGGGACATGCAAGGGAGATCGTCCTGGCCATTCGCGTTCCTCCAAACAAGGCAAGGCTGGTTAAGATAGTGAATGGCGGTATGGACGAGTGGTCATCCAGGCTAGTTGACATCGCAGCGGCTGCTGCCGTGGAGTGGATGGTGCCACCGGAGGACGACAGCCTCCCGGCCGTGCCCGTCCCTATATGGTCTAAGCTCAACGCCTATATGGCAGCAGGGGGGATCATAAACGCGGAGGAGTACGCCCATCAGGCCCCGGTAGCAAAACGCTCTCGGTCAAAACGACCCGCGCGGGCTGAAGCCTCGGATATGCCCTGTTTTGGATGGGCACTACCCAGGGGATGCCGCTACGGACAAGCGTGAATGTACACCCACGATCCGGCCAAGGCCTGGCAGGGCGGAGGGATCAAAGGGTCGGGTAAGCCGCGCAAAGTCAAGCGCGAGGACAAGAACAAGGGTGGCGCCCGCGCGAAGAAACAGGACGGGCAGGACGCCAACAGTGGCGACGCAAAGAACCCCGACGGAGGGGGGGGGGGCGGAGTCATGAAGCAAGAGGATGCATAGGGGTGCGGGCTCCGCCTGCCGGCGGGGCCAACCCGAACACAGCTTCATGGACGCACCTCGGCAGCCGGCATTTTCTTGAGGCGCCGGGGTCAGTACCCACGTCAGGACCAGGTATGGTGTCAGGGGTGGTCGAGTGTCTAGGGTTAATCACGGAACTAAACGGGGTACAACCGGGGAGTCGGCCGGGGAGGCAGCTGCTGGATCGGACAGCCGATGCATGTGCACGATGGTTGGCCGATAATAACTGTAAATTCCCATGTATGCTCGAGATAGAACGGTGGATGAACCTACCGAAAGTACACACCCCATACATAGTCCAATGGTTTGGTAACGTTAACAGGTTTGGGCGGACAGACCAGCCGGCTGAGATCAATGAGGGAGGAGTACCGATACAAATAGAAGGCAGGGCCGACATTGCGCCAGCCCTTAAGTACGGCAACCACAGTAGCGTCAACAAGCACGCCGACTTAGTCCGGGAAAAGATCCACGGAGACGTTGCGTTAGGACGGGCGTTTGTATTCCCACGCAGGGTAGCAGAGTCCATTCTGGGCCTGCGATTATCTCCGCTAGGAGTAGTAGTTTCAGCGACCAAAACACGCATTATCCACGAGTTGACGTTTAAGCACCGAAAGGGGGGGGCGAGCGTGAATGGTGATACTGGCTTCGAGTCTGCGCCACCATGCAACATCGGAAATGTCTTACGCAGTGTCGTGTGGCGGATTCTATACTTGCGACGCGAGTTTGGCATCTCAGCCCGCATTATGCTAAGCAAGATGGATGTGAAAGACGCGTTTAGACAGATCACAATCGACAGCCACCGTTCCCCAGTTTTCGGCTATACATTCGAAAACCTTGTCGTGGTAGACCGACGCCTGCAGTTCGGGTGGCGCAACAGTCCAGGATTCTGGTGCCTGTTTGCCGATGCATTGGAACACTCGCACAAACAAACTACGTTCGATAACGCGGTGATCACAGACCTAGGTCGCGAAGCTACAGCACATGTTGGCGTAACCCCACCATCGAAGGCAGAACGCCAGAGTCAGATACACCCCAACGTGGCACTTCCTCCGGGGACAGGAGGAGGAGTGGACGACCCACTATTTGTCGAATTCTACGTTGACGATGCGATCAGCGTAGAACGACAGTGTTTCAACGACGGTCCGTGATTATGAGTAACCTCGGAATCACTGGCGTCGGATCACTTCCGTTTAATGGGCGATCGGCATGAAGGGGATCCCCCTCTTCTGTCTCCCGGGAAAGTGTCATCCTGGAACACGCGGTTGGTCGTGTTCGGTTAGGCAATCGATACAGAAGCCATGACAATTTCATTGTCACAAGTGAAGTTGGCACGAGCTCCTTGAGTCATGGCCAAGGGAGCGTACGACAGCGCACGAATTCGAGGTGCGGTCTCTCATTGGAAAACTGTCGCATGTGAGCCAGATACTGCGATTAGGAAAGTGTTTCACCCACCGCATGCTGAGAACAGTCGATCTAGCACCTCAGAAACAATGGAAGGGTAGGACAGCCACGCAATGCTCAAAAAAAAATCGGATTCCCTTGCCACCAGAATTCCACGCAGACTTGGCATTTTGAAAGCTGATGGTCGCACGCGAGGCCGGGCGCAGGCTGAAAGCCCCCCTTACAGCTTCTACCTACAGCCACATTCCCACACCCTGATTTCGGACGCATCCGGTACCGCGATGGGGGGAGACACCCACTACTACTGTATTTATTTGTGTTTAATGGTGATTTGTTATGTGGAGTAGATTCACGAAGAACAACTCGTGAATCTTGACGATATTTTGTGAATTGACCTGAAAAAAGCAAAATCACGATCTGCGGCATTTTTTTCGTCGTGGCCATTCTGTACGGACCTGAGGTTTTGCTGGAATGGCATACATCAAACATACACACACGCATACACAATGAGAGACAGAACACAGCAAACCAGTGCTTCGTAGCTGTCACAACTAGCCTGCTAGATCCCCCCTGCTACTCGTAGCTGTTCCACGCACACTGTGGGGTCTGCAGTTTCTTCTGCTGTAGTATACTGCTGTGCTGTGCTGTTCGACAAACGGCGCCTTGGCTGCTTCGCAGCTTGTAGCCTAGACTACTGTGGAGTCATGTATCCTTAAAGTACAGCAGTAGTACTACTTTCTGTACCAAAATACTCGTGTTCGTGTGTATGTAGATCGGCCTATCGTCGAAAAATAGAGAGAGGTCGTGAATATGATACTTCGAAGTCTGCATGCTGGTAGACACGTACTCTCGTAGATCCGTGTATTTATACTCTACGTAGATTCCCAAAAATTGGAACCGAATTACAAATTTACATGAAATTATCAAGCGTGTCGTACTACTGCTACTACTGCTGTACGCAGCCCAGACAGAGCAGACGCATGCGACATGGTATCAACTACTGCTGCACGACGCTTGATGTGTGCCTCGTTCCATGTCGGTGTGGTCCTTGTGGTCTCGTGCGTGGTGTGTGCTGTGTTCCGTTCATGTCGCGGGTCAAAAACGAAGCATCAAAATTCATAGGATGGAGAAACAGTCGTACGGCAGGTGTTTCATAGAGTGCGAGGCGGTGCCAAGTCGGAACGCCTCCCCTGAGTTATTTGCCAGAATTTGCGACGTTGAAGGCCCAGAGCACGCCCCACGGGCCTCGGCCGGGACCCGCACTTGCGCCGTGGCGTACACGCGCCCCCACTGCGTGCCCCGCAGGCGACAGCGCGAGAAAAGACCCGCGGCCGGAGATGAAAAGTGAAAGTATTCCGGGAAAATGTCCATTTGGTACCTAGACATATTTATTTATGATGAAATACTCGTATTGATGTACGCGGATTCATATGTATGATATATATATATATATATATATGTATATATATACAATACGTACAGCAGTTCGAGGTCTGGAACGACATGAAACTATGAAACTTTGTAAAATTTGTTTTTGTTAGAAATGAAAAATATATATATCAAACTATAACATACCAGGTATATTATACTGGCACCAAGATCCCCGTACGTATAATTTATATATATAATCGAAAATATTAAAATATAAAATCTATTTATTATACATAGTGCGTCTGATGCCCAAAAAACAATACTTTAATCAAGTGATCTTTGATGCCCACTTTATCATAAAAACTTAGAGTGGAGCAATAGCAAACAAAACAATATCCATTTTTCTTCTCCCACACATTCAAAGCACGCTTCTCCCTACGCCGGCATGCCCGGCACCGTCTTCTTATGTCGCAGGCTGGCATACTGTAGTACAACTCGTACGTGCGCCGTGCTTGTCGTCGTGGCCACAGCGATTCGCGGCTGCTTTACGTACGAGTATTGCAGCAGTGCGGTTGCTACTTTTAATATTTGCTGATATTGTATCGTCCATCCTCGCTCTGGTCGCCTACTCGTATCGTATGATACGTACGTCGCCTTCTGTCACCGTGCGCGACGAAAGCACCACTGCTTTAGAAACGGACGGGTCTCTGAAGGCCCCTAAATAACATCCCCTCCTCCTGCCTCTTCTCGTGTTCAAAGCCATCCCGAGTTCGCGAAGCTTGGTCATGTTGCATGGCCTACTTACCAGGTACCAGGAGTGGTCCTGAGGAAAACAAGCATACATATTCCACCCCATACCGGGTACCAGGTAGCAGGTACCAGAGAGCACCAACAACCGTCCTCAAGTCAAGCACCGCCACCACTACCACTACCACCAGCTGAGCACCAGCAGCAGCAGATCGCTGGTGGTGGTGGTGGTGGTTGTGTTTGCTGGTTTTGGTGTTACTGTAAACAACAAATCTCGATCACTCTCCAAGGGATGGCAAGAAATAGATCATTTTGTCGAATGCGGCGCAATACTCGTAATGTGATACCAGGTATCATACCCCTGGGCTAGACCGTGCGCGAGACACCATCATAGCTCTTCGACGATACACACGTTCAGAGCGATGCTCATGTGACATATGCTCACGTGACATTCTCATGAGCCTGCATCATGCTTTCATCATGCTGTCTGTGCACGTACGTACATACGTACATACAAGGTGCCTGTTGTATAAACATACGTACGAAAAATGTGTTAACTACGTATGATAGGCTGCTGCAGCTGTACGTTTTTCTATCATATGTATACGCGTATACACAATCGTCTTCGGCCTCTCTCGACCCTTCGGACCTGCTGGATTTTGACTTCGCTTCAGACCGCAGTCGCACTCGGGACCCGTTTCGACGGCCTCGCGTTGGCTTTCTCGCCCGCTCTTCTCGAGGGTCGCGTCCCTCAGCCTCCACCCCTCACTTTCCGCCCGCGCGCACTCTCGGGTCAAGCGCCGCCGCCGAGCGCAGCGATCTCGAAGTGGGTGGACCTTGCGGAGATGCCTCGGCTCTGCTGGCCGCTCATGATGATATGCGTGGTGCTGTTGCTGCTGAGAGAGCTATTTGTGGAGCTAAGTCTCCACTTAAAATATCTCGCCTCAATTAAAAAATCAAAGATCCACGGAGGATGAAAACTCGGCTGATTTTTTTTCGAGTGGATTCATGTACAATAGTAGCCCCTTTTCAGGGTAGAAATATTGCTGCTGTGCCTGGCTGTGCTACGTACCAGAACAAGCAGCAGTACGTACGAGTAGTACCAAGTACGAGTACTGTATGTACGACGTAGCGAGCAGCTGGTATACATAGTACTGCTGATTGCTGCTGTGTAGTACGTACTGCTGTACAGCAGTACTACTGTTGTAGTGTACAGTGCTGTAGATACGCATCTGCTCAGACACACGAGAGTCAGAGAATAATTGAGATCTCCCCGCCGTTGCCAGCTTTTTAAATACCTCGACTTTGCATATCCACGCGGAACCGCTTGCTCGGTACGAAGTGTTTTTGCCGCACGTACCAAAACTGAAACTGAGCGCGCCACCGGGACCTCGACTGGTGCATTTCTGACAGAGACTGAGAAATTAAGTTGCGACCTGAGTATCACCACTTACAGTATAGCGTTTCTTTCTTCCTGCAACACCTGGCATTGCCTCGATTCTGCACGTAGTATGTGTCAGATATCAAAACACGAGCGAGCGTCATCAGATTGTGGTCGTAAATCTCACAAACTACCCTGAGGACTGAGACTATCCAGGTCGAACACCGAAAGCGACTGATTACATTCCTGAGACTGACTGTTGAGACTGAGAAATGAGGTTGCGAACTGAATATTTCAGCACGCAGCATTCCCTTCTTCCTGCAACCCTTGGCATTGCCCTGATTCTGCACGTAGGCGTCAGACATCGAAACACGAGCGAGCGACATCGCATTGTCGTAAATAATAAGGATGGTACCAAATAACTGATGTACCAGGTATATGTCCTATCCGAAGCGCCGGCACCCATGCGGAGCCCTTGTACGTACGTACGACGACAACACTGCTGCCGTACGTATACCCGGGGACACGATCAGCGCATTCTCGTATTCCCGGGGACGCAATGGACCACTCCCAGCCTCCCAGAGGGGGAAGGGATAATATGTCATCCCCTAGCAAAATATTCACTGCCTTCTGTGCACGTATGAAAAGTACGTATGTATATATGGACGTACATATCAAATGATTGATCTACTATACCATGGCAGCGCTCGTACATCCGCCCTATGCAGGGCGGATTTATGAGATCTGCCTCGCTTTTTTATATTGTTTTTGTTGTGGATTTACACGCGCTGCTATAATACCATGGTACAGAGTACAGTGTCGTACGTATCAGATGGTACGTATGATACGTGCGTTTAATGTGCTACTGTACGAGATACGTACGTAACACAGCCAGCAATCAATGCTGCAGAGTAGTATTTGTGCCCTATAATATTGTTCACGAAAAAATCGGTATGCATGCATGCACGAGTCAAATGATCTCGATCATCAGCACAGCCAGTCTCGCGAGCGATTTAGCAAGCCCCTTTCGCGATGACCGCGAGACAGCCGACAACAACAAACAACGTGCTCTCAGGAAGCAGCCAGCCTCCCCTGGCCACATCTAATGTAAATATTTTTTGCATCAAACAACCCGCATTGGTTCGTAGTCAATCCCCATCGTTGCTATTTGGTCGTTTGACAAAAAGGGAGACACCCCCCCCCTATGTCGTGACAAAAGGGGGACATCGGTTTTCGCCGCCGGGTACGCCCATGTACTCTGTCAAATCGACTCGAAATTAAAACCTGATGCGTTTGCCACACTCACATGGCATCTCCCTACCACCCACAGCGTTTTGTTTTAGTTTCCTACCAGGTGTATGTTTAGCGGGTGAACGAGAGCGATCAAAAGGGGTGTGTGAGCATATCCCCCTTGTTGTTATGCCTACGCGAGGGTATCCCCTCTTCCATCTACTAAGTTTGGAAAAGTCCCCCTTTTCCCGTAATGTCCCCCTTTTTGTCACGTTGCGGAGAGATATCCCCTTTCTGTGTCAAAAAGACCACGGGTAAGTGACCACTCCATGTTCTGGTTGTTGTGGCATGCCCAACAGACGACGTCTAACGTCGAAAAGACCAACGGCCCATACGCAGGCAAACGTGATCAGCATATCAGCATACGCTATGTGGTATATATCACAAATGACCCCGTGAGTACCGCCTGCAACCCATATATGAGAGGTCCTGTGACACGCACATCTGGTTCATAATCAATCGTGGTTTCCAGGTGTGGTGTTTGAATCCGCTTGCTGTATAACGTGTTCTCTGCAACCACGTGGTGTGCCGCTATGGCGTACGGGAGGAGGCACCTGATATTATACACGGAGCCCACCTAGTTGTAGCAGACTCTCGAACACATACCCACATAAAAGGAGCACAATACCTGTCGCCAAAGGCTCTACACACACACACACCACACAGAAGTGAGCCGTACCTTTCCGTCACGCTCCACTCTCACATATATACGGACAGTATCTTTGTATCAAAGTCCGGGTCGTAACTCAGCATCAGCGACTACTCCCAGGAGGAGCAGAAACACACCAGGTACCACAAGGCATACTAAATAATGCCTCGACACATAATACAAAACCCCACAATACATGAAACCCCCAAAGGTATCCGCCGACCTGTATCAAGCTACCGCATACCACGAACAGCCCCCCTATTCGGTGTGCGATACGATCGGTCCCGAATATCTTATCACCAATTGCCAGGTAAAACGGCAAGTCCCAAACTCCACAAATTAATCATTGTCAAGCTACAACGGCAACCCCAAATTCCATCCTTCATCGTTGCCAAGGTAAAACGGCAATCCCAAATTCCACCCTTCAGAACTACCAAAGACGGCAACCCCGATACCGAATCTCTCTCAATCTCGATTCCAGTATAGACCTCCTATAATATATCAAGACAGTAACTACGGGAAGAGAAAAATCCAACAAACGTGAGTATGCTGGTAAAACCTTCAGACAAAATCAATAACACCGTCTTCACATAGATACTGTACCGCCCGATAACATCGGCCCCCCTGTTGTGTACTCTATAAGAGCACAACAACATAATATCTCTGATATAAAACATCTCAAATCGAATCATAGCAGCCCCCCTGCTATCAATAGGTGTTCACCCCGGGAGTATGCAAAAGTCAACAACATACTTACTGCATCTTAATTTGAAAGTACTACTTCGTATGGATACTACAGTAGTAATGTTTGGGTCTCCTGTACGTTGTGGATCCTTAACCAATAGCGAACGGGTACGGCTCGATTCATTAAGACCATCGGCATACCCTATTGGCGTGTTAACATTACTCGACGCATGAGTGCATCCCAATACTTTCTCCATTTCCCTAAAAATACCTCTTCTCCGTTCTCATCTCACCCAATACCCCAAAATACCCGAAACAAATAAAATAAATCATCACAAATTCATCACAAAGTTACGGTGAAAACGAAACGCCTCCGTGTGTAAGGGCTTGGTGAGGAAATCAGCATGCTGCAATGCCGACGATACGTGGACAACCTCGAACTCCCCGTTAGCAACACGTTCCCGAAGGAAGTGATGACGCACATGAATGTGCTTGCTGTTCGGAGTGGTCACAGTGTTCTTCGCTAGATGTATCGCCCCCTGATTATCTTCCTCGACCGTGGTACACCCAACATCGCGGTCCGGGAAAATAAAACTCCAGAGATACCGCATGATAATCGTCTTGCGAAACCGGTGGCCATTGCCACATACTCTGCCTCCGTAGACGAGAGGGTAATGGATTTCTGCGTCTTAAAGTAGAACGATACACAGGCACCAGCGCACATGACAACTCCACCAAAGACAGACCTCCGGTCATTGGCCTCGTGCGCGTAGTCCGCATCCACGTACAACTCCAGCTGAACTCCATAACTCAGACCCCTCTGAAACGTGATACCGTACGTACTCGTAGATTTGATGTACATAAGGATGTGCAACGCTGCCTGCCAATGCAATAACTTTGGTGCTGCAGAGTATCTCGCCACCGCCCAAACAGCGTTGAGGATGTCCGGGCGAGTCTGGTTCGCCAGCCACATCTAATGCCCTACCAACGACCGAAAAAGCTTATCAACGTCTATTTATCCTTGTCAAACACCTCAAGCTTTAGGTCAACCACCGCAGGAATGCACTTGCCGCGGGTGACACCAAACTTCGCTACGGTGCTTTCAGCAAAAACCTGCTGTGAGATCGTCAATGTCCCTGTATCCCAGTCTCGAGAGAATCGGCAACCTGCGTACCACCGCAACTCCCCGAGGTTGTTGATAGGAACGAACTGGTTCAGGTCCTCACAAAACTGGTCGCACCTACTCTTGAGCCCCATCGCAAATATGTCATCCACATGCACTACTACTACGATTGAAACGGCCCGCGCTTCCACCAAACGCATGACACACGCATCAGCCTCACACTGCTCAAAACCAAGACCCCTCATACCACGGCCGCGACGCCTGCTTCAAATCATACAAGCTGCGACACAACTTGACCACCTTCCCGGACATCGACCCGCACCCCTTGTGGAGGCGCATGTAGACGTCCTCGCTTAGCTCTGACTGGACAAATGCCTGCTCGGCATCAAAATGGCATAAATCCAATCTCAACTCACACGCGATGGCAGCCAGCAAACGAATACTCGCAACGGATGGGCACGGGGAATAGGTCTCGAAATAGTCAACTCCTGCACGCTGCCCAAAGCCTCTCGCTACCAACCTGGCCTTTGCCCGCACTACTCAGCCGAATTCGTTAACCTTACAAGAATAGACCCACTTAGCAGAGATCGCGTTGATTCCGTTTCGTTGCTACGTGCCTCTTCCCTTCTCGTCGATCACAGCACCGAACGTCTTCGCGCGGTACAGGCCGTCAAACTCAGTGTCCATGGCGTGAAACCACACGTCTCCGTGTTCATCCTCGCACGCTTCGCGATACGAGCCAGGCGTTACCAACTCACTCGCAGGGCATGAAGGCAGTTCAGGGGCGGGCATGTGCGGCGGAGACGGGTCGGCAATGACGATGGCGATATTCTCCCGTGCAGCTAGCATTGAAACGAAGCCGTGCAGCGTACCCAGGCCCTCCTGCTGCCGCGACGCCGACCGCGTCACCGCCAGCGATACCCGCGGTTGCTGCTGTTGCTGCACCGGCACCTCCGCCACAGGGGGTGGAGGTGCGGGCGAGGAGTCAACGGTTGCGGGCGGCGCAGGGGGGAGGGACACGGGCAAGAACTCCGGCGGTGCAACGGTCGCTAACGTCGGCTCCTGCTGCTGCGGCACGGACGACGCAGCAGGTAGGGGCGTCGGCGAATACTGTGGCGTTACACCAGTCGATGGCGTCGACGGCTGGTACACACCTCGAAGCCCCGCGGCGCTTGCGGTTGCTGAGCTGGGGTGACAGCCCCCTCCTTGGCCGGCGATGGAGACCCGGCTATCGCGGTCCTTCCATCGAACGGCGCGCGCCGATGGCCCCACGTCACATCGATCGAGTAGCTCGCGATGCCGGATGGCGACAACATGATCTTGCTGCAATCCGAGGCGTGGCCGTTGCCGGAGTTCAGGTAGAAGCATCACTCGCCCTTCGTCTCTGACTTAGCCGCCCGCTTGGCCTTGTGGCGTCCCGGCATCAAAAATGGAAGCACCGGGCCCCTGTAAGGCCTCTCTTGGAACTTCTCGAACGAGCACATAATGTCGGGCTTTTCATCCACCCGCGCCATGAGGTTGAGCGCGTTGCACATCCACGTCCATGCTTCCGGTCACGTGCGATCGTAGTTGAGCGCCTTGGCCGGAAACTCCACACCATCGAACATGGTCTGGAACTCCAAGAATGCGATCTGACCTCCTTCGACAACAAGACCTAGCTTCCGCTTCACCCGCCCGTTGCGCTTCGGACCGTCGACGGACGTGGACTCGCGGCGGATGTTGTTCTCGGCCATCAGCCTTTGGAACTCAGTGTTAGTGAATTCAGTGGCGTTGTCCGTGCGAAGGCACTCAGGCTTCCCGTAGGCATTTACGGCCGCCAGGAAAGTGCGGAAACCGAAGGTGACGGTGGCCGCACTCTTGTCCGGCAGAAATACCGGCCAGCCTATGTTGGTGGCGTCGTCGACGATCATCAAACAATACCGAGCGCCGCCCGACGACTTCGGCATAGGTCCTGCGAGGTCGGCGAACAGACGCTGCATCCGCTTCTCAGCACGGCACGATGTGGATTTTGCGATGTCTTTACGGATCCCCTTCCCCCCCGCGCACCCATGGTAATACCCCAAACATCCCGTCACCTTGATGCCCATTTGACGAGCAGTCTCACGTAAAACGGCATCGTGGGCGTGGCCAAGAGAACAGTGCATGTCATTGACGTCGGTCCATCTCTACCCACCAGGCCTCAGCACTGCAGCAGCAAGTGCGGGGGGTTTCTCTTGTCTCGCTACACGAGTGGCCTCTATGTAGTTGCCGAACTTCTTCCTTCGGAAAAACACGCGCCCGTTAAGCATGTGCGCCCCTTTGTGGTCAAGGGTAATTACGTGCTCTTCTTGGATCACGTTAAACGAGCAAAGGTCGAAGGGGACCCCAGGCACATACGCCACATTCCTCACAGTCACTGCTACGTCCTCAGCACAGTGCATCACGAGATCGACACAACCGAAAAACTCTACCTCCATTCTCCTTCCATCGCCTATGACAAAACAAAATCTCATCGAGGGTAGGGGGTCTCTTGTTGTAAAACAATGCACTATCACCCAATGGATTGACGCAGCACTATCACCAATCAGAATCTTACTCCCAGGCCGTGTTGGCCTCACAAGACCATCACCAACAGAAAGAGCATGCCACTTGCCTAAAGACGTCAAATGCGCCACGAAGAGGGTTGGCCACTTGACCTGCTGCTCGCTCCTGGATGTTGCTTGGCTCTCGATAGTCGAGGAAAGCGGTCCGCCCTCGTAAACTCCCCCGGCTTCTCCACTTCCCGGATCTGGTGAATCTTGCACTCCGCCGTCCACATCGCCCCCGTCCCAGTATGATGCGCCTCCTCCCATACCGCCCCCGTCCCAGTACGGTTCGCCTCGGCCCATACCGCCCCCGCCCCATTTGTAAGAACATACTCGTACAACGTCTGATAGATGTGACCGCAAATGACATACGTACGGACATTTGGGGAGTTCCACATGAGAACATTTGGATTTATTTTGGTTGGACGTTTGGGGGTCTCGGGGATGTTTTTTGGCGGAACACGCACGCCGCGCGTGTACTTCTCTTCTGCGGACTTCATCCTCTGGGATTACGTAATACAAGTCTATATGCCTCCTTCTGGCCACCTTCACCGCACCTCGTGACCCAAGCTCACCCGTGCTGAGATTATCCCCTTACGCTAGCGTGACTCGAGTTGGGAGCTCGCACGGAAAAAGCTGGTGACGATGGAGCACCTGGCCAACCTCACGGAACAACAACAACTCGAACTCGAAGAAGCCTTCGCGAGAAAGTATGCTGCTGAGAGGGACGCAGAACGAGAAGCAGACGCACAACGCGCAAGAGAGGCGGAAGAGAGGGGGAGGACACACGCCCAGGAACAAGGACCTAGGAGCGACGCCCACCCCACCACCGACCCCGGGCATTCGTTGGCACGATCGCTTCTGGAACGACCATGAATCAGGAAAATCAGCAACCGACGCATCAGGCAACAGCAGCCGATAGAACAGGCACGTTTAGAGTTCAGCAGAGCGATAATCCTGCAGTTTTCGATGGGGTTAAGCCAGGGGAGGATAGACAACAGAAAATGTTGATATTCCAGGCCCACATGACCGCTTTCCTTAGGCAGGAAGACTGTCTGGATGTGGTAGAGACCGAGGAACACATAAGGGTAGGACTGAAAGGCGCAGACAAGCAGGCACTGGAAAGAGAATTTGGGAAAGAGAAGGTAGACAAGGCTTATCGTGCTTGGGATTTTTTTAACCGCCTGATCCAGTACATGCCTGTTTTACACTTGATTTGGGCGGTCGGCAGCCCCAGTGAAGGCTGGAACATTTTCAAGAGACATTTTGCCCCTCAGGCTGACTCCGAGAAATCTAGGCTAACTCAATCATGGTATAATCTGCGAATGAAAGACGGGGAACCCCCTAACGAGTACTTTGCAAGGGGGAGCGTGATCAGGAGCAGACTGAGCTCACATGGAGTGTTGTTTTCCGACCAAGACGCTAACCGACACTTTGCCCGCAATCTTTCGCATGTCTTTCAAGTGCAAAAGAGCATTCTGCTCGCAAATGCAGATTTGAGTTACAAAGTCCTTGAGGATGTGGTGCTCAGCGCTCAGGCAGAAATGGAGATGGCGAGGGGGCAGGAGTTGATGGACGAGGCGGGGCATGCTCTCATACTCCCCGGCACGGGCCGGGGCATGGGGGGTTCTCAAACTGGAGGGAGAGGTGGACGAGGCGGACGCGGGAGAAACAGGAAGAACGACGGCAGGAGCGGACAGCAGCAGCAGCAGCAGCAGCAGCAGCAGCAACAACAACCGCAGCCGCAGCAGCAGCATCTATACCCGCAGCAGCCGCAGCAGCAGCAGCAGCAACAGCAGCCGCAGCAGCCGCACCAACAGCAGCAGCAGCAATACCAGCAGCAATACCCACAGCAGGCCCAGCAGCAACAGTTTAGCGGCCGTGGTGGTGGTGGTGGTTGGGATGGAGGATCGCAGCAATGGAACGCCAGGGGAAGAGGTTACGGCGGAAGGGGGGGCGCAACCAGGTACGGGACCGGTCATATGCCAGCAGTGTGGGGGACGGGAAGAGGGTTGCCTCCAAATTCCCCGCGTTCTGGAGGATATTATTTTTCTCGGTATCCACCTAACCTTCCCCGCCCAGTTGGTTACCAGCCGCCAGCACGCGCCGATCCTCGCATGCGGTGTCAAAACTGCAACGAGCTGGGGCATGTACACCAGTACTGTCCGTGGCGAGTCAACCCAGGACACTCATTGCCCCCCGGAACCGCGCCATCGCCCCCGGGCGGTACCGTCGGCGGTCACCCTCCCGCTCATTCTGCGTTCAACCGCCAGCAGCCGTGGCGACAATCGTATGGCCAGGCGAGCATTGCCGCTTCAGCCGCCGCCGCCGCTGCCTATGGTCATGCATTGCTTGCGCAAGGAATCGATCCCGCCGCCGACGAGGGCACCGACACCGGTTACAATGACGACGATGACTACTCGTATCAAGCCAGCCCATACTACGAGGACTCGTATGACACGTCGCAGGACCAGGAATACGCCTACATGCCACCGCCACTAGGCCATCAATATACACCGCCGCCGCCGCCGCCGATTGTGGCACCGCCGCTTCAGCAACCGGTTTGCAGCACCGGAAATGGACAGCAGCCACCGCCGCCGCATCCCCCACTCCAACAGCGACAAGAGATGCCCAGCCCTGCCTCCGTCCCTGACTCTTCGCCTGCCCCCAGACCATCTGCATCTCCCCAGAGCGCTCTGCATTTGCTGATGGCACGATCAGTGCCTCAAGGCGAGTTGGATTCCGATTCAGTGTTTGGTAGTGTCGGTATTGTTGGGACTGCCCTAGCTGGTCAGGGAGGGGCGGGTAGTGCAGAGAACCGCACGGCAGGCCCACCAGGTAGCGAGCTCTGGGTATCTGACAACGGCGCAACGAACCACATCACAAGTGACCCGACTAACGTATACGACTGGGTAGATATTCCTCCCGGTAAGGAGAAGGTCCTAATTGGAAGCGGAAAGGAGATGAGGGTGCGAGGGGTAGGTAGTCTCAACCTGAAAATGCACGCGGCAACTGACTTCAATGTCAAATTGACCGGTGTATACGTGACAGAGGGAATAGGGTTCAACCTGTTCTCGCTGCATGATGCGCAGTCGAGACAGACCATCACGCTTGACAATAATGGTGTGCACCTTTTCAACAACCAGCTGACGTTCCCCCGAAGCGAAACTGGCTCGTACCTGCATGCGACACGTATCGCACCTACTCCAATCCCCAAAACAGCTTTTACTGCTGTTCCCGCGATTTCTGGTAGTGATCTTCCCTCCCGCATGACAGCTTCCCACCCCCTTTGTACCCCAAGTGTAGAAGGCGTAGTACCCCCGAGTGCAGGTTTCCCGTCCCCCAAAGCTGGCGTAGTACCTCCGAGTGCAGGTTTCTCGTCCGCCAAAGCTGGCGTAGTACCTCCGAGTGCAGGTTTTCCGTCCGCCAAAGCTGGCGTAATGCTTTCGAATGCAGGTTTCGCGCCCACTGCTTCAGATGAAGTTAGTGCAGTTCCATCGGTGCAGATCCCACCAGAACCGACTTCTGGTTGCCCCTCCGGAGTGGAGCAAGCAGTAGCTGAGAGTAGGTGCCTCACTACCGCCCCCGGCCTGCAGGCACCTGACATGAGTGTATTCACGGACATTAGGCTTATGGATGGCTTTGACAACACTCCTCCTATTGTTTTTTTCCCTAGCCCCCTTGGTCATGCAGAAGCCCAAGCGCTTGAAGCGTCAGATTGGCATGCTCTTCACGGGTATGATATTGATGGCGTAGGGCCAACTGCTGCAGCCGTTCTTGCCCCGGGGTCACGTCCATTTGCCGTTGGGAAGCCCAAAACGAGGATCGATATCAATACGTTCCACGTTTCCTCCGGCTACCTGCACGAACGTCTGTTGAGGGAAACGGCAAAGCAGCAAGGCCTCACCTTGACGGGTATATTACAACCGTGTGATGGGTGTTTGGAGGCCAAAGGTGTACGCGCTGGTGTACCGCGGAGGACGACATCGCGAGCGGTGAGGCCCATGGAAACGGTTCACATCGATCTGGCCGGCCCATACGAGGCGTCCGTGGGCGGGTCGGTTTACCTGATCATGTTCGTGGATAGCGCCTCACGGTGGATGCGGCCATACGGCATGAAGAGCAAGTCGGAAACCACTGCTTTCGTTCAGAAGTTCCTCGCCGACATGAACCACATGGGAAAGCCGCGGTGCTTCCGCACGGATAACGGAGGTGAATTCACCAGCCGCAGCTACATCGATTACTGCGACTCCGCTGGGATCCGTCGCGAGCTCACGGCACCGGGAAAACCGCAGCAGAACGCGGTGGCAGAGAGTGCGATCTGGCGCGCGATGAAGGGGGGCCATGCGGCTCGCCGCGAGGTCCAGCGTCTGTTTCCTGGTATCGATTTTGCAAGAATTCCCAACGTCGGCGCCAACGGCAACCGACTATGGCTGGAGGCTGTACTCTGGGCGGCTGACTGTTACAACCGCTCCGCCACCAAGGCCAACGTCGGATGGCGGTCGCCGCACGAGGTGTTCTTCTCGCGGCCGCCGGAACTGCAGGTGGTGCCGTTCTTTCAGCCAGGAATGATGCGCATTACACGTGACACCAAAGCTGACGTGCAATCGGTAAGGTGTTTTTTCCTCAACAACGGATACAACCACGCTTCATCCGCTGTGAAGGTCATCAAGGCGAGCTCAGGTGGAATCTGTTACACCAGTGACGTGGTGTGGACGACCTCACGTGCGCCGATCCTCCCGGCACCGGCCGTCGGGGGGGGTGCAGTGGGGCATTCAGTGCCCATGTCCGCCGCCGCGCCGGGATTCACCATCAAGTACGTGCCAGCGCCATCGCCCCCACCGCCGATTCAGACGCCGCCCACGTCACAGCCGACACTATCGTCGTCACCGCTGCCATTATCACCGTCACAGCCGACCTTGCCGATGTCGTCTTCGTCGCTGCCGTTATCCCCGCTACCGTCGTTGCCATCATCGCCATTGCCTGTGCGGGTATCTGGCCGGACCCGATCTAAGACGGTACGGTTCCAAACGACCCTAGAGCAGCCGCCCTCATCGCTGCCGGTGTCACCGCCACCGCCGTCGTCACCAACGCCGCCGACGTCACCTGTGCTGGTGTCCGGTCGGACCAGATCCAAGACGGCCCACGTCACTCCCACGCCGGAGGAGCCACCCCCCTCGACGGTATACCAGGCTTTGGCCCACAAGGTTGGTCTCCTGTCGATGATGGGCCCCGCGGCACTGAGATCGACGTTGAATACCCGTGAGATCGTCGATGCCGGACGCCGCGAGAAGTCGACGCCGGGTGGCGGGGACTATGAGGAGACGCCGCCTTCTATCGACCGCGAGGGGACGGCATCTGAGGGGGGGCGCGAGGGGATACCGTGTGCGCTCGCGGGACTATTCGCCACCCGTTACGACATTGACGCCGCCCTGAACGACCAGCGACCGCCCCACGAGCCTCCGGACTTGCCACATTGTTATGCGAGCGACCTCAAGATACCCCAGAGCTACAAGGAAGCCATGCAGTCTGAACACGCCCACCATTGGGAGGATTCCACGAGGCGAGAGTTCCATGGACTACTGGGTGCGGGGATGTTCGAACCAGTATAGCAGTCAATAGAGAACCACATCAACGCAAAGTGGGTGTTCAACTGGAAGGCAGATGAGTACGGATGGCCCACTAAGACGAAGTCGAGACTTGTAGCACGGGGAGATCAGCAGAGAATGAACGTAGACTTTGGAGGATTGTTTGCGCCTACTGTTGCGGTTTCGAGTGTTTGGTTATTGGCGGCGTTGGCGTGCGAGCTGAACCTTGACTTGTGCCATTTCGACATTGAGCAGGCTTTCGTGCAATCCAATCTGGAGGAAGACGTTTACATGCGATTACCTCAGGGTTGCGGGAGACTGTCAGGGAAGATTGTCCGACTCAATAAGAGCCTGTATGGCTTGAAACAGGCATCGAGACAATGGCATTCGCACCTTAGTAGGTGTTTGTTAACTTTGGGATTTGTCCAATGCAAGGCTGATGCGTGTGTGTTTCGTTTGATGGAGGGTGGAAGTGTAGTTATGACTATAGTGGTGCATGTGGACGACATATTTGCAGTAGGAGAGAAGGAGAGGTGTGACCAGTTTGGGAGGGACTTGAACCAGATGGTGCCGGTCAAGAACCTTGGAGAGTTACGTTGGTATTCGGGATGTTTCTACGACAGGGATTGGGACAAGGGAGTGTTGACGATTTCCCAGCAAACGTTCGCTGAACAATTGGCGAACGAGTATGGAGTAGAGTACGGTAGAAGTGTTCCAATGTCTGTTGGCACGAAACTTGGGGAGTTCGACAAGGATGACGCATCAGGGGACTGGCCGTTCCGTGAGTTGGTCGGTTCTCTGATGTGGCTATCGACCCAAACTCGTCCTGACATCTCCAACGCAGTAAGAGCAGTAGCTAGGTACTGCGCAGCTCCTAAGCTGATCCACTGGAGGGCAGCACTTGGCATCCTAGGATATGTGAGGAGGACAAGTGCGTTCGGGATTACTTTTCAGAGGGGTACAGTAGCAGGTTTGAGCATGCAGGTGTTTGCTGACGCTGACTATGCCAGTAAGGCAGCTGACAGAAGGTCAGTTTCGGGAGGGTTGGTGATGTGCGGGGGTGCTTGCGTGTCTTGGTTCTCCAGGACGCAGAAATGCGTCACGCTTTCAACGACGGAGGCGGAGTACGTGGCGCTTGCAGACGTTATGAAAGAGGTGCTCTTTCTGAGGCAGGTTTGGCGTTTCATGTTGCCTGATGTCGGCATGCCGTGCATTCCGATCTTTGAAGATAATGAGGGTGCTGTGCAGCTCGCGCATAACCCCATTACCAACTGCAACTCAAAGCACATCGACGTGCGGCACCACTTCCTCAGGGAACTAGTAGGGAGGAAAGATATATCGATCATCCACGTATCATCGGCTTTTCAGCATGCGGATTTCTTGACCAAAGCGATCGCTCAGGACTCGTTCGAATTCCACCGCAACTTTGCGATGAATTTGTGAAACTAGTTGTCATGGTTTTTCAGGGATAGGAAGATGTTTTGATTCTACGTTCGGAGGGAGGACTTTGAAGGAATATGGATGTGTTCGGGAGGCATCATAGTTATATGTGGGGGAGCACTTAGTATAGGAGGAACATTTTCTTTGATTGACTTTTGGATTTTGGAGTTTATGAATTTTACGCGATGAAAGGATTTGATTTTTGTTGATATTTGAGCATAAGTGTTATAGTGTTATAGTTGATTTTGAATTATTGGATTATCGGCTTTGATTTGTATTGAGATTCTCTTGAATGGTATCTTACATACATATTGTGTTAGAAAAGGATCATCATGTTTTGCAGAGTTGAAACCCTGGAAAGGATGTGTACTATCATGGCGATGCTACGAGTAGGAGGGATGTAAGAACATACTCGTACAACGTCTGATAGATGTGACCGTAAATGACATACGTACGGACATTTGGGGAGTTCCACATGAGAAAATTTGGATTTATTTTGGTTGGACATTTGGGTGTCTCGGGGATGTTTTTGGCGGAACACGCACGCCGCGCGTGCACTTCTCTTCTGCGGACTTCATCTTCTGGGATTACGTAATACAAGTCTATATGCCTCCTTCTGGCCACCTTCACCGCACCTCGTGACCCAAGCTCACCCGTGCTGAGATTATCCCCTTACGCTAGCGTGACTCGAGTTGGGAGCTCGCACCTAAAAAGCAGGTTACGATGGAGCAACTGTGTTGAGGCAGGATAGGAGAGGCTTCGGGTTTTTGGCACGATGCCTTTTGTGGTAAAGGCTGATGCAGCAGACTTGCCTTGGGTCAAGGCCACACTAGCGAAGGAAGCCGTACACGCGAGCAGGCCCGAGAGCATCGGGGTGGGGCATTGGACAGAGGAATGGCAGGATCTAGAAGCTAGCGCGCGTTTGCGCCAGCAGCAGCAGCAGCAGCAGCAGCAGCAGCAGCAGCAGCAGCNAACGTGTTCTCTGCAACCACGTGGTGTGCCGCTATGGCGTACGGGAGGAGGCACCTGATATTATACACGGAGCCCACCTAGTTGTAGCAGACTCTCGAACACATACCCACATAAAAGGAGCACAATACCTGTCGCCAAAGGCTCTACACACACACACACCACACAGAAGTGAGCCGTACCTTTCCGTCACGCTCCACTCTCACATATATACGGACAGTATCTTTGTATCAAAGTCCGGGTCGTAACTCAGCATCAGCGACTACTCCCAGGAGGAGCAGAAACACACCAGGTACCACAAGGCATACTAAATAATGCCTCGACACATAATACAAAACCCCACAATACATGAAACCCCCAAAGGTATCCGCCGACCTGTATCAAGCTACCGCATACCACGAACAGCCCCCCTATTCGGTGTGCGATACGATCGGTCCCGAATATCTTATCACCAATTGCCAGGTAAAACGGCAAGTCCCAAACTCCACAAATTAATCATTGTCAAGCTACAACGGCAACCCCAAATTCCATCCTTCATCGTTGCCAAGGTAAAACGGCAATCCCAAATTCCACCCTTCAGAACTACCAAAGACGGCAACCCCGATACCGAATCTCTCTCAATCTCGATTCCAGTATAGACCTCCTATAATATATCAAGACAGTAACTACGGGAAGAGAAAAATCCAACAAACGTGAGTATGCTGGTAAAACCTTCAGACAAAATCAATAACACCGTCTTCACATAGATACTGTACCGCCCGATAACATCGGCCCCCCTGTTGTGTACTCTATAAGAGCACAACAACATAATATCTCTGATATAAAACATCTCAAATCGAATCATAGCAGCCCCCCTGCTATCAATAGGTGTTCACCCCGGGAGTATGCAAAAGTCAACAACATACTTACTGCATCTTAATTTGAAAGTACTACTTCGTATGGATACTACAGTAGTAATGTTTGGGTCTCCTGTACGTTGTGGATCCTTAACCAATAGCGAACGGGTACGGCTCGATTCATTAAGACCATCGGCATACCCTATTGGCGTGTTAACATTACTCGACGCATGAGTGCATCCCAATACTTTCTCCATTTCCCTAAAAATACCTCTTCTCCGTTCTCATCTCACCCAATACCCCAAAATACCCGAAACAAATAAAATAAATCATCACAAATTCATCACAAAGTTACGGTGAAAACGAAACGCCTCCGTGTGTAAGGGCTTGGTGAGGAAATCAGCATGCTGCAATGCCGACGATACGTGGACAACCTCGAACTCCCCGTTAGCAACACGTTCCCGAAGGAAGTGATGACGCACATGAATGTGCTTGCTGTTCGGAGTGGTCACAGAGTTCTTCGCTAGATGTATCGCCCCCTGATTATCTTCCTCGACCGTGGTACACCCAACATCGCGGTCCGGGAAAATAAAACTCCAGAGATACCGCATGATAATCGTCTTGCGAAACCGGTGGCCATTGCCACATACTCTGCCTCCGTAGACGAGAGGGTAATGGATTTCTGCGTCTTAAAGTAGAACGATACACAGGCACCAGCGCACATGACAACTCCACCAAAGACAGACCTCCGGTCATTGGCCTCGTGCGCGTAGTCCGCATCCACGTACAACTCCAGCTGAACTCCATAACTCAGACCCCTCTGAAACGTGATACCGTACGTACTCGTAGATTTGATGTACATAAGGATGTGCAACGCTGCCTGCCAATGCAATAACTTTGGTGCTGCAGAGTATCTCGCCACCGCCCAAACAGCGTTGAGGATGTCCGGGCGAGTCTGGTTCGCCAGCCACATCTAATGCCCTACCAACGACCGAAAAAGCTTATCAACGTCTATTTATCCTTGTCAAACACCTCAAGCTTTAGGTCAACCACCGCAGGAATGCACTTGCCGCGGGTGACACCAAACTTCGCTACGGTGCTTTCAGCAAAAACCTGCTGTGAGATCGTCAATGTCCCTGTATCCCAGTCTCGAGAGAATCGGCAACCTGCGTACCACCGCAACTCCCCGAGGTTGTTGATAGGAACGAACTGGTTCAGGTCCTCACAAAACTGGTCGCACCTACTCTTGAGCCCCATCGCAAATATGTCATCCACATGCACTACTACTACGATTGAAACGGCCCGCGCTTCCACCAAACGCATGACACACGCATCAGCCTCACACTGCTCAAAACCAAGACCCCTCATACCACGGCCGCGACGCCTGCTTCAAATCATACAAGCTGCGACACAACTTGACCACCTTCCCGGACATCGACCCGCACCCCTTGTGGAGGCGCATGTAGACGTCCTCGCTTAGCTCTGACTGGACAAATGCCTGCTCGGCATCAAAATGGCATAAATCCAATCTCAACTCACACGCGATGGCAGCCAGCAAACGAATACTCGCAACGGATGGGCACGGGGAATAGGTCTCGAAATAGTCAACTCCTGCACGCTGCCCAAAGCCTCTCGCTACCAACCTGGCCTTTGCCCGCACTACTCAGCCGAATTCGTTAACCTTACAAGAATAGACCCACTTAGCAGAGATCGCGTTGATTCCGTTTCGTTGCTACGTGCCTCTGCCCTTCTCGTCGATCACAGCACCGAACGTCTTCGCGCGGTACAGGCCGTCAAACTCAGTGTCCATGGCGTGAAACCACACGTCTCCGTGTTCATCCTCGCACGCTTCGCGATACGAGCCAGGCGTTACCAACTCACTCGCAGGGCATGAAGGCAGTTCAGGGGCGGGCATGTGCGGCGGAGACGGGTCGGCAATGACGATGGCGATATTCTCCCGTGCAGCTAGCATTGAAACGAAGCCGTGCAGCGTACCCAGGCCCTCCTGCTGCCGCGACGCCGACCGCGTCACCGCCAGCGATACCCGCGGTTGCTGCTGTTGCTGCACCGGCACCTCCGCCACAGGGGGTGGAGGTGCGGGCGAGGAGTCAACGGTTGCGGGCGGCGCAGGGGGGAGGGACACGGGCAAGAACTCCGGCGGTGCAACGGTCGCTAACGTCGGCTCCTGCTGCTGCGGCACGGACGACGCAGCAGGTAGGGGCGTCGGCGAATACTGTGGCGTTACACCAGTCGATGGCGTCGACGGCTGGTACACACCTCGAAGCCCCGCGGCGCTTGCGGTTGCTGAGCTGGGGTGACAGCCCCCTCCTTGGCCGGCGATGGAGACCCGGCTATCGCGGTCCTTCCATCGAACGGCGCGCGCCGATGGCCCCACGTCACATCGATCGAGTAGCTCGCGATGCCGGATGGCGACAACATGATCTTGCTGCAATCCGAGGCGTGGCCGTTGCCGGAGTTCAGGTAGAAGCATCACTCGCCCTTCGTCTCTGACTTAGCCGCCCGCTTGGCCTTGTGGCGTCCCGGCATCATGAATGGAAGCACCGGGCCCCTGTAAGGCCTCTCTTGGAACTTCTCGAACGAGCACATAATGTCGGGCTTTTCATCCACCCGCGCCATGAGGTTGAGCGCGTTGCACATCCACGTCCATGCTTCCGGTCACGTGCGATCGTAGTTGAGCGCCTTGGCCGGAAACTCCACACCATCGAACATGGTCTGGAACTCCAAGAATGCGACCTGACCTCCTTCGGCAACAAGACCTAGCTTCCGCTTCACCCGCCCGTTGCGCTTCGGACCGTCGACGGACGTGGACTCGCGGCGGATGTTGTTCTCGGCCATCAGCCTTTGGAACTCAGTGTTAGTGAATTCAGTGGCGTTGTCCGTGCGAAGGCACTCAGGCTTCCCGTAGGCATTTACGGCCGCCAGGAAAGTGCGGAAACCGAAGGTGACGGTGGCCGCACTCTTGTCCGGCAGAAATACCGGCCAGCCTATGTTGGTGGCGTCGTCGACGATCATCAAACAATACCGAGCGCCGCCCGACGACTTCGGCATAGGTCCTGCGAGGTCGGCGAACAGACGCTGCATCCGCTTCTCAGCACGGCACGATGTGGATTTTGCGATGTCTTTACGGATCCCCTTCCCCCCCGCGCACCCATGGTAATACCCCAAACATCCCGTCACCTTGATGCCCATTTGACGAGCAGTCTCACGTAAAACGGCATCGTGGGCGTGGCCAAGAGAACAGTGCATGTCATTGACGTCGGTCCATCTCTACCCACCAGGCCTCAGCACTGCAGCAGCAAGTGCGGGGGGTTTCTCTTGTCTCGCTACACGAGTGGCCTCTATGTAGTTGCCGAACTTCTTCCTTCGGAAAAACACGCGCCCGTTAAGCATGTGCGCCCCTTTGTGGTCAAGGGTAATTACGTGCTCTTCTTGGATCACGTTAAACGAGCAAAGGTCGAAGGGGACCCCAGGCACATACGCCACATTCCTCACAGTCACTGCTACGTCCTCAGCACAGTGCATCACGAGATCGACACAACCGAAAAACTCTACCTCCATTCTCCTTCCATCGCCTATGACAAAACAAAATCTCATCGAGGGTAGGGGGTCTCTTTGTTGTAAAACAATGCACTATCACCAGTGCAATGGATTGACCCAGCACTATCACCAATCAGAATCTTACTCCCAGGCCGTGTTGGCCTCACGAGACCATCACCAACAGAAAGAGCATGCCACTTGCCTAAAGACGTCAAATGCGCCACGAAGAGGGTTGGCCACTTGACCTGCTGCTCGCTCCTGGATGTTGCTTGGCTCTCGATAGTCGAGGAAAGCGGTCCGCCCTCGTAAACTCCCCCGGCTTCTCCACTTCCCGGATCTGGTGAATCTTGCACTCCGCCGTCCACATCGCCCCCGTCCCAGTATGATGCGCCTCCGCCCATACCGCCCCCGTCCCAGTACGGTTCGCCTCGGCCCATACCGCCCCCGCCCCATTTGTAAGAACATACTCGTACAACGTCTGATAGATGTGACCGCAAATGACATACGTACGGACATTTGGGGAGTTCCACATGAGAACATTTGGATTTATTTTGGTTGGACGTTTGGGGGTCTCGGGGATGTTTTTTGGCGGAACACGCACGCCGCGCGTGTACTTCTCTTCTGCGGACTTCATCCTCTGGGATTACGTAATACAAGTCTATATGCCTCCTTCTGGCCACCTTCACCGCACCTCGTGACCCAAGCTCACCCGTGCTGATATTATCCCCTTACGCTAGCGTGACTCGAGTTGAGAGCTCGCACGGAAAAAGCTGGTGACGATGGAGTACCTGGCCAACCTCACGGAACAACAACTTGAACTCGAAGAAGCCTTCGCGAGAAAGTATGCTGCTGAGAGGGACGCAGAACGAGAAGCAGACGCACAACGCGCAAGAGAGGCGGAAGAGAGGGGGAGGACACACGCCCAGGAACAAGGACCTAGGAGCGACGCCCACCCCACCACCGACCCCGTGCATTCGTTGGCACGATCGCTTCTGGAACGACCATGAATCAGGAAAATCAGCAACCGACGCATCAGGCAACAGCAGCCGTTAGAACAGGCACGTTTAGAGTTCAGCTGAGCGATAAGCCTGCAGTTTTCGATGGGATTAAGCCAGGGGAGGATAGACAACAGAAAGTGTTGATGTTCCAGGCCCACATGACCGCTTTCCTTAGGCAGGAAGACTGTCTGGATGTGGTAGAGACCGAGGAACACATAAGGGTAGGACTGAAAGGCGCAGACGAGCAGGCACTGGAAAGAGAATTTGGGAACGAGAAGGTAGACAAGGCTTATCGTGCTTGGGATTTTTTTAACCGCCTCATCCAGGACATGCCTGTTTTACACTTGATTTGGGCGGTCGGCAGCCCCAGTGAAGGCTGAAACATTTTCAAGAGACATTTTGCCCCTCAGGCTGACGCCGTGAAATCCAGGCTAACTCAATCATGGTATAATCTGCGAATGAAAGACGGGGGACCCCCTAACGAGTACTTTGCAAGGGGGAGCGTGATCAGAAGCAGACTGAGCTCACATGGAGTGTTGTTTTCCGACCAAGACGCTAACCGACACTTTGCCCGCAGTCTTTCCCATGTCTTTCAAGTGCAAAAGAGCATTCTGCTCGCAAATGCAGATTTGAGTTACAAAGTCCTTGAGGATGTGGTGCTCAGCGCTCAGGCAGAAATGGAGATGGCGAGGGGGCAGGAGTTGATGGACGAGGCGGGGCATGCTCTCATACTCCCCGGCACGGGCCGGGGCATGGGGGGTTCTCAAACTGGAGGGAGAGGTGGACGAGGCGGACGCGGGAGAAACAGGAAGAACGACGGCAGGAGCGGACAGCAGCAGCAGCAGCAGCAGCAGCAGCAGCAGCAACAACAACCGCAGCAGCAGCAGCAGCAGCCGCAGCAGCAGCATCTATACCCGCAGCAGCCGCAGCAGCAGCAGCAGCAACAGCAGCCGCAGCAGCAACAACAGCAGCCGCAGCAACAGCAGCCGCAGCAATACCAGCAGCAATACCCACAGCAGGCCCAGCAGCAACAGTTTAGCGGCCGTGGTGGTGGTGGTGGTTGGGATGGAGGATCGCAGCAATGGAACGCCAGGGGAAGAGGTTACGGCGGAAGGGGGGGCGCAACCAGGTACGGGACCGGTCATATGCCAGCAGTGTGGGGGAGGGGAAGAGGGTTGCCTCCACATCCCCCGCGTTCTGGAGGGTATGATTTTTCTCGGTATCCGCCTAACCTTCCCTGCCCAGTTGGTTACCAGCCGCCAGCACGCGCCGATCCTCGCATGCGGTGTCAAAACTGCAACGAGCTGGGGCATGTACACCAGTACTGTCCGTGGCGAGTCAACCCAGGACACTCATTGCCCCCCGGAACCGCGCCATCGCCCCCGGGCGGTACCGTCGGCGGTCACCCTCCCGCTCATTCTGCGTTCAACCGCCAGCAGCCGTGGCGACAATCATATGGCCAGGCGAGCATTACCGCTTCAGCCGCCGCCGCCGCTGCCTATATTCATGCATTGCTTGCGCAAGGAATCGATCCCGCCACCGACGAGGGCACCGACACCGGTTACAATAACGACGATGACTACTCGTATCAAGCCAGCCCATACTACGAGGACTCGTATGACACGTCGCAGGACCAGGAATACGCCTACATGCCACCGCCACTAGGCCATCAATATACACCGCCGCCGCCGCCGCCGATTGTGGCACCGCCGCTTCAGCAACCGGTTTGCAGCACCGGAATTGGACAGCAGCCACCGCCGCCGCATCCCCCACTCCAACAGCGAAGAGATGCCCAGCCCTGCCTCCGTCCCTGACTCTTCGTCTGCCCCCAGAACATCTGCATCTCCCCAGAGCGCTCTGCATTTGCTGATGGCACGATCAGTGCCTCAAGGCGAGTTGGATTCCGATTCAGTGTTTGGTAGTGTCGGTATTGTTGGGACTGCCCTAGCTGGTCAGGGAGGGGCGGGTAGTGCAGAGAACCGCACGGCAGGCCCACCAGGTAGCGAGCTCTGGGTATCTGACAACGGCGCAACGAACCACATCACAAGTGACCCGACTAACGTATACGACTGGGTAGATATTCCTCCCGGTAAGGAGAAGGTCCTAATTGGAAGCGGAAAGGAGATGAGGGTACGAGGGGTAGGTAGTCTCAACCTGAAAATGCACGCGGCAACTAACTTCAATGTCAAATTGACCGGTGTATACGTGACAGAGGGAATAGGGTTCAAACTGTTCTCGCTGCATGATGCGCAGTCGAGACAGACCATCACGCTTGACAACAATGGTGTGCACCCTTTCAACAACCAGCTGACGTTCCCCCGAAGCGAAACTGGCTCGTACCTGCATGCGACACGTATCGCACCTACTCCAATCCCCAAAACAGCTTTTACTGCTGTTCCCGTGATTTCTGGTAGTGATCTTCCCTCCCGCATGACAGCTTCCCACCCCCTTTGTACCCCAAGTGTAGAACGCGTAGTACCCCCGAGTGCAGGTTTCCTGTCCCCCAAAGCTGGCGTAGTACCTCCGAGTGCAGGTTTCTCGTCCGCCAAAGCTGGCGTAGTACCTCCGAGTGCAGGTTTTCCGTCCGCCAAAGCTGGCGTAGTGCTTTCGAATGCAGGTTTCCCGCCCACTGCTTCAGATGAAGTTAGTGCAGTTCCATCGGTGCAGATCCCACCAGAACCGACTTCTGGTTGCCCCTCCGGAGTGGAGCAAGCAGTAGTTGAGAGTAGGTGCCTCACTGCCGCCCCCGGCCTGCAGGCACCTGACATGGGTGTATTCACGGACATTAGGCTTATGGATGGCTTTGACAACACTCCTCCTAGTTTTTTTTTTCCCTAGCCCCCTTGGTCATGCAGAAGCCCAAGCGCTTGAAGCGTCAGATTGGCATGCTCTTCACGGGTATGATATTGATGGCGTAGGGCCAACTGCTGCAGCCGTTCTTGCCCCGGGGTCACGTCCATTTGCCGTTGGGAAGCCCAAAACGAGGATCGATATCAATACGTTCCACGTTTCCTCCGGCTACCTGCACGAACGTCTGTTGAGGGAAACGGCAAAGCAGCAAGGCCTCACCTTGACGGGTGTATTACAACCGTGTGATGGGTGTTTGGAGGCCAAAGGTGTACGTGCTGGTGTACCGCGGAGGACGACATCGCGAGCGGGGAGGCCCATGGAAACGGTTCACATCGATCTGGCCGGCCCATACGAGGCGTCCGTGGGCGGGTCGGTTTACCTGATCATGTTCGTGGATAGCGCCTCACGGTGGATGCGGCCATACGGCATGAAGAGCAAGTCGGAAACCACTGCGTTCGTTCAGAAGTTCCTCGCCGACATGAACCACATGGGAAAGCCGCGGTGCTTCCGCACGGATAACGGAGGTGAATTCACCAGCCGCAGCTACATCGATTACTGCGACTCCGCTGGGATCCGTCGCGAGCTCACGGCACCGGGAAAACCGCAGCAGAACGCGGTGGCAGAGAGTGCGATCTGGCGCGCGATGAAGGGGGGCCATGCGGCTCGCCGCGAGGTCCAGCGTCTGTTTCCTGGTATCGATTTCGCAAACACTCCCAACGTCGGCGCCAACGGCAACCGACTATGGCTGGAGGCTGTACTCTGGGCGGCTGACTGCTACAACCGCTCCGCCACCAAGGCCAACGTCGGCTGGCGGTCGCCGCACGAGGTGTTCTTCTCGCGGCCGCCGGAACTGCAGGTGGTGCCGTTCTTTCAGCCAGGAATGATGCGCATTACACGTGACACCAAAGCTGACGTGCAATCGGTAAGGTGTTTTTTCCTCAACGACGGATACAACCACGCTTCATCCGCTGTGAAGGTCATCAAGGCGAGCTCCGGTGGAATCTGTTACACCAGTGACGTGGTGTGGACGACCTCACGTGCGCCGATCCTCCCGGCGCCGGCCGTCGGGGGGGGTGCAGTGGGGCATTCAGTGCTCATGTCCGCCGCCGCGCCGGGATTCACCATCAAGTACGTGCCAGCGCCATCGCCCCCACCACCGATTCAGACGCCGCCCACGTCACAGCCGACACTATCGTCGTCATCGCTGCCATTATCACCATCACAGCCGACCTTGCCGATGTCGTCTTCGTCGCTGCCGTTTTCCCCGCTACCGTCGTTGCCATCATCGCCATTGCCTGTGCGGGTATCTGGCCGGACCCGATCTAAGACGGTACGGTTCCAAACGACCCTAGAGCAGCCGCCCTCATCGCTGCCGGTGTCACCGCGACCGCCGTCGTCACCAACGCCGCCGGCGTCACCTGTGCTGGTGTCCGGTCGGACCAGATCCAAGACGGCCCACGCCACTCCCACGCCGGAGGAGTCATCCCCCTCGACGGTATACCAGGCTTTTGCCCACAAGGTTGGTCTCCTGTCGATGATGGGCCCCGCGGCACTGAGATCGACGTTGAATACCCGTGAGATCGTCGATGCCGGACGCCGCGAGAAGCCGACGCCGGGTGGCGGGGACTGTGAGGAGACGCCGCCTTCTATCGACCGCCAGGGGACGGCATCTGAGGGGGGGCGCGAGGGGATACCGTGTGCGCTCGTGGGACTATTCGCCACCCGTTACGACATTGACGCCGCCCTGAACGACCAGCGACCGCCCCACGAGCCTCCGGACTTGCCACATTGTTACGCGAGCGACCTCAAGATACCCCAGAGCTACAAGGAAGCCATGCAGTCTGAACACGCCCACCATTGGGAGGATTCCACGAGGCGAGAGTTCCATGGACTACTGGGTGCGGGGACGTTCGAACCAGTATAGCAGTCAATAGAGAACCACATCAACGCAAAGTAGGTGTTCAACTGGAAGGCAGATGAGTACGGATGGCCCACTAAGACGAAGTCGAGACTTGTAGCACGGGGAGATCAGCAGAGAATGAACGTAGACTTTGGAGGATTGTTTGCGCCTACTGTTGCGGTTTCGAGTGTTCGTTTGTTGACAGCGATGGCGTGTGAACTGGACCTTGACTTGTGCCATTTTGATATTAAACAGGCGTTCCCGCAATCTGATCTCGAGGAAAACGTATACATGCGTTTGCCTCCGGGTTGCGGTGGGTTGTCGGGGAAAATAGTAAGGCTGAACAAGAGCTTGTACGGCTTGAAGCAGGCATCGAGACAATGGCATGCGCATCTTACTAGGTGTTTGCTGTCGTTGGGTTTTATTCAGTGCCTGGCTGATGCGTGCGTGTTTCGTTTGATGGAGGAGGGGAGTATTGTGATGACTATAGTGGTGCACGTGGATGCCATATTTGCGGTAGGGAAGAAAGCCAGGTGTGACCAGTTTGGCAAGGACTTGACCAGATGGTTCCAGTCAAGAACTTGGGAGAGTTCGTTGGTATTCGGGGTGTTGTTAGAGAGGGATTGGAAAAAGGGAGTGCCTTTGAAGATTTCCCAGCAAACTTTCGCTGAACACGCTGGCGGATGAGTACGGGATAGAGTTTGGTGAAGAGTGTTCCGCTTATCTGTTGGCACGACTTGCGTGAGTTCGACAAGGATGACGCATCAGGGGACTGGCCGTTCCGTGAGTTGGTCGGTTCTCTGATGTGGCTATCGACCCAAACTCGTCCTGACATCTCCAACGCAGTAAGAGCAGTAACTAGGTACTGCGCAGCTCCTAAGCTGATCCACTGGAGGGCAGCACTTGGCATCCTAGGATATGTGAGGAGGACAAGTGCGTTCAGGATTACTTTTCAGAGGGGTACAGTAGCAGGTTTGAGCATGCAGGTGTTTGCTGACGCTGACTATGTTAGTAAGACAGCTGACAGAAGGTCAGTTTCCGGAGGGTTGGTGATGTGCGGGGGTGCTTGCGTGTCTTGGTTCTCCAGGACGCAGAAATGCGTCACGCTTTCAACGACGGAGGCGGAGTACGTGGCGCTTGCAGACGTTATGAAAGAGGTGCTCTTTCTGAGGCAGGTTTGGCGTTTCATGTTGCCTGATGTCGGCATGCCGTGCATTCCGATCTTTGACGATAATGAGGGTGCTGTGCAGCTCGCGCATAACCCCATTACCAACTGCAACTCAAAGCACATCGACGTGCGGCACCACTTCCTCAGGGAACTAGTAGGGAGGAAAGATATATCGATCATCCACGTATCATCGGCTTTTCAGCATGCGGATTTCTTGACCAAAGCGATCGCTCAGGATTCGTTCGAATTCCGCCGCAACTTTGCGATGAATTTGTGAAACTAGTTGTCATGGTTTTTCAGGGATAGGAAGATGTTTTGATTCTACGTTCGGAGGGAGGACTATGAAGGAATATGGATGTGTTCGGCAGGCATCATAGTTATATGTGGGGGAGCACTTAGTATAGGAGGAACATTTTCTTTGATTGACTTTTGAATTTTGGAGTTTATGAATTTTACGCGATGAAAGGATTTGATTTGTGTTGATGCTTGAGCATAAGTGTTACAGTGTTATGGTTGATTTTGAATTATTGGATTATCGGCTTTGATTTGTATTGAGATTCTCTTGAATGGTATCTTACATACATATTGTGTTAGAAAAGGATCATCATGTTTTGCAGAGTTGAAACCCTGGAAAGGATGTGTACTATCATGGCGATGCTACGAGTAGGAGGGATGTAAGAACATACTCGTACAACGTCTGATAGATGTGACCGCAAATGACATACGTACGGGCATTTGGGGAGTTCCACATGAGAAAATTTGGATTTATTTTGGTTGGACATTTGGGTGTCTCGGGGATGTTTTTTGGCGGAACACGCACGCCGCGCGTGTACTTCTCTTCTGCGGACTTCATCTTCTGGGATTACGTAATACAAGTCTATATGCCTCCTTCTGGCCACCTTCACCGCACCTCGTGACCCAAGCTCACCCGTGCTGAGATTATCCCCTTACCATTTCGGTTCGCCGCCGCCCACACCGCCCCCGCCCCATTTCGGTTCGCCGCCGCCCACACCGCCCCCGCCCCAGTTCGATTCGCCGCCGCCCATACCGCCCCCGCCCCATTTCGGTTCGCCGCCGCCCATACCGCCCCCGCCCCAGTATGATGCGTCTCCGCCCACACCGCCCCCGCCCCATTTCGGTTCGCCGCCGCCCATACCGCCCCCGCCCCAGTTCGATTCGCCGCCGCCCATACCGCCCCCGCCCCAGTTCGATTCACCGCCGCCCACACCACCCCCGTCCCATTGCTGCACGCCTCCGCCCACATCGCCCCCGTTCAATTCGTCGCCATGGATTACGAAGCCAGTTTGTTGCTGAGGCCAAGCTCCCGGTGGTGGTGGGTTTCTGCTGTAGTGCTCCTGAGGGGTCGGAAGGCCATGCGGCGGGGCCGCGACAAATTCGGTATGCATACGGGTGGGCGGGGCAGTACGACACTGCCTGGCCGTGTGGCCGTAGGCTCCACAAGTACCGCACGCCCCTGCGAAAGCATTCGGCGCTGTGCAAATCGCGGACTTGTGCCCGAGGGCACCACACCGATCGCACTTGTACACTTCCCCCATGGACGCTCCTGGAGGCGGAGGGGACTCCGGCTGATACCACCCGCTTCCGGTATTGCCAACCCAACCAGTGCCCCCCGGCCTCTGCTGTTGCTGGCGGTGCTGCTGCGGCTGAGGTGGGGGCTGCTGCTGGTAGCTATGGCCTCCGCCCCCACACTGCTGCTGTTGCCCACCCCCCAACTGTCGCTGCTGCTGCTGCTGCTGTTGCTGTTGCGGCTGTGTGGTGCCACCGTACTGCCGCTGCTGCTGCTGCTGTGGCCCGGCGCCTCCGTACTGCCGCTGCTGCTGCTGCTGCTGCTGCTGCTGTCCATACTGCCACTGCTGCTGCTGCTGCTGCTGTAGCCCGGCGCCTCCATACTGCTGCTGCTGCTGCTGCTGCTGCTGCTGCTGCTGCTGCTGCCCGGTGCCTCCAATTCTGCCCTGAAAACCCCCACCAACGGCGAGGGCGTGCGGATCCGCCAACGGCGCTGCAGTCATTGGCACGACCGCCGCTAGCTTCCGATCCTCCAACTCCTTCGTCTTGCGGTTAGCGTGGGAGGTGCGGGGGATTTCCTCCACCTCCGATTGCGTGATACCGAGCCGAAGCAGACTAGTGCGCTGCTCCACATCGGACGGAAGACGACGTGTGAGTATGCGAGTAACCTCGCGGTCCGACTTGTTGATACCTAATGCGGACAACACATTGAGCTTCCCCTCAGCACGGGCGAAGAACAGCTTCGGGTCCTCATTCACCTGCATTCCAATATTCTCGAACTCTTTTTCGAGATGATCCCTCTCGGCATCACCCTGCGGCTGATACCAAGCCATCACCGCCTTCCACGCTCCCTCCACCGACCCAGCGGCATGCATACGTTCCTCAACAGGCTGTCCTTGCATAGCTTCCATGAGAAACTCCCATGTCTTTTCACATTTCTGACACTTTCTACTGCCCATGGAGATACATGGACCGGTTTCGCTCCTCCATTCCTCCCAAACCTCCGGCTATCTGAATGGGGTCGCTCGTGGGCTCAAGCGCCCCGATCAGACCCCGCGCCGACAAGAAATTTTGGCACCTGAGTGACCACAGCTGCAGCTGGCTCCGCCCATCGAACTTGGGTACTCGCATGCTATTTTGCGGAGACAAGATGAGCCGGAGGGGTCTGGTGACGGTAGCCTGGCTCCGGCACAGGCTGCCCAACACTTGCCTGATGCATGGACCGCACGCTCCGCCCGGCGGTACCCCCCTGAGCCGCTGCCTCTGCGGATATCTTCAACGCTCTCTCCTCAGACAACGCCGCGTCTCGCCCAGCCAACGTCGCGTCCCGCTCAGCCAGCGTTGTCGACAGCGTCGCGTCTCGCTCAGCCAACGTCGCCGACATTTACTCAAGCTGCTGTTGAAGCGGCTCGGCCTCCTCGACCATAACAACAACACTTCAGTAAGCTCCGGGCCCGGAAACCCACGATAATCGTGTTTTAATCGGCTTGCTGTATAGCGTGTTCTCTGCAACCACGTGGTGTGCCGATATGGCGTACGGGAGGAGGCACCTGATATTATACACGGAGCCCACCTACAATAGTTGTAGCAGACTCTCGAACACACACCCACACAAAAGGAGCACAGTACCTGTCGTCAAAGGCTCTACACACACAAACCACACAGAAGTGAGCCGTACCTTTCCGTCACGCTCCACTCTCACATATTTACGGACAGTGACTTCGTACCAAAGTCCGGATCGTATCTTAGCATCAGCGACTACTCCCAGGAGGAGCAAAAACACACCAGGTACCACGAGGCATACTAAATAATGCCTGGACACATAATACAAAACCCCACAATACATGAAACCCCCAAAGATATCCGCCGACCTGTATCAAGCTACCGCATACCACGAACATTTGTGGCCCTGCAAATCAATGCATTACATTGTTGGTTGGCGCCCTGTGCCCTGTGGTCCCCAAAAATCACCAACATACATAGGAGTATACGTAAATATGTACGTACCAAAGGATAGTAGTACTGCTCTGGTACTGCTTGCTGCTGTACGTAATTATGTAGTAGTGCCGGTACCGCCGTATACGTATACGCGTATATAAGGTACGTACCATGGCGTAGAGGAGAGGAGAGCATTATTGTACCAGACAGTGAGCTGTTGAGTTGTTCGGGCACAGTGATGGTTAATATATGGCTATGAGTATACCGTTAAATGCGCTGGGCCGTTGGATTGGTGTTGACGACCACCTCTTTAACGAGAACCTCGCCGCGGGTGCTTGGTAGTTTCCCCCCTTTTGTCACGATATATGGAGGGTGTCCCCTTTTTGTCAAATGTCCTTTCTATTTCCTTTTCCATATATTTGTATTCCTATTAAGAATATTCGTAGTCAATTTGTTTCCTATTTATTCCTACATATTATTTTTAATTTGAGCCTCTATCATCTCCATTACTACTTGCTTCAATGGCCCTACCGCCGTGGGGGCGGGAGGGCCTCTTATTCCCTAGTAAAATAATAAACATATTCAATTCTATGTTGGTTCAACCCTCAAGCTCCCACGATAAATAATTTTAATTCCGGGCCGGCCTCAGTATCGGAATATCGGCACCTCAATATCTCGAGGGTTTTTATATTTCTTCGAGCGCTCTCTTCGAGGATCGGCTCCGACGCCCCTCGCCCTTCGAACCCCCCGCTTACCTCGCTGCGACCGCGTGCGGGGGCAGAGAGAGAGAAGTGAGAAGTAGGCAAAGTCTTGGATTATGGGTGGCATGTTGAGCATTTCTTTGAATCTTGACAGGGGGGGGGGTAGTCACAAACACAAAGGGGTGAATTTTTAAAGTAAATGGAATAGTATTATCATACAGGAGTCACATTTTGTCAGTCCTTGCATAGTCTGCTCCGAAGAGTCGATGCCCATTTTCCTTATCCGCAGTGCATAGCAAGCATGTATGTATACCATTACGCGTACTTCGTACGCGTACGTGCAGCTCCATAAATAGGTACAGCTGTAGGCTCGAGCGCTGTTCGAGTACGAGCGCATACTGCTGTACTTCGAATATGTCGTAGGAGTACTATTGCGCACGTTTTACTCTGCAGAGCTGCGGTGTTCTGTGCCTCTCTACATTTCGTGTGCCCGAACACGGATAATAATTAGATTACCAGTCGTAATCAACTGCAATAATAAAGTGTTTGCAATTGCCAAAGCAATAACAGTTTGGCACTGCTGTGGTCAGTGGTCAGCCCTTTGCATAGTTTTTTATAATACGTACGTACTCGATTTATTTTTTTGAGCTTTTTATGTTGAATTTAGTGTAAAAACGACTATATCGCCGAGGTTTGGGTCGTTTTCGATTCTGACCGAAGGTCTGAAGATCCATTTTTTTTTACTTTTTTTCGACTACCAGGTATTTGAAAAACAAAATGATTGTTGTGTCGTGAATATTTATCTTGAAATTAGTATGGATTTTGTAACTTGAATTTAGTGTCGGGGCGACGCCTGTATACCATTACGCGTACTTCGTACGCGTACGTGCAGCTCTATAAATAGGTACAGCAGTAGGCTCGAGCGCTGTTCGATTACGAGCACATACTGCTGTACTTCGAGTATGTAGGAGTACTAGTGCGCACGCTTTACTATGCAGCGATGCGGTGTTCTGTGCCTCTCTACATTTCGAGTGCCCGAACACGGAAAATAATTAGAGTACCAGTAATCAACTCCAATAATAACATTTTTGCAATTGCCAAAGGAATAACATGTTGGCACTGTTTTATTTTTACCTTTTCATACGTAGCGTGTAGAGGGGAGCGGTGGGCTCCAGACTATCTGTTTTTGACAGACTTTGATCGCTTCGCGGACCCTTCGGGTTCCACTTTTATTTCAGTATACTTTTTTGGGTAACTTAGCCTGTGACCACGGGAATCGACCGCGTCAAGTGTTGGATTAGTTCGGACAGATGGAGGTACTGGATAGAGAGACCGGCACGGCTTTTAATGTGAAGACAACAACAACAAAACAACTGTGGTCAGTGGTCAGCCCTTTGCATAGTTTTTTATAATACGTACGTACTCGATTTCTTTTTTCGAGCTTTTATGTTGAATTTAGTGAAAAAACGACTATATCGCCGAGGTTTGGGTCGTTTTCGATTCTGACCGAAGTTGTGGAGATCCATTTTTTTACTTTTTTTCGACTATTTGAAAAAAATATGTTTTTTTATGTCATGAATATTCATCTTGAAATTAGTATGGATTTTGTAACTTGAATTTATTGTCGGGGCGACGCCCTGCGGGCGATTCGTCTGATCACGCCGTGAACCTCTCTTTTCATCCCCGAGCGAGTGTCTACGGTATGATAGGTAGGGGCACTCCACATTTATTTGACAGCGTTGCTGTGTGTCGAGAGGGTCGACTGCAACGCCCCTCGCCGCGCCCTTCGTCCTCTGTTCAATGCCTCCCCGTGAACCGTGTGAACGTGTGCGGGATGTTTTGAGGATCGATTTATATTGATTTTATGATGGAAAAATCCCTTTTTGTTGAATGGCCCAGAAAATACCTATTAAATAATGGCCAGGTGTGGGGCGGAGCCCCTGGCAGGTTCTCTCTTATGTGGTTGTGGTGTGGAGGACGCACCGAGGTGGGTTGGTGTCTTGGGTCTTCACGGAACCGAGTGGGCAACCTCTGGTTGACCTTGAACTTGTGTGTAATGAGGCGGTACTATCTAGGGGAAGGGGACCTGGTATCCACATCATCACCCCCTCTTTTTTTGAGACGTGCAATTGCGCGTCTTAAAATAAAAAGGTGTCGACTTGGGGTAACAGGACGACTTTTAGGTTAACTTCGTAGATGTGCAACATTAACACCACACATACTTGCCATTTATCGACTAACAGCCTCGTCAACAGCGCAAACTCGTGTTGAAAAACACGTGTGAATACATGTTGATTAACACTGTGATGGTGTAGTATGTGTAATACATGTACTTTGGTATGAACAATACCATTTCGTGAGAACAATACCATTTGGGGCCAGGGTGATACAACATAGTCATCACCTGTGAATGTACGTGTGGCTGCCCAAATAAAACTTGTGACTGAGACCAGGGTTATCATATACTAGGGACTGGCCAGTAACTGTGTGGATATCCTGTAGTACGAACTGTTTATTAGACCCTCTCACGAAGTGCGGAGAGCTTGGCACTTCTAGTGACTTCATGAAGAGTTTACATGGGTCTGGCATCAATACTTTGCTCTATAGCAATGGGGATTGCCTCAATGGATCATGGTGTGACGGCATTATTGAGACGTAGCACTGACTGTCTCAATATGATTAAGCCGGTATACAAACGCACGTTGTTGGTGTACACCCAATCAACGCGTAGAAAAGAGGATGTCAATGAAGACAACAACTCTCGTGTGGAATGCACATAATGTACAGAACATGCATGTACAAACCTACACTATACGACAAAACTTCACCTCTTTTGTTAAATTTACGAAGAACTCTTGGTAACTCCACACACTGATGTGTTCGTCTGTACCAGGACAAACACAAGAACAACCATGCCACATTATCTGGTAAATCAAGGGGGCCCGCAGAAGTAATTTTCCGACACCTAACTATCTAAATTGGCCAGAACAGAAAAACAATCGGAGCACTGTGATCGCTGGACGATTTAGCACAAAACAAGTTTTTTTTCTGAAATTTGCCAAAAACCAATTACTTGGTTTTAAAGCCCCCCCCCCTACCCGAGGCTCAAGATAGGGAGGGGGCCTTTAAAACCAAGTGATTGTTTTTTGGAAAAATTCAGAATAAAAAAAACTTGTTTTGTTCTAAATAGTGCACCGATCACAGCGCTTCGGTTTTTTTTTTCCATTCTGACCATTTTAGATAGTTAGGTGTCGAAACAATACTTTTCGGGCGCCCTGGGTAAATAAACAAATATTACCAGAGTGGAGTGAGCGTTATTACAAGTCAAATATTAGCATTACTAAGAGTTGATGTTTCATCTAGAGCTAGTAGGCGTCCCTACTCTCTCTCTATGGTATCTTCCTCTTGCTAATGATGAGATACAATAATACAACAAAACACGCTCACTCAATCGTCGAAACCTTTGGACGATTATCACCGAAACAACTTACAGCCTTTTCGCAGGGGATCAACCTGGACATTCTTCAGGTCTGCTCGACATAAATGTTGTCAGACATGTACCATGCCGATGTAACATACTTGTTATATGCTGTACGACGCTTACAGCGGTGCGTACACACATAAAACAATTCAACAATACAACTGGGCGACAGACCACGTGTCGTCAATGACTTTAATACTGCTAACTCAGACTGCGGCACTATCGGGGTGATTCCGTAGGCTCTGCCTCCACAGAATGCTAGACTGGGGGCGCGGGAGTTAGTGTTTGCGATTCAGGAGAACGTTCCTGGATTTTCGCAAGGTATGAACGTATATGTTCGTGGCAGTACGGAATTTGACGACGATGATACCAACCATCGCTATTTGGCCCTGCACCACGAAATCTTACTCGGAATCGTACATTGAACGGGGAAGATCGACCTTTCCAACGCTTGTGGTCAACAATGCTTTCAACTATACGGGGGCCAATGCATACTTGTGGTACTTCTCTTTTGAGACCTGGCATTGGTAACTGTGTGCCTAGGAACATCTGATTGATCTTTTCAAAATCAGGGTCTGCGAAAGCACTGCGTTGGTGGTACGGTTTCATTCTTCCTAAATATACTGATTTCTCGTTTGATTGATCGGTTTTCGAAACACGATAAACGACTGGAGACAATCGATGGCGTACTTGGTATGGACCACGCCACGGACTGAGTAATTTATTGTTGGGGTCATCTTGTGCATTATGAGGTTGATGCACCATCACTAAATCACCGGGTTGAAACTGTTGAAAACGTAGGTCAGCATCAGATGCTTCTCGAACAGCGGCACGTTCATCAAGGTTTTGCCTTGCGAGCTCATACGCAAGCTGCAAATTTTCGACGGTTTCACGTGTGTATTGCAAAGCTGTATCGGGGAGTTCTGCCTGAGGCATTCCCATGATGATATCAATGGGGAGCGTCGGCATGCGACCAAACATGTGGTAATGTGGTGTCTCATGTATCGTACTACTATAGGCAGTGCTACGTGCCATTTGAACAAACTGTAAGAGCTGTGACCAGTTATCATGAGCTACGTCACAATACATGGCTAACATATTATGCATAGTACTATGCACACGCTCTAATACGGAATTACCTTGTGGCCGATATGGCGTGGTAAGGGTTTTCTTGTACCCAAAAACTGTTTGTAACTCTCGGACAAGTTGGTTTTCGAACTCAATGCCTTGGTCAGAATGTAACATTTCTGGAACACCAAATACTGAAAATACTCGGTCCACAAGACCACGTGCAATAGTCGTTGCTGCTTTATTGCGAATGGGTGCGAGAATACCAAAGCGTGTCAAGTGATCAATGACTGACATAGCATATTTACAATCCTTGGAGATCGTCTTGTCTTCAACCAGATCGATGGCTACTCGCTGAAACGGCCGTTCTACTGGTACATGACCGTTCGGTAACGGCGGTCGGCGGTGAGGAGTTTTACGTCGTTGGCAGGCTTCACAGCTGGTGCAATGAAACTGAATGTCTCCTTGCATAGCGGGCCACCAATAACGGTCGCGTACTCGATCGAACGTTGCTTTGAAAGCTAAATGTCCGCCAGACGCGGGAAAGTCGTGGCATGCGTTTATCACAAGTGAGCGTAGTGTTTTCGGGACTACTAACTGGTTTCGGAAAGAGCTACGTTTGCGTAAGTGACCTGGCAAGTATGACCTGTACAAAACGCTATCGACTAGGAAGGAATTACTAGCGGATTGAAGTGTTTCTCTTCGCGGAAGGGGAGCATGTTTAGGTTTCGCGAGGTATTCAAAATACTGTTTGAATTCAAGCTTTTGCTCCTCAATTAATTTCTCTGGGTCCAGGGTTGGAAATATTGACACGGCGGTTGCAAAAAGTTCCCGATCGCTTTCTACTAGACTAAGTTCACTCAGATTACCAGAGTGTACTTCATATGCACGTGGGGATGGTGGGTGGTACGGTAAACCATCGTCAGGTACATTACGACAGATAGAGGCTAGTTTAGGTTGCGACTGCAACACATCAGTAACAGATTATGTTTTGACGTTAGTATCCTCTGAAACATTACCGAACAAGCGGGATAACGTGTCTGGTACAACGTGTAATTTTCCTGGCTTGTGTTCGACGGTAAAATCAAAACCTTGCAAAGCAATAGCCCAACGGGTTAACATGTTGGACGTGTCTTGCATGTAATACAGGTGGGTGAGAGCCGCGTGGTCGGTGACGCATTTGAAATGTCTACCCCAAATATACTGCCGCCAATGTTGTAGAGCGAGAACAACTCCACAACATTCTTTCATCGTTGCTGAGTAGTGTATTTGACCTTTCGTAGATCGTTTACTGAAATAGGCAATGATGTGCAAATCCGATGTACTGGATTTGTCTTCGGCGTTTTGGGCTAAGAATGCACCGACTCCGGCTTCACTTGCATCTACGTGTATTACAAACTCCTTCGAAAAATAAGGGAAGTGCAACACGAGTGGAGATGACAATATCTCTTTCGATTGGGTGATAGCTCTACTCTGAGCTGGACCCCAATTCTTCTCAAATTCTTGCCGTTTCGAAAATTGTTTCTTGGTGATTTCAACCAAGGGTGCAGTGATTTTTGCGAAATTCGGAACAAACCGGCGTACAAAATTGAGAGTACCCAAAAATGACCGCGACTCCTTGATGTTTTTCGGATCATGTAATTCACTAATAGCTTTGATACGGTCATTACCAATAGTGATACCTTCGGCTGAAATGACATGGTCTAAGTGTTCTACTTGCTTCGAGCCGAACTGCATTTTAGATGGTTTAAGTGTCAATCCAGCTTTCTGAAGTGCGCAGCTTTCTGAAGTGCGCTAAACATGCGGTGCAGAAGCTTCACGTGATGAATCCATGTGGCGGAACACGCTACTAAATCATCCATGTAACAAAACAAACCACTGGCTGTTCCAGTATCGCCAAGTGCGAGGGACACCATACGTTGATAAAACCAAGGAGCATTACAAACACCAAAAGGCATGCGCTTGAAACAGTACTTGTCTTTCTCTGTGACGAAAGCGGTTGATTTGATGTCCGATTCAGCTACAGGCAGTTGATGAAAATCGGATTGTACATCAGCGACTGTGATGAACTTGGCTCCACCGACGGCATCCAGATGACTTTCGATGTTGGGCATAGGCCAAGTCTTTCGAATAATGCGACGGTTGAGTGTATTGCGATAGTCAACGAAAAACCTTGCGAACCGTCAGCTTTAGTGACGATCGTAACAGGACTACCCCAGGCACTGCGCTCCTCAATTATTCCTTGTTTGAAGAGTTTGGTTACTTGTTCATCAATTTTCTCTTGAACATGGGGTGAGGTACGATACGGCGCACGATCAACAGGACGGGTACCTGGTGGCAACGGGAGCGTAGCTTCGGCTATGTTACAACAGACAAGCTCGTCTGGAGATAATGAAAACACAGGATGGTATTTAGCGCACAACTGAGTAACTTCTGTGATTTGTCCAGGCGTAAACGTGGTGTCAACAAAAGGTTTCGCAAGAACTGGTTCCATTGCTATACGCGCTGCGACTAACTTATCCAGATTCTCAGGTGAGGCTGCTACCGCACTAACTTGTACTTCGGGTTTTTTCGTCACTGTGGATGTAGATAAATAAGCCAAAGTGAGACCTATGGGTATTTTCACACCACGACTAGACGGATTGGCGATTTGTAACCAGACAGAACCGTCTGCTCTACGCCATGTTGTAGCTGTACGAGCCATAACTACACGCTCGAAAACTTGTAACTGTTCAAGACCAGAATACTCTGACATTTCGAACTGCGGAACCAAACGAGGTTCAAGTACTACATCAGTGTTGACAAGAGGTGGATTACTGGTAAAAGCAAGAACTGATGCTTCGGTACCAGCTGGTAAATAAAAACGACTTTTCAAACTCACAGGGACAGCTTCAAAGTCAGCATGAACAGATGCGACAGAGACTGAAGCAGGACTTGGTGAGGAAATCGTTTGAGCACGGTAACGGTTATCGACACGATGTACAGCGGGAATAGTTGCATTGCTCGTGTGAAAAGTCAGACATTGATTTTCCCAGTCGAGTTTTGCACCAAACAAAGACATAACGCTGTTATCTAACAATATATCGTCGGGACGTAATGATGATATTACAAGGGCTTCGACTGAGCGATTGACATCACCCAATTGTAAAATTAAAGCTGATGAACCCTTTTACTTCCATCAATGATCCATTCGCTGCTTTCAACGTGATGGCAGCGCCGGGAATGGGATGAATCGGTTCATTCTTCAAGACTGGGTGGCGTTCGATAAAAGGGAACGCTATACATGGAACATCGCTTGCCGTATCAGTTGTGACACGGGACACATCATATCCTTCAACACATCCACACACATGAACGCGGTGAGATGAGAAAGCAAGTGCAAGTGGCAATCGCGAACAACGCGAAAGATAACTCATAATCCATTCTTCATGTTTATCTCTATTATGTACACTGTAAATATGTGAATCAGAACAGTCTTCGACATCCATCGACATGGATGCGGAACAAACAGACTCAGAAGAACGTAGTTCTTGCTCATTACGTACTCGCTTATTGCGTACTGGTAGTTGCTTACGACGTACGGGAGAAGCTATGGGACACACGTCAACCAACGACCTTCCAGGCAAACAATCAGCAAACCGTACACGCTTACGTGGGGGAGATACGTCTATATCAGTATCTAGCCTACGGGATTCATACTCATCTACTATGGACATGGTGAGGTCAAGCGACTCAGAAGGCACACACCCTCTTGCATCGCCCCTCTGGCTACCCAACTGTACAGATTTAGACATACCATCGGACAACTGCCGTACGGGTACCCTATACTGTTTCCCAATTGTGTAGGGGACTTCCACAACTGGGCACCGTCACGGTTTCTGCTTGGACCGTTTCACGTACTCGTGAAACCGACGTTTGTTTGCTGCGCCGTGCAGCGGATGGTCGAAGCAACTCTGCGACGAATGACCGGACTTGTTGTTGGACGTGCATTCTGGGAGACTGCACGGCTCGAACATGCGACTGGTGAGACTGCTGTGAAGCAGTCTGTGCTTGTGCCGACTGTGGCTGAGCACGAGGGGAACTACCGGACTTGTGTCCACGTTGGGTACTCCGCGAACGTTTGCGGTCCATGTGGACGGTACTTCGAGCAGTGATGCTACGCCCACGACTCGTCTGTGGCTTCTTACGAGCTACAGTAGACCATAGTGTACTCACTGTGCCGTCAATAGACTGCTCCGACGTGGCAGCATTACGCTGTGCGCGGTCAGTGGACTCCTGCATACTAGTGCAGTACGGACCTAGGTGTTGTCGATCTAACAACTCTGAGGTCAACCCCCTCTCAAAAATACCTATTTTTAAAGCTTCTAACTCGGAGACTCCGGTACGGTCGGCTTGGCGACGAAAGTTACTGAATTTGTCGCGGTGCTTGTTGACAAAGGACGTGACAGAGTCAGTATCCGTCATTGCCATTGTGACAATGTCTTCGACCGAACGCGCTACGGCGTCAGCGGACAAGTACGTGGATTCAAAGGCCAACTTAATCTCTGACCATGACGTCGGGACGGACTTCGCCTCATCGTTAGGTAGCAACTTGTGGTCGGCGCTACGCCGCCACGGGACGAGACCAGACATCACTTGTGTGTGAAATACAATCGCTTCATTCTTTAATACGTAAAGGAAGAATTGCATCAAGGATGCGCCAATCAAATCTTCAGTCATACCAACTCTAGACCTGAGTGAGACCTTGACAAAAGCCTCATACTGGTCCATATGGTCCACTATCACGTTTTTGTCGTTCTCAGTACCAAAGAACTTTGTGAGAGCCGCAAAATCTGTCGGGTTCATTCGCGTACTAACTGGGGCTGCAGGATTCAGATAATCACTGTGACATACCGGACGCAACGTGTGTCGTGCTAGACGCAGCGGGGGTACCTACAGGGGGACTGACGAGGGGATTACTGTGCACAACGTTCAACAACGACATAACCTGAGCGGTTTCGCCTTTGGCGAGGTGTTCGGTGATGAGGTTGTTCAGCGCCTTCACGTTTGTACTGTTGAGGAAGGATGAGTAACTTGAACTGGCTCCTCTTCCAAATGCGTCGCGATGATGATGGTGGCTCGGAGACCGTGAACGCCGCGAACTACGACGTGAACCGCGACGATGACGATCTTCGTAGTCGTACTCGCTGTCCTTCGAGCTGAAATAGCGGTCGTCCGAGTCTGGCGAGGACGTACTCGAACCACCTGAGCCGACAGCTCCATCTCCTTCTTCTCCTGCTGCTTCTCTGCGAACTTCACTGCTGTTTGCCCCGTCAGCTGTGACTTGGCGGACAGAGTCAGTGTGGTGAATCAAACGATTCGCCCCAATGACCTCGCGACTGTCCCCACCTCTGCTTCCGCTACTCGGGTGACTCGTACTGGTTTCCTGCTCGGCGGGGAAGTGCTCTTCTTCCTCGGCAGAGAGGTGCTCTTCCTCCTCACGAGAACGATGGGAACCCGGATTGCTTATGGAGCTGGTAGAAGTATACCAGTACGAACGTAGTAGAATCTTCAAATTAAAACAAAATCCGTACAGCAGCGCAGACAGTTATTGCTAACGTCGCGTGCTGCGCACCAACACCGATGAAAGAGGCCAAGCCAACGACGCCAATGTGGGACGGAGCCCCTGGCAGGTTCTCTCTCATGTGGTTGTGGTGTGAAGGACACACCGAGGTGGGTTGGTGTCTCGGGTCTTCACGGAACGGAGTGGGCAACCTCTGGTTGACCTTGAACTTGTGTGTAATGAGGCGGCACTATCTAGGGGAAGGGGACCTGGTATCCACACAGGTCGTATTTGAAAAAAATAAATTGAAGACAAACGAACGTTTATCGTACCAGTTGCACTCTACTGTGTAGCTAAATATAGTATATGTACTCGTGAAGTGTGTTTTTGTTGTGAAGTTTGACACATCGAAAAAGCAAAAACCAGCACTACTGCCGTACGGGCATGAGGTACGTTGCGTACGTTGCGACTGATCGCTCTTTTGCGGTTCCTGCTACATTTCGAGCGATGCATAATACGAACCTGCGGAGTACGACAACAACGAACAGAAAGAGCGTGACCCGTTTTATGTACGTACATAATATATAAAGGGGGGTAATTATTGATTTTCTGAATTGGGGGAGACGAAATAAATACTATCGTCCAGACGACACGATACGCCGACATAGCTGCGGATCTCGTGGATTTGATTTGCCGCGTAATACCTGGGTACAAACTGTGAACTGGCCACACCTGTTGTACCATTAATAATAATGTACTTTCTCCCCCCGGCCTGCCTCCCTGCTGAGGTAGGGCGAGGTCCGTAAGTGGACTTGAACCTCGAAAGACCACCCTACCCAGACGGATACACGGTCCCTAGCACCGTTCAGAGGGGGATCCTGAGTCTGGCAGTCGGGAGTTACCGCTATCGTGAGATCAGGGTAACTCGTGACGCAGCTAGCTCGGGTGGCTGCAGATGGGGTTAAACCCTAACGCCCCGGCTTGGACACCGGGGCCATGCAGCAGCAGAGAGCACGGAGAGGGTGGCGGAGTGACCGCACACCGTGTGGGTATGCACCAGAGAGAGGAAGGAGGAGAATCCAGAGCTGGAGGGTCGAGCCGCTCCGGGATGAGGCGTATCTCTGGTACAACAGACACGTACCGGGTTAACTTTTTTTACTATACCCCGAGAGTGCGCAAAGCAACAGAAAAAAAACAGATAAAAAAGGCACGAAGGAGGAAAAGGAGGGGACGGGCGAAGCGTAGGCTGGCTAGGAAGGCACCACGCATCGCCCGGGAGAGGCAGAGAGAGATGCATTTGGGTAAACAACGTCGCCAATGCCCGCTGTGGTGTCGCTGGCTCACGCCTGGTTTTGGTCACGGTTGTGATGAACCCGCTCGCTCCACCGCCCGTCTGTTGTTGCGACCTGCAATTCCTGTCGGCTGAACTGCTGCTGTTCTCGGGTTTAGTCCGCACTGCTCGGTTTGGGCGGAGTCTGCCAACCAAAGGTCGGCGACGATGGCTACCACCATGTTGTGGTCATGAGTCCGCTTTACTGGCGCTACGCGGTTGGAACGACGACTACGTTGGCACTCGGCCCGGGGCGGGGCCGGGCGGTGGGGGGTGCCGGATGGCGCTGTCGCGTGAGGATGTAATCGAAGCGGCCGCGGCATATTCGTCCCCCGATACGCCGTTGTATGTGTCCAATATCCACCCTTCACGTGTGGGGAAGAAGGTGTTCGTGATTGCTAGTCTGTTGTCCGTTGCGAAGGTCAGCAGTAGCCTGCCATTGTCGTTCAGCTTATCAGCCGCTGCTCGCCATGATACGTTCGTCCTCTCCATCCACCCTCTCTCCCGTCCGCGCATTGGCGTCCATCAGTACGTAGACACACTCCTTGGCAGGGATCCCCCGCACGAACCTGTCAAGTTTTTCCCAGAACCTGTGCTTGCTGTCGGCGGTTGCGACCTCTGTTGGGGCGTACGCAGCTACGAAGTTGACCGCTCCGCGGTGGCCCGTTATCTCAAACCTCATGGCCATAAGGCGTTCATCGATATATTCGGTGGTGTACGCAGAGTTCCTGCACATTGACTCTTTAACAGCTATTCCCACACCGTGTGTTCCACCTGTCTCCGTGCCACAGCAGAACACCCGAAACCCTGCTGCTGCGAATTCCGTTCGGCCTGCCCTCCTTGTCTCCTGTAGCCCTAACACCGAAACGTTTTGTCTCGCTGCCTCGTACAGGATGCTGCAGGCTCTCCCATAGCCGTTAGCCCCTTTTACAGCCAGAGTCCGCACATTCCAGGTTGCTACCCTAACAAGTGTACTCTGCTGCCTCTCCCGGGCGATGCGTGGTGCCTTCCTAGCCAGCCTACGCTTCGCCCGTCCCCTCTTTTTCCTCCTTCGTGCCCTTTTTATCTGTTTTTTTCTGTTGTTTTGCGCACTCTCGGGGTATAGTAAAAAAAGTTAACCCGGTGCTTGTCTGTTGTACCAGAGACACGCCTCATCCCGGAGCGGCTCGACCCTCCAGCTCTGGATTCTCCTCCTTCCTCTCTCTGGTGCATACCCACACGGTGTGCGGTCACTCCGCCACCCTCTCCGTGCTCTCTGCTGCTGCATGGCCCCGGTGTCCAAGCCGGGGCGTTAGGGTTTAACCCCATCTGCAGCCACCCGAGCTAGCTGCGTCACGAGTTACCCTGATCTCACGATAGCGGTAACGGGCATCGACTCTTCGGAGCAGACTATGCAAGGACTGACAAAATGTGACTCCTGTATGATACTACTATTCCATTTACTTTAAAAAGTCACCCCTTTGTGTTTGTGACTACCCCCGCCCTGTCAAGATTCAAAGAAATGCTCGAGATGTCACCCAAGATCCAAGAATTTGCCTACTTCTCGATACTCTCTCTCTCCCCCCTCACGCGTTCGCGGCGAGGTAAGGGGGGGGCACGAAGGACGAGGGATGTCGGAGCCGATCCTCGAAGAGAGCGCCCGAAGAAAAGAAAAAACCCTCGAGATATTGAGGTGCCGAGATTCCGATACTGAGGCCGGCCCGGAATTAAAATTATTTGCCCTGGGAGCTTGAGGGTTGAACCAACATGAACGTATATATGTATATAATGTATTAAAATAAGTAGCAATGATACTAACTAATAATACATAACAAATACTTAAAAGATGATATATAGAAGACTAAAAATGGCAAAATGACAAAATGAAAATATTGGTATTGTTAGCATCCCCGCAGCGGACCGCCATCTCAGATGATAAGAGACCAGAAGGGTCGGTGTTCCGTGTGTGGCTTCAACGCCCCAACGACACAACCCCGAAGACAGGGAGCGGACCAGCAGCATGAGAACTGCCGAGGCCACCGCTCCGGACGTGGTTGTGATGGGATCATTGGATCCCTGCGTCATGTATAACGTTTTTACATTTCTCTTGGACGCTGTTATTTAATGTGTCTGCGCATCATGCAATGTCCCACGACACCTTCAATAGTCACGGTGGCTCATTCACGTCCCGTGAATTCCCGTGGGGGGCGCTTACGAAAGTCCCGTGAATTATCGTGGTGGCTGCTTCCCGCGGGAAGATTTCCCGTGGTGGCTTGTTCCTGCAGGAAGAATTCCCGTGGTGGCCGGTTCCCGCGGGAATAATTCCCGTGGTGGTCGGTTCCCGTACAAAAAATCCCGGGAGTTCCCGTGGTGGCTAGTTCCTGCGGGAAGGGTTCCCGTGGAGATCAGTTCCCGTCGAAGAAAACCTGTGCATTCCCGTGGTGGCTAGTTCCCGCGGGAAAAGTTCCCGAGATGAAAAACCGTTCCCGAGGAAGGCCCTGGAAAAAAGCGAACAAAGTAAGCACCGGCTAAGTTGCTCATGCATTGATTATGCTTGTAAAAAATCATGCCTAAAAAACAAGTAACTTGCTTTTTTCAAAGTTGTTTACCAACTACTTGCAGAACACTAGACATCTGAGTCTAGAGGTGGTGGTGAGAGGAGTGAGAGAGGGTGGGGCAGGCCCGCGCTCTCTCTAGAAGGTACTCAGACCCTATTCCTTCGTTCGCTACGTACAACATTATCCAAGGGAGTCACTGAACCATATCCTTAACGAGGAATAAACACATAACACGCGCGAACGGCTTCTTATAAAATCGAGTAGTAACTACCAGGCTCCTAGTACATCACGAAACCTACACCAATACCACAAATAACACATAGAACAAAAATTATACGCAGCTCGCAAAGTTGAGTATCTACTATTCAATCGGTTGAACTCACAGCTGACGTATTTTATTAATTTTATTTAATATCTACTTTAGGATCTCGCGAAGAACAAAATCAACCCGTTGGGTTATGCCGCATATTGGTCGAAGCGTAAGATGATACGCCGCATTTAATGTCGCCGGTGTAGGCCCAGGCCTTTAAGGCACGCCGCAGGCGCAAATAGGCATATGGAGATAGGCCCGCCGCAGGCGAAAAAAATTGAAATAGGCACGTAGATAGGCAAATGCCTGAAATGCCTTAAACGTGCCTATCTATGCCTGAAATAATGCCTCAAACGTGCCTGAAACCGTCAAGGCACATCCCACACTAATTTCAAGTAGTTTTAGGGTTTCAGGCATAAATGCCTATCTTGCTCAATCCCATACTAATTTCAAGTAGTTGTGGGTTTCAGGCATAAATGCCTATCTTACTTCCTATCTTGCTCAATCCCACACTAATTTCAAGTAGTTTTGGGTTTCAGGCATAAATGCCTATCTTGCTCAATCCACACTAATTTCAAGTAGTTTAGGGTTTCAGGCATAAATGCCTATCTTGCTTCCTATCTTGCTCAATCCCACACTAATTTCAAGTAGTTTTGGGTTTCAGGCATAAATGCCTATCTTGCTCAATCCACACTAATTTCAAGTAGTTTAGGGTTTCAGGCATAAATGCCTATCTTGCTCAACCCAACACTAATTTAGTGTAGTTTAGGGTTTCAGACATAAATGTCTTATCTTGCTCAACACGCGACTATAACACATTTTGAACTGTGCACCTTCGGTTTCGGAGACGAACCACTATTAATAGACGAACTAATTGGAATTAGTAAGCATTTTCCCTTTGGAACTGCACACCTGCGTTTTTCCTATGATACTTGATTGAAGTTTCAGAGCAATGAAATGGCAAAAATTAGCTAATAATAAGATTACTCCAGTAGCTTAAAAACATATGTATATACAACATGTGAGGGTATTACCTGCTGAGCTATATGGGTAAAAGATCGATCGATTACCCAGCTCAGGGTAATCCTTATAACACTCTCCCCCCCTCTGAACGGCGGGATATTTGGGACGTCGGTACCGTATACGGCCGTACGTTGACCTACCCGCTTCGTTTCAGTACCTGGGGAACTTGGGAGACGTGCTATTTGGGGACGCACGCGCAAGCGTTTCTGAAAAAAGAAACGTTCGAAGTGAGATTCGAACCCGTGTCCTGCCGACGACGCCAAATGTGAGGGTATTACCTGCTGAGCTATATGGGTAAAAGATCCGTGATGCTTAGGCCTCACTACGAGGTGTGGGAGAATCTATAGCCTCATTTTTGATCGTTTTGAATAGCCGCATCTTCGACCCCCCTCTCTCGGTCTTTTAGAATGAACTTTGTTATCATCCATTGACCATCGTGTGGTCTGCATATACGACTATTCAGGGTGGGCTAATGTAATGTGGTGCCCTACAGCTATAGATGGGACACCGCAAAGATTGTTCGCGTGTTCTCTTTGGTAGACCAGACAGGCCTAGAAGAACGTTCTGAGCCATCAGAAGATTCCATACTGTCGGAACTCCCGATAGGAACTAGAGAGTTCTCATAAAGCAGATAGGAATGTTCTTATATGATGACATTCCCATAATAAGCGGATATACCGTAGATTTAAGAAGTAGACCTAACCGAGTAACGGACTTCTTATATTAGCGGAGATTTATAACAGCCCGACTACCGGGCCATTGGAGAAGAGAGCCCGAGAGCCTGGAAGAGGCTCTCGCACCTCTCGCCTCCTCAGGTCACTTCTCATTCTTCCCTTGGTCATCTAGGCTTTTGCCTCTCACCTAGTCTACAGTCTACCGAGGTTAATAATAACAAGAGGTCTTTCCATATCGAAGAAGAAGCTTGCTTTCAAGCTCAAGCAACGAACCTCCGTCTTCCATTCCCTTCTATCATCGTCTCTACTCGGTCATCACATCACAAACAGCAAACAAGGCTGCAGGTGTGCGCGTTACCTACTGTAGCAATATATTCACCAGAATAATGGTGTACGGCGCTACGCAAATTTCCTCGAGACTCGACTAGGTATTTTGTACTGGTTCAACGTGAACCATTGTACGGTTATGCGAGGGATGTACATTATTTGACTTTTGTCGCGACACGTGTCGCGTAACCCTTACCCTAACCCTACCCCTGTGCCGCGGCACGTGTCGCGACACGAACCATGAAAAAGTCAAATAATGTAGATCCGTGGGTTATGCCATCATTCATCGTCGTGTACGGCTTGGGAAAGCTACACTCCCGCTTGTGTTTTATGGTTTCCGCGAAGCGTTGCGTACCGTGTCAATAATGGAACAGGGGACGCTCTCTAAAGAAAGCCATAACTCATATAATATGTATGAAACAAAACAATCTTTGATTCGCACTGTTAATAAAAATAAATNGTATCCTTTCCCTGCTAAGTGTGCGTGTTCTTTAGCATTCTCTGATGGCTCTAGCACTTTTGCGACCACGGGCTGTGATCTTGCTAGATCAGACTATAGGGATTAGCAACTGAAACGAGTTTAATGTGAAGACAACAGCAACAGCCATACGTATAAAACATAATGTGTACTTGGTTGAAAACACCGACGTATACATATGTAGTACGTACTCGTATATACCTGAAAAACAAGTTGAATACATAACCGGAATACGCGTATCAAACATTACACGTATCGGACGTTTTGCTCGTGTGTGTCACTAAAGGACAGCACAGGCGTGCCGCCATGACATCATCTCGAATAAGATGTGCGTACCTGGTTATTATGCTGACCACCAGGTACGATACGTGACCTCGTGACCACAGGTTGCGGTATGTGTATAAGATGTACGAGTATAATACCTGGTTATAGTATCATGGCGAGGTGGCACAGGGCCAAAGCGGAGAGGAGCTGGCTACGAGCTGGGCCAGCCGTAAAGCGGATAAAGCTTTGTTGAGTCGGATCTCGTGAACCACTGCAAATTAGGCTACAAACATTGGGGACACTAACCCTGACACACCACTTGTTGTTGTTGTCTTCACGTTAAACTCGTTTCAGTTGCTAATCCCTATAGTCTGATCTAGCAAGATCACAGCCCGTGGTCACAAAAGTGCTAGAGCCATCAGAGAATCCGAAAGAACACGCACACTTAGCAGGGAAAGGATTCCCCAGCCCGAAGAGGTACTACACCAAAAAATTCCTACAGCATGCTATACGTGTCCAAAACTGAACTACACGCCCTCAATCTCCATTCGACTACAGCAGCATCGCCCCCCTCCCACTCTTTACCAATGAATTTGCCGACTACAGCGTAACTACTGTCTGAAGTGCTGTCTGTACAAAAACACACGGTAGGCGTGGGAACAAGATGGAGCACGCAGCTGCTGTCTGAAGTGCTGCCGGAATGACAGTCCGCGGGTACACAGTGAAAAAGAACAGCCAACCAAAGCCATCACGTCAATTGACAATTGCCCGAATCTATCCTGAACGTCTGTGTTAGGCACAGCATTATAAACATCGACACTGATTAGGAATTGTTCCACATTGAAGGGGTCTTCCACGAACAGGCACACAATGAAGCCACCCGGGGTGTCCGCGCCATCTCTGCCGCGTCTCTCTACAAAACCAGTGACGTCATCCACACAGATCCAACAACGAAATTCAAGGGAAAAAAAAAAAACAACAACAACAACAAAAATGATTGTCCGTTCGTCACGGGTCGATGTCGTCCGTGGTACCACTCCATTATTTATCAGTCCCTCCCTGCTGCCGAACGACTACTGGACATATCATGCGGTAAGACTGGTGTTGTTGCTGTACCATATCCGTAGTAACCGCCTCGCACTACTACTACTACTACTACTACTGCTGCTGCTGCTGCTGCTGCTGCTGCTACTACTACTACTACTACTACTACTACTACCACTACTGTACGTACTGTGTTGCTGCTGCTGTGCTGCTGCTGTGCCGATTCTGCTGTGCTGCTGCTGGAGGTGAAAACGATAGTTGCGAAATGAAATCACATGCTTTCTGTGTAGACGGTTCGAACCGAGGGGTCCAAAAATAATAATACGTGAAAATAAAGGGATCCGCACGCAGATTTCAAAAACAAACACGGCCTGTAAAATCCACCAAAAACAAAAATAATTAGAAACTAATATCTCAGATACCTGGTACGCCGTACGCAGATACGCATAGGCACAGTACGCAGATAGATACATTGCGATAATTACCGGGTACGTATTAAATACCGGTAGCATCGTCACCCACGGGTTTAGTTTGGATGATGAGCTTTGCTCGTCAGATAGGCTCTCGGCGGGCGGATGTTCCTCCTTCGACTGTCACCTTGCCACCACATGCACGGGAGGAGAGAACATGCAGCACAGCGACTGCTTGAAATGGGCCAAGTTTTTGTATTTTTTCTTAAGGGAGGTGTGGTTACTACCACAGCCACTCCCACTATTAATACTACACTTTGTACTTTTGTAGGTGATGCGGTGCCTGATTCTTCCGCTTTTTTGTACGTATCGTACACTGGTGTACGTTCTTCACTACGCAACTGCCGACGGCGCCTTGGGACATTATGTATACCTCTGATATGTTTCCCGTAGTTTCGAGTCACAGAAACAAAGAGCAACCACGCGGTACTGCTGTGCATCAGAACATCGAAAGGGTGGACAGGGTTCGCCTCGGGTGTGCCCGCTGCCGCCAGCGGCCAGCACGACTACTAACTGTTGTTGTCTGTTGTCTATGTATCTCCCACAACATGCACGATGCACGACCTGCAGTACATCAATCAATATATATACTGTTCTATAGTCGTATGAAGCGTATGTACGTATCTACTGCGTAGCACGAGTCGTATCCGTTTTTTGTTGGAATATTTCTTGGTGTCGGGCCACTCGTAGATGATTAATGCCGGTCCACTCAGATTAACGTCGGACATGTCGGCCTGGGCCGTCCACCCAAAGAACAAGTGATTTAATTTCGCAACTATCATTTCTTCGACCCCCCCCCTGGTACGGATTTATAAATACCACTTGGTATATACAACGAAGGGATCTTCCCTTGGATTGTGCATTACGACTACCCATGAATGACTTTGAAACAAATGTTCTATGATTTGGTGCGTGTATTATCTGTTCCTCTTGGGCACGTGTGCTTTTCTTCTTCGCCCCGGTGGTCTAACAGATAGCCACGAAGCCTGTTAGCGTTGGAGGTCGGGGGTTCGATTCTCCTCGTATGGAGATTTTTAGTATCAAAATGACACCGACTACTGTCGAGAGCGCATATTATCGCGTGGGTAAGAACCAGGGCGTAAAATAGGTGGTGAAATGTTGCGCTGCCGCACCTTTTTGTCGCCAAACTCGCATTGTTCACCACGCCGCGAAGGCATGGTGCGGCTTGCCTCACCACGCTTTTCTTGTGCCGCACCTTTTTTCGCCGTTGGCGAAAACAATTGTGCGGGTCTTTTTTCGCCGTAGGCGAAATTGTTTTTTTGGGTCTGTTTCGCCGCAGGTGATTTGTTTTTGGACCTATTGTGCCGCAGGCGAAAATCTTTTTGGCGTGTTTTTCGCCTGTGTTTTTCGCCGCAGGCGAAACATTTTTTCGTCTTTTTTTCGTCTTGATTTCGTCTCAGATGCTATGTTTAGGTCTTGTTTCCTCTTTCGGCATAGAGTACTTTACTTCCTTTGAGCATTCGACTGAAACTGTTGCCGTTTTCCTATGCCTGAGGACGTTCCAGACCTCGACCACACGAAAACGCACATTGTGAGTATATTGACGCATATATGTTGAAAAAAAGCAGCCTCCGGCGGCCCTCCGGGGGCCCCTGCGGGGAGCCGCACATTGTCGATGTGGTGCGGTGATTTCACCACGAGCAGGACGCCTATTTTACGCCCTGGTAAGCACTGTTCGACGAAAGTTGACGAGGGAAGAATGTGCTGAAATCTTCTCGCGATAAAAAGCAAGGCAAGCACCGTAGTGGGGGAGGAGGGAGAAGAGCCTACTTTGTGACCCCGGATCTGAGTTACGACTAGGAAGGAGAGAGAAAGGAAGGGCGAAGATAATAAATGGGATGNGGGGCGGTGGGGACCAAGGTGTTGGCGAAGGTCCATCAAAATTCGGCCCAGCAGGTTTTGTCCGCGCCAACGCGAGGGGTCGCGAGCCGAGGGGTGGTTGGCTTTGAAGCCGATGCCCCAGACGAGGTCGTGTGGGCTGGCCTCGGCAAGGTGCTGGGTGCCAGTGGCCGCGAGGGCTTGTCGCAGGCCCGGGTTGCTCCGATACTTGTGCCAGTTGGCGGAGTAGACGATGCCGTGACGGTGTCGTTCCCAGCATTCCTGATCGAAACCGGTGACGGTTCGACCAAGGGCTTTTTGTGCGGCAGGGTCGGTAGTGGAACGGATGCGGAGCTCAGTTGCCATCATAATCTGCTCGGCGCAGTTGTATGTGAAACCATCGCAATCAATGTTGCACGGGTACCACTGCGAGAAGATGAATGAGGGCTGCCAGAAAAAATGGAAGTTGTCCCTGAATTCCGTGGCTTCGGAATGTAATGGGAGGTGTGTAGAAGGGCTATAGCCCTGAAGCGACATCGGGGATGGAGGCAGATCCGAATGAACGGGGCTGTCTGTAATCCCCGATTGTGCTGGGGGTTCGGTCGGCGGAGCCGATGAACCGGGAGGGTCCACGGTGGTGCGTGTTCGCGGGGCGGGGATACCCTGGGGGACCCTGTCTCCAAATACATGGTGAGCAGGAGGCGCCATACCTGTTATGGTCCGTGTCCTCGCGATGCCTGGGGCTTCTGAGGAGTACGGAACAGGGAGCTCAGGGCGGGTCCTGGTCGACGATGTGTGCGAGTCGTCCGTCTTTACGACGGGGCTGTCCCTCGAGCTCAGGGGCAGCTGTGCTGTCAACACGGCGGTAGCTGCACGGATCCCATCATTCGCGGGTCCGAGTCTTCCGCTCGTAGTGCGCACGTCTTGTGACGAGCGCGGGTGGAGCCGCCGGGACGGGGTCGGGGCGGTCTCTGGGTGCGATGGCCCGGTGATTGGAGCAGGGGGGTCTTGCTGTCGTCCGGAACCGCTGATAACCGTAGTCGTCGAAAAATCCTCCAGGTTAGCTATTCCTATTGGACCCTCGGCGATTTTCGGCAAGCAGCGTTGCGCATCGTGTGAAGACGTCGAGGAGAGCATCCCAGTTGGGCTCGGCGTCTTGGTCTCCTCTCGCCCACACCTCAAGGCAATCCCTTGGGGAAAAGGATCAGGGCTTGAGTGAGTGGGTGGGGTGGGGTTGGGTGGGTAGGGGGCGGTCTGGTGTAGGCCTGGCCTATCCGCATGTTTGCGGGAGGGGCAGGTGTGGTAGCGTTCGTCCCCGGGGTGTGTACCGTCAGTGCGGTAGGTGTTGGAGTTGGCGCCGAGGTAGCCGCAGCGGCCTCGCTGCGTGGTTGTTGTCCCGGGGAGTGGTGGCTACCGCCGCCGTAGACGCGGCCTTGGTTGCGGCGTCCGTCGTGGGAACGACCGGTGTTGCCGCGGTGGTGGCGGCAGGTGTTGTCGTCGTTGTAGGTGGTCCCGTGGATGGGAGGAGGGGGGTGTGCAGAGGCGTTAGGAAGGTGATCCGGGGAAGTCCTGTGTATCTACGCCCGTCGTCGGCGTGGAAACGGTGGAGGGATAGGAGAAGAGTATTGGCGGCCTGGACTCAGTCTGCTGAGACGCCTCCTGTGGCGGCGTTGAACAGAGCGACCACTACCGTCGGATTGGAACCCGGGTGGGGAATATACCCCACAGAAGATGCGCCGCCGAAGATTCATCGGCGAACGCAGGCTCGCGTGTGCACTTTATGTTGTGCAGCGTGGCACTGATAAGCTCCTACGTAGTCCATGGATTGAAATAGCATGGCCGGCGGGTGTAGGGTCTCGGAGGGCATGGATAGAGCCGGAATTTGGGTAGGTCGCTGCGGGTGTGCGAGCGAGTGCTCCCGATACCGGCTGGGATAGCGAGTTCTTCTGCACCGTTGCGTTCATGGGCGCAGCCGGCTGCACCGTTTGGTTCATGGGTGCCGCCGACTGTACCGTTATGCTCATGGGTGCAGTTGTTGTCGCGTGGTGGGCAGGATAGTTGGCTGGAACAGAGGGGGCCAGCTAACGCAGAATAGCGCTGCTTTCCTCCAGTTGGCGGAGAAGTAATCGCCGATTGGCCATCGCCGCTTGGTGGGCGGCGAGGTTGTCGCCCGGTGCCGTGGTCCTCGGCACGCTCGACGGGGTGGTTGTCCCCGACGAGGATGCCTCCTGCCTTGAGTGTTTCCTCGTCGTGTGAAGTGCCCTTTTCCGATGAGGCAGTCCCGGTGTGGGGGTGATCTCGAGATCCCCCAAGAGGGTATCGACGTTGAAAGTGTCGCCCTGAGTGCGTGGACGGGCCTTGCGGCGTACCTCGTTTCGCGGGACGTCGGGGAGCCGAGGATGAGTGTACCAGCCATGCAGGGAAAGGAAATCTGGTCGGCCGTGTTGGTGTTGGGGTCCGGGGGGTTAACGCTTGCACTGGAGTAGAGGAAGGTTTGGGTGGAGCCGGGGTGTCGCTGAAGTCTCCACTTGGGTTGTCCAGGTGAAGAAGATGGGCAGATCCAGGCTCAGAGTTGGGAAGGGCGGCTATAGCCACCATCAAACCAAACACAACTCAAAGAAGGAAACCAAAAACTCTGAAAACTAAACCGAAAACAAAAAAAAATAACCAACAGAAATATGTAAAATATGGGGACGTACGGGAGGGGAGAAATGGTGTGCCACACTTTTAGTGCCGTATCGACTCAAATGTCACGGAGTACGAGAGAGTCAAATGTATGGTAAGATTCTCGCACTGTAAATCGATGGTAGTCGAGTCTACGTCACTGGGGTTATGTTTTATAAAAATACGAAATTAGGGATTTGTTTTGAATAACCCCAAAATTTGCAAGTATGATATCAGGTCGTGACAGATATTGGGCATTGGCAGTGCAAGGCCGGTCGTGCCAGTACAATTAGAAGTACCGGAAACACGGCAGTTGGGCGAGCTTTAAAATATATATTTAAAGAAAAAAAAAAATTGCAGCATGCCGGCACTGGGTAGTTGCTCAAAGTATCGGGCGAAAGAAAAACAAAAACGGGGCAGCACCAAGTTTTGGAAACGAGGAATGGCTTATGCCCGTAATTTTGAAGATCGACGCACATATCGGTTTTTCGAGGAACCCCAATAATATATGTGAAAACGTGTGGCAACAATTGAAAAAGAAAACTTCTCCCGTTACGTCAAGAAAGTGGATGTGTATCGAGTATATAAACTCGAGTACATTGCTGCGGCCGTATTTTTGTTTTATTTCATTTTTGGCCAGCATTTAAGTATTTGTTTTGTCGATAGCTGGAATACGGCGGTGCTGCCGTACTTCTATGTTATTTTATTTCCGACCAGCATTTACGTACTTGTTGTGTCAATAGCTTTGTCAGGCAAGAGACCGTGAGCCCTTTTCAAGTCTACGTCGCAATCATCCGATCGGTATGAATAAAAGCATTACTGCTGTTTCATACGGGATTTATTTGGGGAGCATGTATTTACCTTGTCGTCAGAGAGCAAAGGGCAGAAGACGCCGGTAAACAGCAACCATTTACGGCAAGGATTGGACAGTACGTATGTGACCTGTGTAGCCTGGCGACATGAATCGAGAAAAAAAAGAAAGAAAAAAAAAAGAAAGGAAGGGCAGCAGTCGTACGTAGCAGTCGTACGTGTTTATTACTAATGGTTGACAACGATTGTGACTCCGCCGTAACATCTCTACTCGAGATGAAACAACAAACTCTGGAGCACGGGACGATGCGCAGACACTGGAGGCATAGCGTGATAACAGCAAGAAAATTATTATAACGCTATCAGGCTCTCAAATCGCTACGTACATATTGTTGCAGCTCAATTGCAAAATTTTCCACGTGCCAAGCTATTTCCTCTGCGGTGGCCACGCACGATGTTTCGGTGTCTGCGTGTGTGCGCAATTCCTACTGATAATTATTGCAAAACCTACTCAGCCTGCGAACCCCAAAAAAAATTATCCGGTACGTGCTCTGAGTCGGGCAAAGAAAAACACAACAACTGGCAAAATGACAAGGGGCCGCCATCGGCATAGTGGAGCCTTTTCTTGTGGTACCTAACTGGGACATATATATACGTACATGACGTTCGTTCGTATCATACGTGCATAGATGTCTCTGGCGGGGGTACAAACGGGCTCTGCTATATTGTCGTACTAATGTCGCCCCGCGTCTCGTACGAGAGCTCGAGTATACAAGTACTTATAATATGTATATACGTTCGTATATACTTGTATATATTTTCAAGGTAGGGGGGCGGGGCAGTGGATTCTGCTGTACCGTACGAGCAGGTCGATTTCCCGCCGAAAAATAAGAAACACTGACTATGATGTACTTGCACTGCTGCACTGCTGTACATAGGTAAGCACATCCTGTTTAAGCAATGGAAACAAAGAAAAATCTACGGGGCATTGGGTACACGTACTCAAGCCTGAAGCCTTGAACGCATGCTAAGGAGCAACGTGTTATTATCGCACAAAAATTGGTACGCGTCGGCACGTGGTATACGTGGCAAAGCAGTTTTCCGAGAAGCAACCAGACGGGTACTTATTTTTTTGGGAAGGAACATTTCGCGAGGCAGGTGCCAAGAGCAGCCAGACGTGTCTCACGCCTTGGCAGGCAGAAAACAAAATCGCAAGGCAGATGTAGAGGACAATTTTTGTAAGTGTCTCAAGGTTTCGTGCATTGAAAAAAAAACTCGAAAGGATGCCAGTCAATCGTTGTGGCATTAACAGAGGGCACCCATTACTAAGTCTGAGACGAGCGTGCATGTGCGCCCCGAAATCAACGGGAGGAGCAACTGGTTGCTGATACTACTACTACTACTGCTACGGTTTAGGTACACGCGCAAGTTTTAATCCACACGTGTACACGTCTCATCATATGGTAGCTCCTCACAGACAGTGTACGGTTTTATGCCATGACATCGAGAGCTGTAAGAGAGAAAACGAAAGTAGCTAATGGGCTACGAAATGCTCTACTTCGTACCAGGTACGTGGGCTACATATACATATCGGCGCTAGTGCGACTCTGTACCACCTACGCGCGGGGAAGCCACTGCCTACAGCACTAAGGAAAGCAATGCATGTTGCCTCGCTCACTCGTGTTGTGCTTGTTGGCTACGTGCTAGTGCTCTACGAAGCTGAAAACAAACTAAAGGTACAAAACAAACGACTTCATCTATTCAACCCTTTGTCTACATGAAAAAACAAACCAGAGGAAAAAAAAATCTCACATAAGGAAAAGAAGTAAAGGCGATCCAAGCTCAGCGGTCCTGTCGTACGCCGCCAGGTGTGAAGTGATGACCCGAGTAGAGACGATGATAGAAGGGAATGGAAGACGGAGGTTCGTTGCTTGAGCTTTGAAGCAAGCTTCTTCTTCGATACGGAAAGACCTCTTGTTATTATTAACCTCTGTAGACTGTAGACTAGGTGGGAGACAAAAGTCTGGATGTCGAGGGCAGAAAGAGAAGTGACCTGAGTAGGGGGGAGGCGAGAGTCTGCCTGAGAGCAGACTCTTTTACTCGATCGGCTTAACGGGAGATTACAGTACATCCTTGCCAACAACCCGTTAATCGGATAACTTTCCTGTGGTGTTACCATATCCTATCCAAGGGGTAATATCGTTCTTGTGTAATTCTAAGCGCTACTCCTACGAGCTATCTTATCAATAGGAATATTCTAGTGCTTAGAATCTTCCTATGGACTTATAAAGCCTCTGTGCTACTGCCTATCTGATGTACCCAAGGAAACTTCTGTATACGAGAACAATCTTAGCGCCACTGGGCTCTTCACCTGTATGATATTCTATCAACCGTCTATAGCCGTAAGGACACCACATCACAGTGTACTGCTGTGGTTGGGTATAAATAACGGGTTTAATGTGAAGACAACACACACATCTGGATACCGAGAGCCCGAGAGCGAGGTACGCTTTTACCCCAAATGTTGCTGGTTTAGTCGCGTCTATGTGTGTGATGATAGAGCGCTGCAGCGACTCGTCCAGCACAGCAGCAGCACTACAACGCAGCAGAGTTCAGTAAACCTCTCTCGGCCTGCGTTTTGTGATGGACAAGCTGCTGCTGCACAATACAGCAGTAGTAGATGCGAGGAAAATAGCTCGGCAGCGAGACGAACTATCACCACAACGTGACCGTTTGTTAATGGTAACTCGCGCTAAGGAGGAGGCAGCACGCTTGAAAGACACACAGTCCTGCACAGTCGATAAACATATCTAAAGATTGCTACTTGTCTCGTACCTTATTGTTATTTATTTGCTATCTGACAATAATGTATAGCGCTTGTTCCAATAATCTGTACTCGCTGCTGGTGCCTGGCCGTTGCGAGCTGTGAGCATCACAATCAACTACGAGCTCTTCTCGCTGCCCCGGGATATCAAAGGATGGGGGGTTTAGATCGAGGCTGGGGTTAGCCCAGGCGATTCTATATGATACTCCATAATATTAATATCGTCCAGATGACACGAGACCCCAACATATAAATAGCTGCGGTACGCCGTGGATCGCGAGGACATTTCAACGGCGAGCTACGTAGGCCGCCGTTTTTTTATACGTACGCCGACATTCTTATTGGGGTACACCACGCTGAAGACCAAATGCAACACGAAGATCGTACGAGTGCGAGTATACTGAACTACGCTACGACTTATTTAGTAAACGCATACTATAAAACCGGTATTATTTGCCGCATACTAGCTGGATACGAACTGCGAACTGGCGACACATGCATTATTAATATACTGCTGCTGTACGTACTGTGCTGTTGTATACTGCGAGGCTATTTATAGCAGCTGCAATCCGAGCACAAAATGTCTGTTTTATTTTCAAAGTATCAGCCACTTTAGCGACATTTCCTCTTTCGTTCATCGTGGGTTTTACGTTGCTGCTGTACTTTTTTCTGCGCTTTTCATGCGCTGACTTACAGCTAATGACAACGCATTCAACGCCAGCAACGTGTGTTGCAACTACTCGTATGCTTGCTTTCTTTGTTGTGAACCTTTATCTCCTGATTATTTATGAATTCGGATGGAACCCTTGGCATTCCTTTCAATTTATTTCTTCGTTTATGTCGGATTTAACAGTTCCAACCCCTTCCCTGCGCTACCGGAAGCATGGGTGCCGGCGAATGCCGGCACCCATGCGGAGCCCTTGTACACATATAAAATTTCGTAGTATAAGCTGTTACGGTGATTTATACGCAAACAAACTTGTTATTCATAGTGGGTTTGCGTGTGTGGGCATCTGTATTCTCAAGTATTTCTGTGTTTGGCCCCGTTAGGACTGCACTCCCGTTATGGGGACAAACCTCTTAGAAGTAGAGTCATATTTAGGTTTATGTCTTATTATTATGTAGACAAATCACTTGTAGAGTAGTACAGTAGTGGTGTGCTCGAGCATATAGCTTTTCAATCGATGCTGCAGGTAGTATTTTTTTCCGAAGTTTTTGTTTATCTCCTCGTTTTAGATTGCGGTTGACGACTTCGTTAGTTAATACTATGGAAATAGTGTATTATGATTAACGCTGCTGACTCGTATAAAGAGACATCGCCAATTACCTAGAACATTGGTAAATCAATCGAGATTCAATATCAATAAATACCCGGTACACACCTGGTATACATTACAACCAGGTTTATATTTGTCGATACCGCTGTGTTTCGGTCACTTGTTTTTTTATTATATCCCGGCTCGCGTTTTCTTCGACTTCCGGCTGGTTATAGCTGCGTGAGACGACGATGTAATAGCTGCGGTTGATACGTCGCACCTCTGCTCGTGGTTGGTTGAGTTTGTTTGTTTGTTTGTTTGTGTGTGTGTTTGTTTGTTTGTTTGTTTGTTTGTTCGTTTGTTTGTTTGTTTGTTTGTTTGTTTGTTCGATTGTTTGTTCGTTTGTTTGTTTGTTTGTTGGTTGGTTTGTTTGTTTGATCTACACACATAATATATTCCTGATGAGGCTGCCCTCCGACAGCTTGCTGCTGATGTGTGTTTCTCGCTGTCACGGCTATTGTGTGGATGTGGCTGTGTGGGTTGTTCTCCCGTGACCCGCCGTTGATATAACCCCATGGCTGACACGCCAACCCGGAACAGCCGTGGCCCCAGAGTTGGCTGATAACGTCAGGCTGTTGTGCCCCCCTTAGTCGCTTGACACATAGGGCAGTGCCTTTTAGGGGTGGTGGCATAATTTCATATGTTTTGAGTTCCTCACGTGAGGATCTCGACATCAACTAATACAACCGAATTGCACCTTCGGAGAAGGTTGTTCGTGCAACCCGACCAACAGTTGAATATGCTGATTAGAGTATAGGAGCTAGTCCTAAAACAAATGTGCGAGAAAAGTGAGCACTCTAACCGGTAGTTACTCGCTTGAGAAGCTGAACCGGTCGTAAAATACGGAGCCTATACTATAATCAAGGCAAGCCACTACCGTGGGATGGGTGACAGGCCCTATACAACCACCCCGCGTACAGACGATTGAGGCCGATCACGTTTCCCTTAACACCGTCGTGCCATTCCAAACGACAGCAGTATCGCAATCTCGCGTTTCTGTGGTGCATATGATCTACAGTAGGTCGTCTACGCATGACAGTTGACATGATTGTCTCTATTACTGACCCCATGCGGCGCAAAGACACCCGTTCCAAACGGAGCGGGGCTCGGCGTTTAGGCCATTTAAATTTCGATACAAGGGCAGGCCTGTAGCGGGTATGGCAGTAGCCAATATCATGAAGATCTTGAAAACGAACGACGTGACATATGAGTGTACAAGGGCGACCACGAGCTGGTCTTGACAGTTGTGTACGGTCTAAACCACGACATGCACCTAGACGGCGGCGGGACATTGACTCCGCGGCAGTCATCGATTTACCGCTGCCCAGTCTTTCACGAAGGCTTTGCCGCATGCACCCCGCAGTAGAGGTGTTGTACTGTAAGTTTGGGTGAGGCAATGGACAGGGAAGAGTTATGTGACCCCAGGCAAATGGTCAACAGATAGTTCAAGAGCCGAAGGAAGTATGGGTAGGATTACTGGCTGGGCGGCCTCAATTTATCCAATACTCACATTAAATGATCGGTGAAAGCATACAAGATTACTACAGTAAAATCGGGCGTCAACCATTTGGAACCACGTGATCGCCGAGATGTTATTCCACTAGTAGAGGCCGAAATTACTTAGTCAGAATGTAGCACACGAGATCATTATCTTCCAAGGCGCCCAAAAGCCAAACCATCGAGGCTTTTGATAAACAATTCTGACCATCCCACCCGCCCAGCTAACAGGTAATCAACAGCAGTTTCTGCGTTTGTAGTCTTTAATGGACGGGATCGCCACCGCGCTGAGTACGCACTCAGCACGGGGTGGTTTATCCCGGGTGAGGCCCCCCTGCTTCGGGGCAGGAGGCCTCAACTAATCCAATACTTGATTTATATGATCGGTGAAAGCGTACAAGAATACTGCAGTATACATTGTAACCAGATACACATTTGTACGACACGTACGCGTATATAATCACACTCAGCTATTATAGTAAATATGAGTTTGGACGAAATCCTTGATCTCACAGCTGTTTGTTTGTTTGTTTGTTTGTTTGTTTTTTTTGTTTTTTTTTAAACAGTACGTGAGCAGGGAGTCTACTTCCCAATCAAAAACAAGCAGCGACATGTTGAGCGTGGCGTCTCAAGCGTCAACACACTTAAAAGAGCTTTGTAATTGTTTACGTGCTGGGCTGCTCCTGCAGCAATGATGCTTCATACATGTTGTGTATACCGGTGCGAGTACGATAGAGTACGAGTGCGAGTCACCAAAAACTCTCCTCGTGTACTCGTGCCATTATTGTATTACATGGTACTAGTGGTACCCCGAACCATGCCAGGGCGGGGCCGGTATGATAGCGCACAAAAACAAAAATATAAAACAATAACTGGGCCGCGATCCACACCCTATAACGCAATGCACTCATCAGGCAAGTTGACACACGCAGTCAACCACGTACCAACCGACCCACCGACACCTGCCCACCCACACCCACACACCCACCCACCCACCCACGTACTCACCCACACCCACTCACTCACACCCACCCACCCAACCACCGACCCACCCACCCAACCACGTACGCACGCACCAACCGATCGACACACAAACCAACCGATCCACCCACCCACAATTAACAACAATAACAACAGCAGTGTGAAATCAGTATATAGCAGCACCAGTATGTACAGCAATAGTAGTAGTAGTATATAACCCATTTACAGCAGCAACGGCAGCAACAGCAGTCCAGGAAGTAGTAGCAAGTACGTACGTAGAGCGGACAAAAACAAAACGCCGGCATCGATGCACAGCCCTTGTACGTACAGCAGTGGCCCTTTTTCGTTTTTTTTGTCCAGTTTTGTACGTCTGGGCTTTTTATCTCGAAATTAGTGCAAAAATCGCCAACTCGCGCAGTTTTGGGCCGATTTCGATTCTGACCGAACTTCCGGAGATCCGTCATTTCACTTTTGGGGGACTCTTAAAAAATATATATCTTGCTTTTAGTGTGGGAAAAAATGACTTGAAATTAGGGTGGATTTTTTTAACTTGGTTTTAGTGTAGGGGTTAGACCCCTCGCGGGCAAGCCCTCCGAATGCGCTGGGAACCCCTACCTTCCCGCGGATCCTCCCCTTTCCAGGGAAAGGAGTGAGGCGTCCCCGGGAGGCCGCCTTCCCCCAACCCCCGCTCGCTGAGTTCGGCACTGGCGCCCGTTCTCTCGCCGGGGTCACCGAGGGCTGACGCGTGGGGTGGCCGGGGCGGTGGTGCGGCGCCGATCGGGGTCGGGTGGCGCACGGTAGAGCGGGTCTCCCGCGAAACAGGCATGGTTGTGAAGATCCTAAACGACGTCGTCATCATCATCACCATCACTACCGAAGCGTATTAAACACTAAGGATGTATGATATGTATATACTACGATTGTATGGATTCGTACATAGATACTAAGGTGATCCTCCTCGGCGTGTGGACAACGTGTGGACAAAAACAGACCTGTTCTTCGGACATACATACCACACATAAATACCAGCCAAGACGAATCTAAGACGAATCTAAGACGTGCTAAGACGAATCTAAGATGCCCTAAGACAAATCTAAGACGCCCTAAGACGAATCCAAGACGCGCCAAGACAAATTTAAGACGTGCTAAGACGTCAAAAACGGATTAAGACGCGTATAATTCGCTCGTCTTATTCCAAAAACAAATCGCCTGCGGCGGTCATTGTACCTCGCTTCGCTCGATTCCTAAGTCCGACCTACGCCTCGCTTCGCTCGACTTAAATTGTTGGGCATACATAGCCCATAGTCTCGTGCAGCAGGACCGTGATATGGGAGTTCCAAATAATCAGCATGTTGCAGCCAGGATTAGGCTATAGGTGACGGACACGCTCAAATATGGCATATACAAACCGCGCGCAGAGCAGACTGCACGCCGGTTCCAGTGACGTATTTTAGGGAGTCCCTGCAGTACGAACAAAAACGTATAATAACTGACTACTGTGAAGAACGTGCCGAGATGAGATAGAAGGGATTGCAGGGATTGCCGTTGCTGGCTTGGAAGCAAGCTTCTCTTCAATATGGGAGACCTCTTGTTTATTAATTAAAACATCTGCCGATGGAGATCAAAAGGCTATAAGCGGGGTAGCCAGAAGGTAGATGGCACCAGGGAAGGAAAGAAGAGGACAATAGAGGGTGCGAGCGTCTGCTATCTCAGACCCTCGGTCTCTCTCTCTAACAATCCGCTAGTCGGGTTGTTACGATACTTTCCCCGCTAAAAGCCCGTTAATCGGGTAGCTACAGTAGCCTACATAACTTTCGTATGACCTTTAGCTGTTCCCGAGCTATCGTCTTATCATACCCGAGGGGTATTACCAATCATACCCAAGGGGTAATATCATTCCTGTGTTATTCTAAGCGCTAAGCCTACGAATTATCTCGTCTTTAGGAACATCATAATGCCCAGAACATTCCTATGGGCTTACAAAGCCTCGGTGCTACTACCTATCTGATCTACCAAGGGAACTTCAGTGCACGAGAATAGTCTTAGGGTCACAAGGCTTTTCACCTGTATAAGTATCTGTCGACCATTCTATAGCCCTAAGGCACCACATGCCATTTGCCCACCCTTAATAGTCGTATATGCAGGCCACACGATGGTCGATGGATGATAACAAACTTAATCCCAAAAGACAGAGAGAGGGGGGGCGAAGATGCGGCTATTGAAAGCAGGTTACAGATATCCCCACACCTCGTAGTGAGGCCTAAGAATCACAGATAGGGTCATCGACAAAAGCGACCGGAGGGGTCATGACCAAAACAGCAATGGTAGGGGTCAAAATGAAGGCAAAGCAGACACAAAAAAAAACGAAACGAGGCTAAATAAGTACCAAGACAAATGTACTTTGTAGAAGAACGCGGGACTCAGGGTACAGCCGTGTGCGCGGGGCTCATACGTCCAGGGGTCGTGAAGGGCCCGGGGCGGATACGAGTCCGGGGCTGAAAAATTTATCCTGGCGGAAAACGACGGAAGCTACTCAGCAGGGAATAGTAAACACAGTCCAGAGGAGTATCGGAGTGATGCCTACTCGCTATGGTCGAAATTAAATCCGAAAGACAAGCCTGATACAGAAGATAAATCCGAAAGAAAACCATGATGCATAAAGCGAAGGGGGCACGGCAAGACTACCGTGAAAGTTCCTAGAACTATAACCAAGGGGCTGACAGGTTCCGACTTCCTGATAGGGGGGTGACAAGTGTGGCACTATGAATCGGCCAAGTAAAAGGGGAGCAACGCTGATAAACGGAGCAAGGTATGTCAACCAGAGCCAATGCACTAAACAATATCGCCAGAAAAACACTCGAATGTATAGACTTAAATCGATTAGTTCGATGTGGACGGCATGTGTCCCTACAGTATAACACGCACATAGGTCACCTATGGTAGCTACACCGCGGGTGGATTGGTCGCGGTAAGAAACGCGTTGGTAGGCGTTCGAAACGCTAAACTACAATAGAGGGAACAATAACGAAGATACCATAAACAATAAAGCCCATTGTGGTCCACTTACTGTGGAACGGATGCACCAACCGTGGGAACGGTAATGCGGTTGTTTATTGGCCTGGATAGGAGGCCAAGGCAACGGAGATGCTACGAGGGTAGGGGAGCGAAAATACGCAAAAAATAAATCCAGAAAACCGGTGTCGCCATGGTCCAGAGATCTTATGAAGATGGGGACCTGCGAGGCCGGAGATGGGATAGAACAGATGATCCAAACTAGTAACTCAGAAAATAACTCGATGGCGCCCTGAATGTACCTACACGCACAAGATCACCGCGATTCGGTGGCCTGAGTCAACGTGGGCAGGCGTTAGAGATGGTGAAGATTCCAAAGCAGAAACGCAGCACAGTAAAAGCGTTATTCAACCACGGTCCATCTGCCGTCACGTGTTGGGGCAGATGAGGGCCGTGATGGATGCTAGAAAATAAAGCAGGTGCTATCAAACACAAAACAAAACAAGCCGAAATGCGGGGGTATCGCTGGCGGGACACGCCTAAGTTTGAGATAACCCGGAAGAACTTACTACCGTCGCCGATTGAAGACTATCCGAAAATATATATTGTACGCTACATCTAAAATAACTATGATATACTACGGAAGTAAAACTATCCCGAACCAAGAACGCGAAGGTAACTGAAGGGTAACTAGGGGGGGAGGGCGGAAGCGATGAGGGTTCCGCTAGGCGTGTTTGTGCCCCGCAGTACCCCACGGGCTATGCTTCCAGCCCCATGGCGTTGTAGACACCGCGATCCAAAGATGGCGTTCCGGGCAGTAGTGTAGCGGGCGTGTTGGAGGTTGATCTTGATGGGGCCGGGGTCGTCCAGGAAACAAATTATGTAGCATCCGCCCGGAAGAGAGTCCGGGGGCTGTCTGAAGAGGTGCCCAAGGACGCGCGGTGTGCCATTTTGCCAAGCCACCAGAGGCCGTCGCGCTCCTTGTACCAAACGTATGCTCCAGAGGGGAGAGTGGTTGAACTGAAGCTGCGAAGCCAGAGGTCGCGGGAAACCAGGGAGTAGCCGGGGACAAGAAATATCTGGCCTTGCGATCGTGAAAGTTCCCGGTGTGCGGCGCCTATGCGCATTTGTCGGTAAATGCAGTTGGCTTGTCGGTGCTGTGACGGGGTTCCTGGCCAGTAAATTTGGATGTGGCGCCTGAAGTATTGGAGGTCGAGCTCCTGTTCTCAAGATGGGCTATGAAGTCCGGCCAATTGGGTCTCGTAGAGGACGGCGATAACACTGCCGCGACCGCGTACGAGTTGATGGCCGGTGATCCGCTCGACCTCGAGGCGCTCCGGTGGCGGTGTGAAGTCGTCGACCGTGACGTGGTAGGGCGGAGACTTGGCGGCGGAGGCGGTGAGTACGTAGGTGAGGAGGTCCGCAGGCAGGTACTTGGGGAAGTCGGACGTGCCGTCGGGACTCCGGCAAGGCATGCATCGTTTTACGCAGACGCGGGGCTTGGGGTCCCGTCCAGGAAGGTCGAAAGGCAGGTCAAGGAAGTGTAGTTTGTCGTGTAGGGGTCGGTTGTCTGGGGTGTCTGAGGCGGGCGCCGGGCCCAGGCGAGGATCTTAAATAGCCTGTTCCAGTTGAGGGCGAGCTTCGTCTTCAGCACGGTGTCGGTATCCTTTCTGGCGCCCTGGCGGATGGTGGAGGCGGAGTTGTAGACCAAGCCCCTGCCGCCTACGGTGAAAGGAGGGGAAGCTGAGAGGACGGCCATGATGGGGGCGTTCCGGCGCTGCAGATGCGAGATGGTGATGTGGTAGAGCTCGCGGACGAGGGAGTAGGCGCGTTGTTGTCGCTCGGTGGCGAGGTTGATCTAGGTGAGGTGGTCGCGCTCCAGGCTCTGGTGACCGCCGACGTTGTCGGGTTCGAAGATGGAGAGCAGGAGGCGGGGAAGGCGGCTAATGTGGATTTCGTTGGGCGCAAGCCCGGTGGCGGCGTTCACGGAGTTGTTGTAGGCCGAAAAGACGTGCGGCAGCAGTAGGTCCCAGTCGGTTCGGCCGTCACCGACCATGGAGAGTATCTGGGCCAGGACATAGTTGACGCGCTCGACGCCAACGTTGGTGCAGGGGTCGTAAGCGCTGATCTTAACCTTGTTGACGCCAAGGCGGTCGTAGACGGCGCGAGCGAGCTTCGATGTAAAGTGTAGGCCGTTGTCCGAGAGGCGTGTTACTGGACGCCCCCAAAGGGTGATGTACTTGTCGATGAAGATGTCGGCGATGCCGGCAGCCGTGAACTGAGCTGCTTAGACCGCGAACATGTGGGCGCAGCGGCTGAAACAGTCTGCTAAGAATAGGATGTGGACGTTTCCGCGTGGGGTGAGGGGCAGGGGGCCGAAGTAATCGACGCTGACGGTGATGCCAGGGCTGTTCGGTAAAGGGAAGCAGAGGATGGGCCACTGGATAGTTTGGTGGGATGTCTTTCGGGCCTGGCACATGAAGCAGCGGCGTATGAACCAGCGGGCGGAAACATCCATTCCGACCCACCAGAAGAAACGTGCCATCATGCGGACCATTCGTGTAACTGCCAGGTGTAGGGAAGTAGTGGCGTGGCATGTCTGTAGCACCCAGGGGCGCATCAGCATCGGGACGTAGATGCATGGTGGGGCTGGAGGGGGGTTGGGTGGTCGTTGTACCAGGAGGGCGGTGTCGTCGTCGGTGCGGTGGAGGGTACGTTTGGCGGCAAGGGCGAGGACGTCGGAGAGCTGTGGACGCCGAACCGAGGGGATGGAGTCCAGAAGGTCGGTTGGTGGCGGGGAAGGGGATCCCAGCGATAGGAAACGGATGAAGGCAGAGCATAGGGGCTCAGCACATTGTTCTCGTGCCGAGTCGCTGAAGGTGCGGTGCTCGATGTGGGCGAGTAGGTGGGGGTCATCGTCGCGTGTGACGTCCGGCTGCGAGAGCGGAACCGGCGACGATGGGGTCGACGGGGAAGGGTTGGTCAAAGGGGCCGGCCATGGTTGGGTAGGTGTCGGAGGCATCGGTGGCGCAGGTTGCGCGGGGGTTGTGGCTGAAGGCGGTGTCGTTTGGAGAGGCCTCGGCCGGGCCGTGGTTTGAGGCGCTGACGTGCGGCGGGTAGGTGCAGGTGTGTTGGAAGCGGTTAGTTGTGGTCGGCGGCCGAAGCCATAGTCGATGGCGGCTCGGGGGGTTTCCGTGGCAGCGGTGGCGTGATGACGTGTCCGAGAAGAGATCAGGTCCGGAGGAGCCGGGATCGTGGCGCCAATGGTGGACGGCGGGGAGACCACCGGCAGCCTGGAAACCGAGCCTGGAGGAGCGCCGGTGTCCACGGCGGCTTTCTAGGGGCACGGAAGCGGTCCGTCGGCGGTGTGATGGGCCGAGACAGGCCCGACGAAGGTGTTGGGGGGCGGTGAGGATCCCGGGCGCTCCAGTCGTGGTTCCACGAGGCGGAAATCGGTGAAGTTGTCGATGGTGAAGGGGAGGGGTTGGATGGTTGGGATAGGGCGGGAAGGGGGGGATACGAGACCACCCAAGCCGATGCCCGGCGCGGGTGGCTCGCACGGCTTGAAGCCGCAGGGGTGTATGAGGTAGATGCCGACGGTGTCGGGACCGGTGAGGCGATTGGGTCGGGTGCGGTCGACTTCGGTGGCTGGTTGCGAAAGGCAGGAAAGGAAGTCGGAGTGGTCGTTGCTGGTGCCTTTGCGTTATTTCAAAATGAAGGTGTACGCCAAGAGGAATTCAATCCATCGCCGGACGCGAGAGTTGTGCGCCCCTACCTTGGCAATGTTCTCGAGCGCCTTGTGGTCCGAGTAGATGAGGAATTGTGTGGACCAGAGGTGGCCGCGCAGCCTTTTTATCGCCCAAACTAGGATTCCAGCCTCGAGGTCGAGGGGCGTCCACGAACGTTCGGAGTCGAGGGTCGCGCGGCTGATGTAGACGATAGGACGGACGGAGCCGTCGGGCTGCTCTTTCTCCGGCAGTCCAGGATTTCGTTGACGCGAGGGATGGGGAGCTGTCCGAGGGATCTGATGGCGTTGAGCTTCTTGTAGTTGATGGTGATACGGACGCCGCCACCCTTCTTGGGATTGGCGACCATCGGGCTGGAGAATGGCGACGTTGAATGCTGAATCAGGCCGGCGGCCAGGTACTGGTCGAGGACGGTGTCCGCCTTTTTGGCGAGGATAGGGTTGATCCGGTATGGGCGGGAGGTAACCGGAGCACTGTCCGGGGGCACGGAAATCTTGAAGGGGATAGGGGAACAAGAGCCGAAGTCGGTCTTGGAGGTGGAGAAGACGTCCTGGAACTCGCAGAGGACGTCTCCCAAGTCGTCGATTACCGATGGCGACCATCCAAAACCGTGAATGTCGAACATGACGTCGCGTACGTGCAACGGCAGACGGTTGCAGAGGCGCAGGAAGCTGGATCGTTGGTCGGTGTCGAGGCGTGCGAGGAGTTGTGAGCTCGGCGATTTCGGTTTAGGTGGGGGTTCGATTGGTGGTAAGTCCTCGTTGGCCACAGGGATGTTGTCGTGAAGGGCGTGTACGTGTCGGATGTCGGGGTCCAAGGGAAGGTGCCGGAGGCTGGCTAAGGGCACTTGTACCAGCGGGGAAGTGGAGGTGCCGAGGAGGTCACCTGACTCGAGATCGGCTGACCCTGAGAGTGGGATGGTCTGATACCCGTCGGAAACGCATATTGCCGTATCGGAAAGGGGATGTTTGCGGGGGAGCATGTTTACCATTTAGTTCCCGGTGGACGTTGGGGCGCCTGAGTGACGCACCGGGTTGACCTCGACGAGTGTTGGTGTCGACGACAGCGAGATGGTGTTGGGTCCGGTAAACCGGAGGTGGTAGATGTCGTCGGTAGAACGGTCGTCGGGAATGAAGAGAGATACTCCGTTATGGTCGTGGTGGTGGAGGGCAAGTTCGCCGCGGATAGGCTGGGGGGGCTGGTGGGGAAGCGTGGTATTCGAGCTTTACTCGAGCCGCAACCAGCTGTCTCGCCCGAGGAGGACGGGGTGCTGCATGGTTCCAGCAGAAACGATGCAAGTCCACACTGGAAGTGCGGCCGTAGGGGTTGTGGTGGTGGAGTCCGAGTGCGTAAACTGTATGCTTAAGCGGATTGAGTCGGAGGTGGTGAGGGGAGCCCAAGTACCAAATCCATGCCATGAACGAGGGGGGCGTGCCGTATGCACGCGTCCGAGGTAGAACGGGAAGCCTTCAGTTGATCCACCGCGGCAGTGGTGATGAACGACTGGGACAAACGTGTCGAGAAAGGCCACGAGCCCACTTCGCTTGGTGGCAGTAGGTCCGCTATGCACCAGGACCATCGTCGTGAACGACGAATCATCGACGGTGAGAATACCACCGATGTGGCAAGGGCCATGTTCAGGTACCGGTTGTTGGGAGGCAGTCCGGCATGTTGACGCTGCGGCAGAGACTGCAGAAACCGAGGGAAATTGGCTCATGGGGGAGGGGTCAGGGGTGAAGGGTGGCAGGGGAAGGCTGAGTGGGGAATTTGACGTGGGTACCGGGTGGGGAGGGTTGCTGGTCTGATAGATATCATCGTGGGTGGGTGGGTAAAACTCGGACGGAGTGGGTCGGGGTGGAAGGTGGGTCGGGAGGGGTGAAAAGGGCGGCTGCCGGCGATCCGGGGCGTGGGCTGCTGGAGGGGTAGGAGCCGAGGTGTTGGCGAACGTCCATCAATACTCGGCCCAGCAGGTTTTGTCCTGGCCAACGCGATGGGTCGCGAGCCAAGGGATGGTCAGCTTTGAAGCCGATGCCCCAGACAAGGTCGTACGGGCTGGCCTCGGCAAAGTGATTGTTGCCTGTGGCCGCGAGCGCTCGTCGCAGGCCCGGGTTGCTCCGTTACTTGTGCAAGTTTGCCGAGTAGACAATGTCGTAACGGTGTTGTTCCCAGCACTCCTGATCGAAACCGGTGACGGTTCGACCAAGGGCGTTTTGTACGGCGGGTTCGGTGGTGGAGCGGATGCGGAGCTCAGTTGCGGTATCTCCGAAGAGTGCGGCCTTCTTCGCCATCACTATCCGTTCGGCGCAATTGTACTTGGAACCGTCGTAGTCGATGTCACACGGGTATCACTGCGAGAAGATTGACGAGGACTGCCAGAAAAAATGGAAGTTGTCCCGGGATTCCGTGGCTTCGGAAGATAGTGGGAGGTGGGTACGAGGGCTATAGCCCTGAAGCGGTATCGGGGGTGGAGGAAGATCCGGATGAACGGGACTGACTGTGATTCCCGAGTATGCTGGGGATTCGATCGGCGGAGCCGAAAAACCAGGAGGGTCCACGGTGGTGCGTGTTTGCGGGGCGGGAATACCCTGGGGGACCCTGTCTCCAAATACGTGGTGTGCAGGGTAAAACGTGCTAGGTGGCGCCATACCTGTTGCGGTCCGTGTCCTCGCGATGCCTGGGGCTTCTAAGGAACACGAAGCAGGGGGCCCAGGGCGGGTCCTGGTCGACGATGGGCGCGACTTGTCCGTCTTTACGACGGGGCTGTCCCTCGAGCTCAGGGGCAGCTGTGTTGTCAACACGGCAGTAGCTGCACGGATCCCAACATTCGCGGGGCCGACGCGTCCCCTCGTAGTGCGTACGTCTTCTGACGACCGCGGGTGGAGCCGCCAGGGAAGGGTCGGGGCGGTCTCGGGGTGCGATGGCCCGGTGGCTGAAGCAGCATAATCTTGTTGTCGTCCGGAACCGCTGGTAACCGTAGTCGTCGAGACATCCTCCAGGTTAGCAATGTCTGTTTGAGCCTCGGCAATATTCGGCTAGCAGCGTTGCGCATCGTGCAAAGACGTCGAGGAGAGCATCCCGGTTGGGCTCGGCATCTTGGTCTCCTCTTGCCCACACCTCAAGGCAATCCCTTGGGGAAAATGATCAGGGCTTGAGTGAGTGGATGGGGTTGGGTTGGGTGGGGGGGGGGCGGGGGCATGGGGCGTTGGCGCTTGTTGTACATGGTGTGCGCGAACTCCTTGTGGGCCTCCCAACCTCGCACTTAGTGCTGCTGGTGGAGATGCGGCTGTTGCTCCACCACCGGTCTGCCAGTTTGTTCGGAAGGTGCCCGGCTGTCGGTGGTTCGGATTTCTGGTGTACGCCTGGCCGATTCGCACGTTTGCGGGAGGGGCAGGTGCAGCAGTGTTGGAGCCCGCGGAGTGTACCGTCAATGCGGTAGAGGGGGTTGGGGTTGGCACCGGGGCAGCCGCAGCCGCCTCAATGTGCGGTTGCTGTACCTAGTGGTAGTTGTTGTAGCCGCCGTGCGAGCGACCGTAGTTATGGCGCCCGTTGTGGGAACGGCCGTTGTGGCCGCGGTGGTGGCGGGAGTTGTTAGAGCGGTGGTTGTTGTTGCAGTTGTTGCTGTCGTTGGAGCGGTTGTGGTGGCTGCTGTTGCGGTCGATGTTCCTCTCGTATTGTCCGCGGCGGTACGAGCGCATGCGTTGCTGCCATTGCCGGTAGGCGTGGCCACCGTCGTTCAGCTGCCCAAGTGCCGGGTTTGGGATGCCCGACGTGCTGGTAAATGGTTGGTTGCATGTCTGTATGCTGTGTTCCGTCCCATTGCAGTTTAGACATTGCCTACAGTAGGCGCGACGAGCTTGGGCGCGGGCCGAGCTGGCGAGGAGTGGAGTCAGCGGGGATGGATCAGGGGTGCTAAACGTAGTTGTCGCCATGTAGACCTCCTCAAACTTACGGAGGGGCCGATCGGACTCGTCGGTGCAGAACGGGTCGGGGTCGTCGTCGGCGATGTTCACTACTATGGGGTTGTGGGAAGGACCGTGTGCATGGGTGCTGGAACGGCACGAGCGTGCCTGTTGTGTAGGGGGCGGCGGTGAAGAAGTGTATGTGACGTGAACTCCGGAAGAAGTGGTGTGGAATCGTGATCCGTTTACCGCTGGCGTTTTGTTGGTGGCGAGCACCTCAAAGGCCGCCCAAATCTCCTCTACCGTGGTGAACGGGGTGGGAGTTGTAACGAGGCGTTCAGGGCACAGCGTCGGCATAAGTGAAGGGTATGGTCGGCTCATGACGCTGCGTGCCACTTCAATGACCATGCAATCGCTGACTTTAAAACTCCGTTCCGCCCCCTGGACGATGGTAACGAGCTGTTTGAAAGCGCGGAGGAACTGGCAGAACTCAGTGGTATCGGGAACGCCTAACGTGTGGAGCTGTTCAAATGCGCGCCCCTGGTCGCCGTCATGGAAGTGGGCCGTCAGCAAGCTCAAAAGCTTCTTGTATGCGGATAGTCCCGAGCTGTCGACGGCGAGTTCCCGTCGAACTTGCACAAAACAATCATTGATGAAGCGAGGCAGAGGGGAGGCTACAACCTGGGGGGAAGACAAAGATTTACGGTGAACCGTTTGGAGGGGGCCATCCCCTCCCACGACCCAAGGGAGCCTGTTGAAGGCCTGCTTCTCGGATTCGTCGCTCATGACGCGGATGTCCCCGAGGGCCAGGTTGGAGCTGGAGAAGAACTGGACGAGGCTAAGGGCAACGTCGACGTTCGCCGGGAACGGGAACCGTGGGAGCACGTCGATATTGCGCAAGTCTACTGTAGCGTAGGCTCGCCGAACCGAGCGGCGTTCTGCTTCCGTCATTGGCTCTGTGGTGATGGCCGGTCCAGTCGCAGGTGTTAGAGTTCCCGTGGTGGGCGCGGTTGTAGGCGCCGGCAGGGATGTAGTCGCGAGTGTAGGTGAAGACACTGGCCTAGGTGTGTGGACAGCTGGCGTAGTTGTCGTTGTAGGTGGTCCCAAGGAGGGGAGGGGGGGGGGTTGTGCAGAGGCGTTGGGTAGGTTGCCTGGGGTGGTCCATATACGTCCCCGTCCGGCGTTGGCGTGGAACCGGCGGAGGGAAAGGAAAAGGGTGTCGGCGGCCTGGACGAACTCTGCTGGGACGCCTCCCGAGGCGGCGCGGAACAGGGCGATTGCTACCGTCGGGTCGGAACCCGGGGGGAACATGCCTCACAGGCGGTGCGCCGCCGAGGATGCTTCGGCGAACGCGGGCCCGCGCGTGTGCTGTATGCTGTGCAGCGTGGCGCTGAGAAACTCCCAGTCGATCGATTCGAACGGAATGGCCGAGGGGAGTAGGGGCTCGGAGGACATGGATGGAGCCGTAGCTGGGGTGGGGGGCATTGTTGACCCAGGTGACGCTGCGGGTGTGCGAGTGAGGGCTTTCTGAACCGGCTGGGGTGACGACGTCTGCTGCACCGTAGAGTTCATGGGCGCAACCGGCTGCACCGTTGGGGTCATGGGTGTCTCTGGCTGTGCCGTCGTGCTCATGGGCGCAGCTGTAGTCGCGAGGTGGGCAGGATTGGTGGCCGGGACGGACGGGGTCAGCGAGCGCAGAAGAGCGTCGCTTTCCTCCAGTTGGCGGAGGAGGAATTGCCGATTGGCCATCGCCGCCTGATGGGCGGTGAGGTTATCGCCTGGTGACGTGGTCCCCGGCAGGCTCGGCGGGGTGGTTGTCCCCGCCGAGGATTCCTCCTGCTTGATTTTGACCTCTTGAGTTCCCCCGTCCTGATCAGGCAGTCCCGCTGTGGGGGTGAGCTCGAGATCTCCCAAAAAATGATTTGGAAGTGTCGCCCTGAGCTTCGCGGAGGGACCTTGCGGCGTACCTCATGTCGCGGAACGTGGGGGAGCCGGGGATAGGTGTACCAGCCATGTTGGAAGGAAAGGTTTGATCGGCCGAGTATGTTTTTGGGGTCCGGGAGGGGTGACCGCTTGCACTGGAGCAGAGGTAGGTTGGGTGGAGGCCGGGCGGTTGCTGAAGTCTCCACTTGGGTTGTCCAGTGAAGAGGATCGGCAGCTCCAGACTTAGAGCTGGGGAGGGCGGCTACAATCACCAACAAACCGAACGTAACAAAGGAAAAACAAAAAAGAAGACCGAAAACAACAAAAACAAAAACAACGGAAATGCGTAAAATATGGGGCGTACGGGAGGGGAGAAATGGTGTGCCAGACGTTTAGTGCCTTATCGACTGAAATGTTACGGAGTACGGAGGGCGTCGAATGTATGATGAGACTCCTCGCTGTATGTAGGTGGTAGTCGAGCCCACGTCACTGAAATAGTGTTTTAAGAATACAAAATTGGAAAATACTTTTGAGTGATCCCAAGCTCCGTAAGTATTTCATCAGGCCGTGACAGATATTGGGCATAAGCAGTGCAAGGCCGGTCGTGCTGATAAAATTGAAAGGAGTACCGGAAACGCGAAAGTTGGCAAACTTCAATAAAAACAAATGCAGCAAGCAGGCACTACTTGGTGGTCGCACAAAGTATCGGGCGTATAAACAAAATGAGGCAGCATGTCACAGCATGTTGATACAACCCCGGGCCCGTTTCGGGCCCTTGCACAGGCGGGCAGGGTCAGGGTGCTGGAGCGCTCCTCATGTAGACATAAACCACGTATATATATATTATCGTCGGACCTCGCAGGCCACCATCGAGGCGAAGTCGAGCAAGTCAAGTCAAGGGGGTAGAAACGAGGCACTCATTTCTACCTCAATAAAACCTCACCAAGTATATGAACTCCCCAACATACGTAACCGCCATCGTAACTGCTGTGTCGAGTACAAGCACAATCAATATCCTCCCTGCTTGGTAATCGATACTGTGCGACACCACACATCCGCAGTATGCATACCGAACAGGCGTACAGTCCCATCAACTAATATCCTCCCTACATGGTGAACAGTATGGGAATAAAGCATCGCAATATCATAGCATGGTCATACCTCATAGCCGACCCGAAAACCACAAATCATCCCGAATCAATATGACACATTCCAAGTTCACGTACCGAATGTGGACCACAATGTCCCAAAACCTTAAGCAAATTCAAAGTACTGAATACCAGAAATTCAAGCAAATTAATTCAAATTCGAATACCAAAATCTAAACCATACTGGCTCAAACTTCAACAATCTTCCGAGACACTCAACTGCCGAACCTAGGGACATATTTCCTCGATAATCAGACGGCCATCAGCTTGGTGTCAGTAGGTCGATATAAGTTTACCCAGTAGTTCTAACTTCAGAATCTCTGCACGTTGCAGGAATATCGAAACCTGAAAAATCCTCAATACAAATCTCAATACCATACAATGTTTTCACTATTTTAAGAAGTAAACAGGCAGAATTTTCAATGTCCGAAAACCATCAATCAGAGACCACAACCCAACCCTAACCCCACCAGCCCAATCATGAGAACCTTATCTGAGCAGCAGTACGTTCGCAGTTGCTTTGTACCTGTACCTGCATACCTGGTATAACGCAGTGTCTTATACGTATGCATAGGGGTGTATACGATCTTCACGCATAGAAAAACCCTCCGCACATAGAAAAAGCACTCCCGTTTTCATCAGGCACACAAGACAATAAGCATAATAGCAGTATTTGATTTTCTGCAACTCCCCTATCCTACTACTCGTCAACCAACTATCACCAATCTCTACGTGCCAACCCTAATCTTTGCGGTACAGAGGGAGAGAGGGAAGGAGGGAGAGGGGGAGGGGGGGCATTTATTTCTACTCCTGCGTCATTTCTTTCAAGCTCAAAACAAGTACCACGTCCACTTGCAAATATCTGCTACGTACTGCTCTTATCTGGTACCAGGGTACGTATTTACGTATATAACCGTACGCTCACAAATCACGAAAAGCACCGCGCGCTTATTCCTGGTATACTAACAGCAGTATAGTATCTCAAGACAGATACAGCAGTATATATAGTCTCAAGGCAGATACAGCAGTACAACCATCTGTGCATGTTTCATGTACGTTGCCCTGCTGGATGGTTTCGATATAATACGAGTATCTGAGTACTATGCACGCTATCAAACAGCAGTTCAGTGCGACAGCGGTACGACGGCACTCTAGCACAACATTCAAGAAGAAGCGAGCACGGCATCGAAGCATAGCACACAGCCGTGCATTACTCAATATAATCATGCGTGCATCGTATATCATCCACCCCAAGCCCCAAGCCAAGTACGTAGTCCATCATCCTGCGCAAAACACGAAAGACAACAGAACCAACTACTCGTATTCAGTATAAATAGTAGGTGATCAACAAGCCCACTCCTACGCCACACCTACCAAGTATACCTGAACAGCAGTAGCGGCAGCATCGTACGTACAAAAAACAACATAATCAAAAGCGAAAGCAAGAAAAAACAATCAATCAAGCAGCACAAACAAAGCGTATACCTCAATCAGGGCTGAACGGAGGCATGAGGCCACCACCCAGGCACCATCGCGGTCCAGCTTCAATGCTGGTCCAAACACAACCTTGCTGTAGGTGGTGTTGCTTGCCGCCGTCCCGCCCCTCCTTGCTCCCCTGCTGCTGCTGCTGCTGCTGCTGGTGCTCCTGCTGCTGCTGCTCCTGCTCTTGCTCCTCTTTTTCTTGCTCCTCTTCCTCCTCCTTTCGTTTCTCGTATGATACCAGGGCTCCGTGGGCTAGTACCAAACGGCTCGCCACTACCACGGCGTGCTGCTCCGCCTCGAGGTCTGCACGCGTGCCAACCGCGAGTGGCGGGGGCGGTGGCGGTGGCAGAGGCGGCGGTAGGGGCGGCGGCGATAGGGGCGGCGGCGGTGGCAGCGGCGGTGGCAGCGGCTGATGCTCCTGCTCCTCGCCCATCCCAACTCCGTCCTCTTCGTCGCCTGCTCTATGCTCGTCCGCCAGAAACCGCCTTCCACTCGTACATAAAACCAGTTCTCCATTCACGTTTTCCTTCGCGTGTGACGGTATCTCCCTCGTCACCGCGGGGTGGGTATCAACGTGGCGCGCAGACGAAGACACCTGCTCTTGCGCGCCGGGGCTCGCCCAACAAGCCGGCTCAATGGGCATCTTCTCAATCAGACGCGGCTGCGGCAGGGCCTCCTGCCCATCCTGTGCACTGCTGCCGCTCCGAGAGGTCTGCTCTCCACTTAGCTTCTCAGCTTGTTCTTCTTTCGCGTGTGACGGTTCCTTCGTCACCGCGGGGTGAGTTTCAACGTGGCGCGCAGATAGAGCCACCTGCTCTTGCGCGCCCGGGCTCACCCAACAAACCGGCTCAAAGGGGCTTCTATCAATCGGACGCGGCTGCAGCAGGGCCTCCTGCCTATCCTGTGCACTGCGGCCACTCTCCGAGAGGTCTGCTCCCCACCTAGCTCCTCAGCTTGTTCTCCTTCTCCGTCTCCGTCTGCCTTCTTCTCTCTCTCTCCCCTCGTAAATTCCTCACACTTCCATACCTCTCCCCTGAGCCGCTGCTGCAGCTGCTTCTGCCGCTTCTCGCCTGCGTTGCTCGCGCCTCGAGCAACAAGCGGGTCCACCAGCGTCGGCTCACGCCTGACAAAGGCGGCACGCTGCTGCAGTGGCCGTATCGGGTGGATTACTTATTGCCTCCACTGGATCTCCTGTTGAGCCGGGGATATCCAACTATCCACCTGGTTGAGACGGACTCTCTCGTTCGCAAGCACGGCAACCCGTCCAGTACGCGCGGCACAAGCTCCTTCATAGTTCTCGATGCGTTGAATCAGAACGAAGCGCTCGGAATACAGCTTGTCCACGCACCCCATCAGCTGCACCGTCTGCCACCTCTCCCTCTCCAAAACCAATTCCCGGAGCTCGAGATAACTCTTGCCCTGCTCACTAGCTCTCCACCTAGCATTCTCTGATTCCGTGTCATTCATGTCGATGCGGAAGAAGACACCCTCTGTCCTTCCAAAGTTGTACTGCCTGATACTCCCAGAAACCCGAGATCATAAGCGTCAATGCGCTATATAAACGTGGTTTATGTCTACATGAGGAGCGCTCCAGCACCCTGACCCTGCCCACCTGTGCAAGGGCCCGTAATGCGCCCGGGGTTGTATCAACACGCTAGCTATAGCGTGTTGATACGACCTCAGGCTCATGCCGGGCCTACACACAGGTGGGCAGGGTCAAGGTGATGGAGCGCTCCTCATGTAGACATAAACCACGTAGTTAAGTATATATATTATCGTCGGACCTCGCAGGCCAGCGTCGAAGCGAGTCGAGCAAGTCAAGTCAAGGGGAGAGAAACCAGGCACTCATTTCTACCTTAATAAAACCTCGCCAAGTATATGAACTCCCCAATATATGTAACCGCCATCGTAACTGCTGTGTTGAGTACAAGCACAATCAAAACAGCAAGTTTTGGAAACGAGGGTTGACGTATGCCGGCATATTTTATGAAGAACGCGTATGTCGGTATTTTGTGGAACGCTAAAAGTATATAGATACAAGGTTCCCCTTCGGGATGTTGGTCACTTGAAATCCCCGGGGTGTCGCAAGTTCAAAACAGATCGCACATGCTTCATAATTCCCTTTTGGAGCAAACATCGAAATCATGATCTGCGACATTTTTTTCGTCGTGGCTATTCTATACTGTTTTGTAGTAAGTGCGCCTGATAAAGGTACTTCGTTCGTGTGTAATCCACGCAACCCAACGGCATGTCCAAAAAACAGTATAAGGGCCTATACAGCTGACACTGCTGCGTACACCGATTGTGGCCAGCACGCGGCGCCTCAAGGCATCCGCTGACCGCTGGCGAACGAGCAGCACATGGTGACCTCGAAACCTCGAGGAGAAGGCGGCACAGCGCAAACAAAAACACCAGCAAAATATCCTGAAAATCCGGGCGAGGCCAGGCAAACGACCTGAGGTTTCGCTGGAATGGCATACATCAAACATACACACACGCATACACAATGAGAGACAGAACACAGCAAATCAGTGCTTCGAAGCTGTCACAACTAGCCTGCTGGATTCCCCCTGCTACTCGAAGCTGTCCCGCGCACACTGCGGCGTCTGCAGCTTCTTCTGTTGTAGTACTGCTGTGCTGTGCTGTTCGACAAACGGTGCCTTGGCTGATTCGCAGTTTTTAGCCTAGACTACTGTGGAGACATGTATCCGTAAAGTACAGCAGTATAGTGCCAATGTACAAAAATACTCGTGTTCGTATGTATGTAGATCGCCCTATCGTTAGAAAATAGGGAGAGGTCGTAAATATGATACCTCGAAGTCTGCATGCTTGTACAAATATACGTACACGTAGATCTTTGTGTTTGTATTCGACGTAGATTCCCAAATATTGGAACCAAATTAGAAATTTACATAAAATTATCAAGCGTCTCGTAAAACTGCTACTACTGCTGTATGCAGCCCAGACAGAGCAGACGCATGCAACATGGTATCAACTATTGCTGCACGAGGCTTGATGCATGCCTCGTTCGATGTCGTTGTGGTCCTTGTTTTCTCGTACGTGGTGCGTGCTTTGTGTGTTTCGTTCATGCGACGGGTCAAAAACGAACCATCAAAGTTCATACCCGGGAATGGAAAAACAGTCGTACGATAGGTTTTCAGAGTTGTTGCGAGGCGGTGTCAAGTCGGAACGCCTCCCCTGAGTTATTTGCCATGATTTGCGACTTTGAAGGCCCAGAGCACGCCCCACGTGCCTCGGCCGGGACCCGCACTTGCGCCGTGGTGTACACGCGGCCCCCCTGCGTGCCCCGCAGCCGACAGCGCGAGAAAAGACCAGCGGCCGGAGATGAAAAGTGAAAGTATTCCGGGAAAATGTCAATTTGGTACCTATACATATATATTTGTTGAAGCATGTGGCGAAACTTGAAAACAAAAAACATCTCCCTGTACTTCGAGAAAGGTGAATACGTACCGAGTACGAGCTACTGTATAAGAGAAACTCAAATACGTCGCTGTGGTCATGTTTCTACTTTGTCCATCATGTAGTTACTTTTGGTCACGTTTCTAATTTGGCCAGCATTTAATTACTTTGGTCACATTTCTAACTTGGCCAGCATTTAGTCACGTTTTTGGCGATGGCTGGTCAAGCAAGGGGTCGTGACCACGTGTCAAGTTTGCGTGGTATTTATCCGATTATCATGGATAAAAACAGTACTGCTGTTTCATATTTTGTCATCATCTACCGTATTTCCCCATGTAAAACAGAGGGCAGAAAGCGCGGTAAACATCAACCATTTACGGTCAAGTTGAACAGTATATGTAGTAGATGTTTCATTGTGGAGCCGGGCACAAAATGGAAAAAATAAAAAAAGAAGAAAGGACAGGTGTCATTTCTGTCTAATAATAGTTGGACAACAATTGTGACTCTGCTGTAAGAATACGACTCGAGATGAAACAACAATAATATTGTGATAACACTATCAATGCTGGAGGCAACACGTATTGAGCCTGCAAACTAAAAATATACCCTGTACAAGGCTCCCCTTCGGGGAGTGGGGTGTTCCCCGCGGGGTGACGCAAGCTGGCATTTCCCACCGAAAAACCGAGCTATCGCCATCCAGCTGTAATCATAGAAAACGGGGAAACCGAGTACTCTCCATTCAGCGGTAATCGTAGTAAAACGGTTTTTGCTAACGTACGCGTATTTAAGTTTATAAGGAAATTGGCGTTATTACCACCGTAAAAAAACATGTTATTTTTGTCAAGAATCGCGACGGCAAGTTTTCTTGTGTTTGCCAAAACTTGTCATTCTCATAGTTTGTGAAACAATATCACGATCGGCGAAAATGTCACGTTGTTTTTCCTGACATGTTTCGGTTGTTAGACATGGCGGTATGTACCACAGCAAGCAGCATGTCGTTCTCGTATACGTACAGCAAACGGTAGTAAAATATATTCGCATTACGTTCAGCAAAAACAGTATCTGGTATATGCTAGCAGCAGTACAGCAAGTAAAAAGCAGTAGCAGCGGGCAGTGTAGCAAGCAGCAGCAGCACAAGCAGAGCTACTAATTGTAGTACCTACGTACCTGCCGCAAGCACCAGCACCAACAACTACCGTTGCGACATACGTAGCAGTTATCGTTCAGCAATAGAAGCAGCACACTTCTGTTTCATGTAGCGTACAGCAAAGCAGTACAGCTAGCAGCTGAGGTTACTTAAATAATACTACTCGTAGTAAAGGGTACATTTTCCGCCGTCCAAGCGAAAAAAACACAACGTTCTTGTGGTAGATTCGTACATCATATAAAAATGGGCAATAACCAAAAACGGGTGCACCCGCGCCGGTAGGAGTCAAAAACGGGTACAGCATGGAATCGAGTCAAAACACCACACCCACGAGCCATCACGGCATAGATTGGCCAACATCACAGAGTGCCCGTTTCTGAGGGGTAGTGACAACCAGGCACACTTGTCGGCGCCTAACTATACACTTAGACGTGTCCAGATTATGTTTGGAGGGCTCAGGTCCGGGTGGAATCGGGAGCAGGGTCAGGGGTCAGGGGTGTTAGAGGCAGAGGGTTCTGGCGGCAAGCATGTATGTGTGTTTTACTTGGTCTTAGGGGGTACCTGAAATACACCCTATACTACAGCAGCAGTCATATTACGAGTACAGTCAAAATAAATCAGTCGTATCATATATACGTAGGTGGATGGTCGTGTCACTCCGAAGACGTACGTACCCAGGTGCGTAAAATGGTTGAATAGAGTTTGAGTGAATTGTGAAAAGCTTGGAAGAAAATGCAACAACGAAAGAGCGGTCGCAGACGCAGTGGAGAGCGAGGCACACTGTAGGCAAGTGGTTGAAGCAAAAACAAATAACCGAAGACGGTTGAAAGCCAAGCATGCTAAACATTTACAGTTGTACCCGGGACGTTATCTCTCAAGAATGGGTACAATTTTCTTTTGGCCAATCGCGTGGCTCGCTGGGCGTGTTGTTTGCTTGATACCAGGCTGTACCCGTTGTTGAGTGAAAACCGACCGGGTATACCCGTTTTTGGTCACTGCCCTAAAAAATTATCATTGTAGTAAGCCAGAGCGGGGCCGGTATATAGCGGACAAGAACAAATAGCAGTACGTATCTTGGGGCATATGGGCAGGTACTGTAGGTGCAAGAGGTTGTTCCACTATGAAAAATTTCCTATCCGGTCGCCGGCATCTGTGCGGAGCCCTCGTGGCGGCCCAACAAAAGTACAAAACAAAAAGCGGGGGCAGCGCAGTATAGTCCCCACCCACAGGCATGACAGGACTCAACCGCGTATCAACCCACCCACCAAAGCATCCATCCACCCACCTAACCACCAACCCACCCAAACACCACGCGCTATAACAGTACAGCAGTACAGTAGTGCGTAGGTGAGGAGCATGGGGCTGCTGTATCGTACTGGCGGGTAAAGGTAATACAACACAAATCAGGGACAGCGCTCAAGCACGCACCAACCCACCCACACCCACCCACCAACTCACCCACACACCATGTGCTGCAGAAGTACAGCAGTACGTAAGTGAGGATCAAACTTTCGATCGATCGCACAACAACAGCAACAGTATGCAAGAATCATGACGTGCTTACTGTGTACCTGGTAAGTCTTACAGCAGGAAGCAGCAGCAACACTGCCATAGTACGTCGTAAAGCTGTAGAGTATGTACACCTGGTGTGTGCGCACGTTTGTGCGTATGCTGACACAATAACCGTGAAACAACACACGTACATGGTACATCATGCTGTCGCTTTCGATCTATCGTACAACAACAGGAGTAACAACAGCAGTATGCAGCAGGAAACACCACTTCTTATGTATCTACTACTTGAATCAGGAAGCAGCAGCAACACTGGTGTAATACGTCGTAATGCTGTAGAGTACGCGCACCTGGTGTGTGCGCACATGTGTGCTTATGTATGCTGGTACAACAACCCTGAAACAACACACGTACATGATACATGCTGTCGCTTTGGTGCGTGCTCATGTGTTCATACACATCCAGCGTAAGCCGCAGAAAGAAGCAGCAGCACTCTGTGGTTGTATAATTTGGAGTATCATCATACTACGCCTGCTTATAGCTGTTGTTATCGAGGACGTACTGGAGTACATGCCTGGTACCTGGTATATAGGTTGATACTTCTCACGTGTACATACCAATCTGTCCGGCAATATTACGACCGCCTGTATATTGACATATACATCAAACGATTCTTACATTTCCGAACAAATTTTAACAAACTCCATGCGGTGAGATCATTCGTTTTGATCAAGCACACGTGGTGCTAGGTGCAGCAGCACCACGATGCCCAACCTATCAGACCATACTGCCGCAATACAGCAGAGCGAGAGCAAGAAGCAGCACCACTCGGTAGATTGACACCCCTACGAGCATGACACTACTGCTGCTGTGGTTGCATCTGACGACGTAGAGGACGCATGATACGCACCAGGTTACCAGGTACCCTACATTTACCATTATGCCCGGAAATGTTACCAACGTTAGGATATGAAAACATGTACGAAACGTTTCTTACTTTTTCGGACAAATTGGTGCGGGAAAAAACTCGATGCGATGAGGTCCCTCGTTTCGTAGTGGGCACACCTGATGCAGCAGCATGCTCGTGGCCCCCTGTTATAACCATACGACTGCACAACGTCAGAGATGCTTTCGCGTCGCTGCTGTTGCTGCATGCGTGCAGATTTTCGATGCCGCTCGATGTCACGTCGGTGTGCCCTCCTTTGTTTGTCGTGTTGATGCCGACACGGCAAAATCACCTTTCAAATCTGCCGCCGAGACCGGGTTTCACGTTGCCCTGCTCGGCTCGGCCGAGTGGGACGGGGTACCCCGTGAAACCGACTCTATTTGTTCGGCTTCGCGAGCGCCCCGCGCGGGCCACGGGCCCCGGGCGAGGGCGAGGCCCGGGGGGCGCGCTCCCCGGTCGATCCCCCGGCCGCCGACCCGAGCGACGGCGAGCTCGGCCGCGAGGGCCGAGCGAAAAAACGCGCCGCCGGGCAAAACAATCACAATTATACTTTGTTATATACGTTCATTGACATTTTTTGGGCAGCGTAGGGCCTGTGTGTAGGCAAAAACCGAAAAACGGCAAATAAAATTGTGCATCGCGGGACCTCTTCTTGTGATAAAAGTCGAAACTAAACGGGGATGGATGTACCAATATAGTCTCGCATTTGCAAAATAGTTGACCTGGCATGAGAGCTACGAAGGTATACTGCTGTATAGTATTTCAGAATTGTCGTAACACTTCGCATACGTGTACCCGAGTATACGAGTACATACATTCTTGCATATTTGCATAGCCCCTAGGTGGGGGTACAATTACATATATCTGCTGTAGGTCAATCACCCGTCGAACGAACGAAGGAGACAAAACTGACTCGTATTGGTACTGCTGTACTGATGTACATATCATAGCACAGACTGTTTGAGCCAAGGGAGCAAAGATAAAAACACGAGGAAATATGTTTCTAGGGAGGAAGGTGTAGAGGGCATAAGTGTCTCAATGTTTGGGGCTTTAAAATATGACAGAAGATTTGTGTGCCTCAGCAGAGCGCACCCATTACTGAGTCTGAGACGATCGTGCGCGTGTGCTCCAAAACCCAACGGGAGGAGCAGGTGTTCGCTGGTACTTTTTGCACGTCTACACGTCGACACAACTGCTCAGTGTGACATCGAGAGTGGCAAGAGAGAACAAGAAAGTCGCCAATGATCTACGAACGCTCTATTTTGTACCAGGTGCTTGAAATACCTATACATGTCGGCACTAGTTAAGCTGCGCCACCAACGCGGAGAAAGACCACTACCTACAGCTAGCAAGGAGTAGTAGGTGGTGCCTCGTTCTCTTGTCTACTCGGTGGCTATGTGCTACTCTGCGCTAGCTATGAAAGAAACAGAAAAAAAGATAAGAAAACAAATGACTCTCCGATCCAAACCTGGTTGGCTACATAGAAAACAAAAAAACAATAAAAAACATCTCACATACAGAGGGAGAAAGGGTTTCTTGGAAGAGAAGTAGATGCTCAGCAGTTACTGAACGTCAACGTCAAGTGTGATATGACCGCGATATAGGATGGATGGGGTTGCAGGGATCACCGTTGCTGGCTTCGATGCAAGTTTCTCTTAAATATGGGAAACCTCTTGTTTTATATTATTTAAACCTCTGCCGATGGAGGCTAAACGGCTATAAGCTGAGCAGCCAGAAGGTAGATGGGACCAGGAAAGGAAATAACAGGACAAGAGAGGGTGCGAGCGTCTGCTATCTCAGACCCTCGGTCTCTCTCTCTAACAATCCGCTAGTCGGCTTGTTACGATAATTATCCTGCTAAAAGCCCGTTTATCGGGTAGCTACAGTAGCCTACATAACTTTCGTATGACCTTTAGCTGTTCCCGAGCTATCGTCTTATCATACCCGAGGAGTATCACCTATCATACCCAAGGGGTAATATCATTCCAGTGTTATTCTAAGCGCTAAGCCTACGAGTTCTCTCGCCTTTAAGAATATTCGAATGATCAGAACATTCCTATGGGCTTACAAAGCCTCGGTGTTACTGCCTATCTGATCTACCAACGAAACTTCAGTACACGAGAATACTCTTAGGGTCACAAGGCTTTTCACCTATATAATTATCTGTCAACCATTCTATAGCCCTGAGGCGCCGCATCACATTACTCGTGAGTACCGGGAGTATACAAAAAACGTTGAAATGACTGACTGAGTACTCACAAATAACAGGACCGGAGTGTACCAAACGCTGAAGGCAAAAATACTCGCGGGCACCTGCGGTAAAAAATAAGATGAAATGACTGAATACTCTCGAGTATACCTGGAGTACCACAAGGACAAGTAGATGAGTACACGCGAGTATACACCCTGGATGCATACCAACAAAACGCTGAAATAAACCTAACTGAGTACTCACGAATAACCGGGCCGGATTGTACTAAAAACGCTGAAGAAATAGCAGTCGCGGGCACCTGCGGGGAAAAAAGATGAAATGACTGAGTACTCTCGAGTATACCTGGAGTACCAAAAGAACAAGTGGATGAGTATTGTTGTAAGGATTACCCTGAGCTGGGTAATCGATCGATCTTTTACCCCTATAGCTCAGCGTTAATACCCTCACATTTGGCGTCGTCGGCAGGACACGGGTTCGAATCTCACTTCGAACGTTTCTTTTTTCAGAAACGCTTGCGCGTGCGTCCCCAAATAACACGTCTCCCTGGCTCCCCAGGTATTGAAACGAAGCGGGTAGGTCAACGTACGGCCGTATACGGTACCGACGTCCCAAATATCCCGCCGTTCAGAGGGGGGGAGAGTGTTATAAGGATTACCCTGGGCTGGGTAATCGATCGATCTTTTACCCCTATAGCTCAGCAGGTAATACCCTCACATTTGGCGTCGTCGGCAGGACACGGGTTCGAATCTCACTTCGAACGTTTCTTTTTTCAGAAACGCTTGCACGTGCGTCCCCAAATAACACGTCTCCCTGGCTCCCCAGGTATTGAAACGAAACGGGTAGGTCAACGTACGGCCGTATACGGTACCGACGTCCCAAATATCCCGCCGTTCAGAGGGGGGGAGAGTGTTGTAAGGATTACCCTGAGCTGGGTAATCGATCGATCTTTTACCCCTATAGCTCAGCGTTAATACCCTCACAGTATGAGTACATGTCATCGTATTCATGATGTCCCCGTTTCCCCTCTATTGTTTTGGAGGCGGTACTATTTATATATTCCTCTGAGAAGAGGAATACTTGCCCTCCTGCTCAGAACTTATGGAGAGCAAGGAACCGCTAATCATAGCAGCAGGCTCGGGCAGGTGTCCTTTTGGTTTTTGTTTGGGCAGCGGCCAAAAACAGGTACACCTGGTCCGTTCGGGGCCAAAAACGGGTACATACTGAAATCAAGTTAAAAACGCACCCGACGAACCTGCCGTTCCTTGCAACGCAAAGTAGAGTTTTTTCATGTTCTTCGTGCTCGCCCGGTGGCTACGTAAACGAGTAGTTGCTATTAATAGTACGAGGAACAAACCCCTGCTGCTTTATTCTCCCTTCTCAGCTTGCGACGCCGCTGGTATTCCAAGTCAACCACAATCCCGAAGGGGAGCCTTGTATCTCGTATTATTTCGGGGGAGGTGTGCAGGCAGATATATGTGTGCGCGTCGCTCGAGTGGCGTGGAGTGCGAGGTGCGAAGGGAGAAGGGGGTCTCCGCGTACGTCGGCATTTGTATAGGGGGCATAGGGTGGAACTATGCAGGGCCTCTGATTGGCTTAAAAACGACAAATAAAAGGTGAAAGTCAAGCAGAGTAGACAAAATCAGGTATACCTGGGTTTTAAAAAGGAAAAAATCAGTACAACGAGTTTTGGACCAATGGCAGGGCACGTGGAGAGCGGATTTTACTTGATTTTAAGTGTGTACCTGTTTTCGGCCGTAAACGGACCAGGTATACCTTTTTTTGGCCGCTTCCGTTTTTGTTTTCAATATATATATATTTTTTTCTTACTAATGATTTTTCAGATCAGATGTCTTCTCACCACAGTGATACGGACCACGAGGGCTCAGGTACCTGCCTGTAGCAGCGTGCCGCCCGAGGTCGCCGGCATTGTCGCCAGTTTCTGACGGTATGTTTTTCACGCGCTGCTGCTAATTGCTCACGGTCTTTCGGCCTCGGCGTGGCCTCGCTCGACTGCATGGTTGAAGTTTCGGTACTTCCCGCCGCACGTTTGTTTCACGTACGTACTGCTGTGTGCTGTGTGTACGAGTCATCTGCTGTGCGCCACGAGTACTAAGAACTGTAACATTGGCCAGCAAAGTTGATAGACTAGCCACGACATGGCGTCCCCCCATCAACCCTGACTCCTCGCCCGAGTACGTATGCCGCGCGAGTTCGCGGCCGAGGCGGTCAACCCCACGTCCGTACTCGAACAGCTGCCCAAGAAATTAGTAGAGCTTTCGATCGGAACAGCGTCGCCGCTCTTGCGAAATTCGATGAGAGATGATTCTGCTGCGCAATGTGACCTCTCGTTTGACGATGCCACACCAGCCCCTAGGACTGACGCTCGCCTACGGCGAGGGAGCTCACAGCTCTCCTCTGCTTTCGGACCAGCGCAGTAGCATCTTGCTTGTGTCGCACTCGTGGCCTAACCACTGATGCTACTCCTACTGCCGCCGCTCTCTTGAGCGACCTGGTTGTCACCGACCACGTCACTCAATACTTCTCGGGAAGGCTGGGCACTCCTTGCAAATTCATGGCGGACTATATATTTTGCCTGAATTTGGCGACGAGCGGCTCGAGCCCCGACAGCGCCCGAGGCTGCTTGCGTTCTCCACGATCCAGACCTCCGGGGCTGACTCAAAGCATGCCCACCCAGGTGGACTGCCTATCAGGCACACCCACTCACTCAGCGCAGTAGCATCTCGCTTGTCTCGCCCTCCGGGCCTGACCACCGGTGCTACTGTCGCTGTCTTGGGCGACCTCGTTATCCTCAAGCACGTCGCTCTCCCTTGCTTGTGGACGCTGAGCGTGCCTTGCAAATTCATGGTGGAAATACCTTTTCGCCAGAATTAAGCAACCCGCTGCTCGAGCCATCACCAGCGGCCGGGGCTGCTGTTCGTCCTCCGCGAGCGAGAGCTCTGGGGCTGACGCCCAGCACGCCCACCCAGGTGGTCTGCCTTCCAGGCACATCCACCCACTCACTCTATTTAGTAACAGCAGTACCACGCCCACGTACTATTTCTGATCGTACAGCAGTGCTACTCAAATATCACTTGCTCGAAGTACGGTTATGATCTGTAGGCTCATCACCTCCGAAGTGCTTACTACTTACTCACAGTATAGAAACCTCTGTGAGTACTTGGACTTGGTGATTTGCTGCTGCAGATCTGTGCAGATAAATCAGCCCTTTACGACTGAGATTGAGCTCTGCTCTCTCTCGTCTTCGGCCTCGCGACACAGCTCACTGGCCCGCTAACAATTGTTTGCAATCGTGGTGCTCCAGCCGCTTTCCGTGCTAGTGCCTCGTTCCTGGTCAGCCGAGCTTGGTTGATTGCAATTTTGAAGACCGTACTCAGCTACCCACTGGTCTCCTGGCGAAGGTTCTTCGCTAGTGGTCCACTCCACAGCTCGCCGCGCATGCACCCGTCTTTAGCTGTGGTGCTAGTGACGGCTATATGCCCTCCGAAAGCTGAGTCTCCGGCGTCCACACACCCAGCACCCCTGCCTACATGGCACTATATCCCTTGGCTCGTGCATGCGCTCTAGAATGCTGCTGCATTGACTGCCTCTGCACTGCCCTTCGTCTGTTTTTTTTCCACGGACCGGCACTCGATAAGCGTACTCGTGCATATCATACTCGTACGAGTACGAGTATACTATTAATAGTGTGTACGTACGTACCAACTTTATTATTATCGACGTTTTATCGTCCTCGCCGAAGGTCATTCTTTGACTTTGGCTAGCGCCTCTTCAATGACCAGGCCGCGAAGCACACAACGCACGGAACGCCCACGCTTAGGTAGCCTGCGCGAGCACGATAGAAACTGGTTGCGACGCCCCGTTCATACCTTTCGGCCATCACGCTGCGTGTGTGTGCCGCTCGTATGATCCATACTCGTACATGCGAGTACGTACAGAACTTGCGAAACAACAGCAGCATTATTTTGCAACTAGTTGTACCCCAAACCATGCCAGGGCGTGGCCGGTATACTATTAATAGCGGACAAAAACAAAAATGCCAAATAATAACTGGGCCACGATCCACACCCTATAACGCAATCCACTGATCAGGTAAATTGACACACGCAGTCAACCACGTACCAACTGACCCACCCACATCTATCCACCTACCACCCACCCACGTACGCACCAACCGATCGACACACGCACCAACCGATCCACACACCCACAATATCAACAATAACAAACAGCAGTGTGAAACCCGAGTATACAGCAGCACCAGTACGTGCAGCAATAGTAGTAGTAGTATACAAGGTTCGCGTCCGGGACGTGCTTAGGGGAGTGGCGCAAGGACGAATCGAAAACCTACTATTAATACGACAGCATGCGATATTGTTTATCATGCGCATATCATATTACGTACGAAGTACATACATACGACGTTATTAAATATCTGCATATTAATGTACATAAATGTAGACCCTTTTAGAACTGCACCGGCATTTTTTGGGATGAAACAGACTCGGAAATAGGGTGGAACCGTTACTATTGACTTGATCGTTTTTAGAGATTGCTTAATGATCCCGCCAAACATGTCCATCGTATTCTTGTCGTAGTTGTCAATAATTAATTGTTGCGGCGCTCAAGGTAAGGAAGGTTTCTCCCGCACAAAACCGAGGACTCCCGACAAAAAAAGTTCGAAAGCACTCCACACGCACCGTGCCCCGCCAACCCATATAACCCGCTGTTCGAAGGACGGCTTTTCACGAGAAATATATATAGCGCTCTGCTGTATTGTTGGCCGGAACTTTTATCATTTGTTTGCTTCGTTCTATATGTACAAGCCCGTGGTGTGTATATACAACGCCCCACCCTGTCTAATGCGGATCTGCTGCGCTCTCGGGTAGGTACAAAAATCGCAATTACATGCATGCATGTAACACACACAGCAGCGGAGACCCCCCCAGCACTACAGATCGCAGGGTCCGATAAAATAACAACAACTATAGAGTAGGGACCCCCAGCAATAAAGAGCGGACAAACTACCGAAAGCGCGCGATCTTACTTCCTGCTCCGCTGGCGGAGTGCAGTAGTGTATAGCGTTGTAACACTCTGCAGTGCTCGTGTGTCCTGTCTGTCTTAAATATGTGGGGTCAGGGTTACGTACAGTGCAACCCACTCGCCCCCCCAAAAAAAGGCCCTCGCCGAGGTTCGAAGTCAAGCCTTCAAATTCAAAATCGGGCATGTTGACCATTTGGCTAAAATACCAAAGATCCGTTCTCCCATGTACCGGTACAATATTTGTTTTCGCGGCACGCGCCAGACGGGCGACAGGCCGCACATACATCATGCAAGCACAGCAGCAATGCAGTCGAAGAGAGAGAGGACTTGGTGGTGGTGGTTGTTGATGACGGGTGCAAGCCTCGGATGAAGCAACCAATAACAGCCACATCTGCTGCTTGTGCTTCTAGACAGGGATGTGACGTTGTTTGTGTTTGATGCATGTTGTCTGACGTCTCGTAGATATCTGGAGGGAGCTTCGATTCGGAGAAGAAACACAAAAACGAAAATATAAGGATACTCCTATTCGATTAAAGCGGTTATTACATTTCCGGCCAGAGCGAGCGTGGGTCTGTCACAACAACAGCAGAACAGAAAAAGGTAGATAGTGTGGGTGGCGGACCGCAGGCTCCGATAGACACAGCTAGCCACAGCAGAACCTCGCAGATGGACGTGTCACATACGCACGGTGCGACCTGCTGGTGCTTATTCGGAATTGTAACGTTGTGCTCTCTGCATGTTCTGTTGTCTACCTGTGGTATACTGGTATGTCTGTGGGCTCTCCTGTGTGCTCATGATGAGCTGGTTGAAGGGAAAAAACAGAACATTATTGTTTACTGGTATATACGTACAAAATAAGGCCTCGTGCAGAGAACCCGGGAAATCGTCGTATCCATTCCCGCCTGAAAAACATTTTGAGCGCCCGCCGCGCGAGCTACAGTGCTTGGATCGAGCCCAAACCTCAGCGAGCGTGTCCGCACGGGCTTCCTGTGTCGGCACACGTAGCGTTTTGCGGTAAGGGGCTCGTGCGAAGAGAAAAGTAGCAAAAAGTACGAAAATGTCACAAACATACTAGACATGTAATTCATTTACAGCAGCAACAGTAGCAGCAGTCCAGAAAGTAGCAGTACGTACGAATGTGGAGCGGACAAAAACAAAACACCGGCATCGATGCGGAGCCTTTTTTTAGCACGTATGTACAGCAGTGACCTTTTTCCGTTTTTTTGTTTTGGTCGATTTTTGTACGTCTCGGCTTTTTATCTTTGAATTAGTGCAAAAAAGCCTAACTCGCGCAGTTTTGGGCCGATTTCGATTCTGACCGAAGTTCTAGAGATCCATATTTTCACATTTTGGGGACTCTTTGAAAAATATAACCTCGATTTTAGTGTGGAAAAAATAAATGTTGAAATTAGGATGAATATTTTTCATCTTGAAATTAGTGTGGATTTTTAACATGATTTTAGTGAAGGGCTTAGACCCCGGGCGGGAAAGCCCTCCGAATACGCTGTGAACCCCTCCCTCATTGCGGATCCGCCCCGTACCAGGGGACGGAGCGAGCCGTCTCCGGGAGGCCGCCTTGCCCCGCCCCCCGCTCGCCGCGTTCGGCGATGGCGCCCGTTCTTTCGCCGAGATCATCGGGGTCGGGTGGCGCGCGGTAGAGCCGGTCCCCCGCGGGGCATGCCGAAACCGGCATAGACGTGAAGATCCCAATCGTCATCACCATCATCACCACTACCGAAGCATATTAAGTAAAAGGATATTGCAACCATCGACCACTGACGCCGACTCGGTTGACGCTACGTCCCCGTTATATTTTTCGCGCCCCCACCTCGCCCATTTCGAGTTTCGAGGTACGGCATCCAGCTACAGCTGCTGTGCACCAACCGGAGGCGCTGCCCTAAAGGAGGAGCTAGAGGCGCTGCCCTAAAGGAGGAGCTGGACGATTCCTATATGCGGCTCTTCTCAAGACCCTCAGGCAAGTGACACCCTCTCCCGAAGACGTAGTTTCAAGTAAAAATCTGCATTACTTCCTCTCGTATTAATACGTGTTGAATTTGACATCGCTGACCGCGCCCGCCCCTCCTGTCCTCTACGACAGCTCACGCGCGATAAGCACAAATAGACTCTGAAGGTGCTACCCACCACAGTGCGTATATTGCCGCCGCTACACGTGCGTCCCCCCCCCATCGACGTTCGCAAGGTAGAGAACGTTACCCCCCTCTCTTTCAGTGCAACCGCTGATAGAAAGGACGCGGCGCAGCAACTGAACACAAAATATCTAGATTTTATCACGGTGGAAAAACAGCATCGCCGATGGTACATGATTTCTTGCATGCGAGCGACCCCTCCGGATGGTAAAAACGAGGATGTTACCGCTGGTATAGAACCTCGACCGCCGGCCTCGCCCGCGTTTTGACGATTTTACGTTAAGGTGAAAAGGAGCCTGGACGTCGACACAGGCATGCCGGACGCTTCCAAGGTGCTTCTTCGCTTGAAGAGCAGCTATTTTGAGCACGGAGATGGAAATGCCTCGTTTGATAGGCATCAGACTTTCGGATTATCGAATTCGACTGCGTCCTCTGATATATTTTTGTGCTTTTCGCGGTATAGTTTCTAGCGCCTCAGGCTCCGAGCATGTACTTGCTCCTAGCAAGTCGATGATACTGCTAAAGTTCGTCGTAGTGTGATGAATCAGTACCCTGGGCTCATTCCCACGGTTTATCCGGGTGAATTGGCCATCGTGCCCACCCCGTTTGTTTCCATTAATGCCATACGGCTTTGAACGTTCTGGCCACGAATAAAACTCCCGCGATGAGCGGTGAAAAACGTTTTGTTTTACTTGCCCCCTCTGGCGGGCTTTTTTAGTTTTAGCTTTAGTTTCAGTCACATGCAGGCGATGGCTCTCAGAGCAGATCTGCCGCCCCGCCGTCCCACACAGGACACGTGGGTTTGGCTCGAAAGCCCGTCGTGATGAGTGTCGCTCATGCCGACCATTATGAATCTGATCATGTTTTTCTTGTGTCACTGGGACATAGTGTGTCATGTTGCTGACCGTTATTCTACCAGTGATCCCCCATCGTGGACACCACGGTATCGACCACGACTTTTGAACACTGTCCTCAGTACTTTATCGATGAAGAAGAGCTGCCTTACCCCCCAGCCCAGCCAGCTCGGCGATAATGGTGACACCTATCATCGCTGGCAGCAGCACATACGCTCTCGCCATCGTCGTGACAACTCTGTTGGCGGCGGAAACACACGCTCGTCGCTTTCATCTGACTGTCGTAGAAATAGGTCCCGATACAATGACACAACAAGCGTAGTCGCAATAAATCGCGGAGGCAACACACACGAGTCTCCGCGAAACATATCGCGCAAAGGTGGTTGAGAAGAAGAAGAAAGGGGTATGGAAAGACGTAGTTAATAAAACGAATAAAGACTTTGATGGCGGGATGAAGCAGATGTGGGTAGGGATAAAAGGGATACTAGGCAAACAAGCAGGAGAGGCAGATACGGGGATAGCTACATTAAGAGCACAGAACGGTAAAATGGTTAGTAGTTCGAAGGGGAAAATGGAAGTACTTGTAGAGCATTACCGCAAGCTAGGAACGCCCACAACCAACGAAACGTTCGACGAAGAATTCGAGAAGGATATCAACGCGTGGGTAGAGGCGAACGTAGATGCATCAGAAAGGGAAGACAGTGACTCAGAAGGGTTACAGGGAGAGTTCACAAGAGAAGAAGTAAAGAAGTGTGTAGCTAAACTTAGGAATAGAAAGGCAGGAGGGGCAGACCAAATAGTTAATGAAATTATGAAGTACGGGGGAGAAGGAATGCTTACCATGATGGTTAAGTTGTATAACTGGATATGGAAAAACGAGTACGCACCTAAGAAATGGAGAGAAGGAGTAGTAGTAAACTTGTTTAAGAAAGGAGACAAGGCTGACCCGGGTAACTATAGGGGAATAACGCTACTAAGCACTGTAGGTAAAACGTTCTGTAAGATTTTGAACGATAGAATGGGAACAATGATGGAGAAGGAAGAAAAGATTAGCGAAGGGCAAGCAGGATTTAGGCCAAACCGTAGCTGCGTCGATCATGTGTACACATTAGGTAAGATAATCCAAGGCAGGAAAGACGCGGGGCTAACAACGTACTGTTTCTTTTTAGATGTACAGAAGGCCTACGATACAGTATGGAGAAATGGGCTGTGGAAAAAGTTGTGGGAAATAGGGATAAGAGGAAAGATGTGGAGAATGATGAAGAAGATGACGGAATGTGCGAGAAGTGCTGTGATGTTTGACGGAGAAATATCGAAGTACGTTGATATCCTACAGGGAGTTGCCCAGGGATGTACGCTATCACCTAACCTATTCAAGGTATACATTAATGACATGATAGTAGCAGTAGAAGCAGCATCGCAGGGAGTCACGGTGGGGGAAGATACGGTGTCGGGATTGATGTTTGCTGATGATTTCGTTTGCATATCAGAAACACCCGAAGGACTGCAGAAACAAATAGAGAAGGCAATCGAGTACACCAGGAAGTGGAGAGTGACGGCGAACGTAAAAAAGTGCGCAGTAGTTGTATGTAACGAAGATAAGGAGAGTCCGGTAACTTGTAAGTGGAAGTGGGGAGAAGATGAATTACCGATCGTAGACCAGTATACGTACCTTGGCGTAGAAATCTCAAAAGATTGCTCTTGGGATGCACACATAAATAAAATAATAGGCAAGGGTAAGGCACACGTAGGCAAGATGGAAGCAGTCCTAACAGACTCGCACCTTGACACTAGAATTAAGAGATGTATACTGATGAATGTGATTGTACCAAAGCTAGAATATGCAGGAGAAGTATGGGAAGGGAACGCGAAGCTCGTAAAACAGCTGGAAACAGTACAGATGACAGCAGCTAAAAAAGTACTAGGATGCTCAAGTACGACGAGTAATACAGTATTGAGAGCAGAACTGGGAATGTACCCACTTAAGACAAATAGAGACGTGCGTAAGTTGAAATGGCAATATAAAGTAAAGAACATGCCAAATAAGAGGTTGCCAGCCATAGCCGATAAAGCTGTATGGGAGAAAGTAACCAAAGGGCGAGCTGGAATAAGGTGGGATAGCGTAGTCGAGAAAGTATGGAAGGAAATAGGAAACCAAAAAGAGACGCTGGCCATAGAGAAATTTAGCGGATACAAGACAGAAGTGAAAGAAAGGATAGAAAGAAGGGAAAGGCTAGCACTGAGAAAGAAGGTGGAAGGGGAAGAACACTTAGAGATGTACGGGGGGTTGAGAGAAGGAATAGGAATGAAAAGGTATCTGCACGGCCCAATGGACTTCGCGAAAAAGCTGAAACTGCGATTTCGTGTAGGGGACCTGGACCTGCCAGAAAGAAGAAGGAGGTATACCAGTAGCCGGGAGGAGGAGGAAGTAGAGGCACAGATGTGCCCATGTGGCAAAGCCATAGAGAGTAGAGTTCACATAGTGGGAGAATGTGAAAGGTACAAGGAGGAAAGGGATGTGCTAGAGGAGGAGATGAGGAAAATAGACGAGTGTGACATGGAGCAGTTTGGTACACTAAATAGTAGCGAGAAAACGATCGCTATCTTAGGAGATAGATGGTGGCCACAGGCGGCGAAGCAGGAAGGGGATAAGATTAGCAAAAGGTTTCTCTGTAATATATGGAAACAACGTAATGAGCGCCCAAGTGTTGGAGGTGTCTCTATTAGGAGTAGGAACGGTGCTCCGTCTCGAAAGGGATGCGTGGTCAATGGTCAAATGACTAAGGCAAGCAACAAATGAGTACGCCCCCCCCCCCC
>MEHQ01002185.1:141471-258758 GCA_008828725.1 Saccharina japonica
GGAGGGGGCTGTTCTATTGCAAGCCGCAGAGCCCTGGTATATAGTTGGTCTTGTATTGGGACGGGTAAGCGTGGGCAATGCATGGCAGCCATGCAGTCCATATAAACGTCGTTCATGACGTAGTATGACGTTGATGCCTTGCAGCAGACGTTGTGGAGCTTAGTCGAAATAAACGCCCCACTTCATCGAAGCGCGTTCACCCGCCCGTGACCTCAAGATCGCGTAGATACCTCAGGCGGGCTTCAAGTTTGTGTTCGGTGTGATGGGCTCGACCGAGCCGTCTGCCATGAACAAAGCAAATATTTTCAAACGGCAAGTGAGTGAAAGGTCGTGTCAGTAATGATTAAATATATGACGGGGTTATCGTTGATGGAGACTCTACGCGCATGCAGCAGTGCACCTCTGTGGTGCAATTTTGACCGCTGATAATTGTCGTTAGCTCGAAAGCTCTACGCCACCGAACAAGTGCATCCCACTGAACGCTTGATCGCAGTTCCTTCTCCTCAAAGGCCGTGCACAGCAGGAAGACTCCGAAACCCTGTTTCCGAGAGTGTGATATTTTCTTGTGTGAGCTTTGTATCATTTTTATAATACTTCTTCCTGACTTCTTATTCTGCTCCAGAATTGTTGAGGCCTGTTCTGTGACCACAAACTCCGTCAACGTACATCGTGCACAAAATATGGCAGTTTCAATAATATGTACAGCAGCGTGTACAGCTGTAGTGTGTATTGATAGGTGCTTCATATACTGCTCTTGTCCTACCTCGCGTGGAGGGCTGGGTGTGACGGTAGAATGCACCCAGCGTGCCGCATTCTTCATGGTGCAATACAAGAGGTAATATAGCACGAAAACCAATTTCAGCAGTATAACAACCCTTTCCAGAAGGGTCAGGTGCCTCGTACATACTGCACGAGTAAAGGGCACACGGTTTAATGAGGTAGAACTACCTTTACTTTTCTCTATTCTATACTATAATCCAGTCTATTCTTGTAGTTTGCTTGTAACTACGTAACAAACGAATCCAATCGGAGAAAATGCGTGCTGCAATACTAATTTCGGTATAATCAGCAAATATACCTCTGTACGGCAGTAACCCAAACACGCTCTACGGAAAATGAAATATCTCCACGCGTTTTGAGCAGATCTTATCCAGAAGACATTGCACGGAAAGGTCAGATTACAGGCCATCTTGTTGTTCTTCGGGAAATTTTGAACCAACGCGTATGTTCCGCTCAAAAACGCCTGTTAACGGGTTGGAACTCCTCATATCTCGGCCACCCTGGTCACCAAGGGGGATAAGATCAGCTTTCGCGCAGCTGTCACCGCTTTGACCCAGAATTCGAGGATATGGCCACGCAGTAGTAGCCAAACGCAGCTGCACCTCTAGTGGGGTCGTTGGTAGCGTGTTGAACGCACACTGCCGAGGCGGCCACCCTTCACCTCGATCACCAGCAAACCTGCACCAAACCTTGCAACTAAGGCATATCACGTCGCAAACACATACGTAGGGTGCCTGCCTCGCAGAACTGCCGCCACCTACACCTCTGGGAGGTCAACACGGACAACTCCTTCGATTAATGGGAGAAAGACTGAGGTCAGTCCAGGGCGCTGGTGTCGTGCACCTGGCCGAGGCAAGGACAACGCGGCCTTGGGGCTCGGCCATCAGCTATGTTCCTCCGACAAATTTTGAGATTACAACATGAAAACAAGCCCATTGCGTGCCCACGTGAGGAAATGCGAAGGTCATGAGGCTGTGGTTCCTGCCATACCTGTGTGAGCTTCCATGCTTCCGCCGTTCTTGAGTTGTTGTACAGGACGCCAGCACCGGAAAAAACGCTCTTCGTGGATGCGGCGTAATCAAAATGGGGTTTCCTTGTTACATTGTCCTGCTGACCCGAGTAGTATCCAGGGGAGTCACTGAACTATATCCTTAACGAGAAATCAACCCGCGCGCACGTCTTATTCTAAAATCGAGTAGTAATTACCGGTTCCTAGTACATCACGAAGCCCACACGAACAATACACATAACATACTGAACAAACATTCTACGCAGCTCGCAAAGTTGAGTATATTCCATTCAATCGGTTGTACTCACAGCTAACGTATTTATAATATTTATTCAATACTCAAAGCACTATGATTTCGATTCCGCTGCATAAAACTATTTTTTCAAAATACCGAAGGGGCCACTTAAAGCCAGCATCTTTTTGTTCCGCATGTGCATAATAACTATATGGTCCTCTGCGTATTCACCAAGTTGTTCTCCCCCTTTTCCGAAACGAAGGAATCATCCCTCTCTTTCTATTATTGTCCTCCCTCTCCTTTCACCACACAATATGCTCTAGTGATCGTCCTCGCCGCCTCTCAAATCGTTGACAACCGCATATTTGCAGGGGTTTATTTTGTTGCTATGCTGTAAATGTCCAAATTGACGACGTTCTCCTGCTGTCGCTGAAGGTTTCACCGCCACTCCCGGTTTACCTATAAGTCATCATCGCCGGCCGCTAACAATATATTGAATACATGTCCGGCCGTCCCGTTCAAAGAATGTGGCGCAAAATAACGATCACCTGAAACGCCTTCTTCAGTCAAACTATCTTCATATCTTCACGCTAAGTCACCAATACAGCATTGTTATGAAGTTTTCCTACAAATATACGCCCAAAACTGCCACATTGTACAAACCCCGCGAAATTTATTCGTTGCATGCCATCCTTCTAGTAGAGTCCATGATACTTCTTTCTGAAGGACGTTTCCACAAACGGGCTAATGTGCTGGGTGTCAAATATGCAATAGCCCAGCCTTAGCTCGCCTTTCATTTCCATAATATAGTACTTTTCTGGAACAACTCTCCGCACATTTTCGACAATCGAGATAAATGAAATCCCTCGCGTGAACCGAATATCGAATTAAACGTTAAAGCAAAAAGTAAACGCTAGAGGTGAGGCTGACTGTGAAGGTCCCGACGACTGGCCGAACGGTTTTTACGAGATGTTCTGGTTCATTTTGAATATAATCTTAACGTGCACGTAGTGTTCATGTGGTAGTTGTCTCCGTCCAACTAGCTACAAGAGAGTTCTTGTTGCGACCTACTCCCACATTGTTTACTAGCCCGTCTTCGAGAACGCCGTGCTCCGGGAAGTGCGTAGGCTGCTCTAAAACGATCACCAGACCGGCCGGCACACTGCTCTTGTGGGCACCGCAAACGGAAGCCGAACTCTAGGTTATTACGCCCTACAATGGCCCATTTTCGCACGAGGCACGGGAACAAAGCTTGCTGCGGACGCGAACCATACCTCTTTTGGCGTGTTGCTTGCACCACAAAGCCTTGATACTGCCCGCGGCATGAAATGTCGGGAACGTCAGGCACAAGTTGTGTGAGTAACGTCGGACGACAACGTTCACTGTACCGTCGTGGGCGTGATTCTAGCAGTAAGCCGGGTTCTTGGTGCCGACGACATTGAAGCTAGGTTGCCCCGTGCAGGATCCACGAGAGCAGGTTCAGTTGACGAAGTCCTGTTGATACGACCTCAGGCGCATCACGGGCACTGACACAGGCAGGCAAGGTCAGGGTGCTGGAGCGCTCCTCATTAAGACATAAACCACGCATATATATTATCGTCAGGCCTCGCAGGCCACCATCGGAGCGAGTCGCACAAGTCAAGCAAGTCACCAGCAAGCACGAGACCTCACAGATGGAGAAAGCCTCATCAAGTATATGAACTCCCTAATATATGAAACCGTCATCACACCTGCTGTATGGAGTACCAAGCACAATCAATATCCTCCCTGCTTTGTAATCGATACTGCGCGACACCAAACATCCGCAGTATGCCTACCGAACAGGTGTACAGTCCCATCAACTAATATCCTCCCTGCATGGTGAACAGTATGGCAATAAATCATCAAAATATCATAGCATGGTCACACCTCATAGCTGTCCCGGAAACCACAAATCATCATCCCGAATCAATATCACACATTCCAAATTCACGTACCGAAAGTAGACTACAATTTCCCAAGACCTCAAGCGAATCCAAAGTACTGAACACCAGAAATTTAAACAAATTTAATTAAACTCAAATACCAAAATCTAAACCGTACTGGTTCAAACTTCAACAATCTTCCAAGACACTCAGCTGCCGAAACTAGGGCCTATGTCCTCGATAATCAGACGGCCATCAGCTCGGTGTCGATAGGTCGATACAAGTTTATTCAGTAGTACTAAATTCAGATACCAAAATCTAAACCATACTGGCTCAAACTTCAACAATCTTCCAAGACACTCAGCTGCCGAAACTAGGGCATATGGCCTCGATAATCAGACGGCCATCAGCTCGGTGTCAGTAGGTCGATACAAGTTTATCCAGTAGTACTAACTTCAGATACACTGCACGTTGCAAGAATCTCAAAACCTGAAAGATCCTCAATACAAATCTTAAAACCGTACAATGTATTCCCTATTTTAATCAGTAAACAGGCAGAATTTTCAATGCCCGAAAACCATCAATCCAAAACCACAACCCAAACTTAACCCCACCAGCCCAATCAGAAACTCAATCAAAATCCTCCAGTCTCGAATCCTCGTTCAATCAGTCAACCAGTCAATCAATGTATTTTCCGAACTACCAGAAAAGCCGCCCAGGCCAGACAGCCAGAGACGGTATTACCATTGAGATTGACTTTAAAACTAAACTAATAAATCTCAAATCCTCATTCATACGCAAACGTAATTTATCTGACCGCGTGCTATGGTTTCAAGCTCACAGCAGGAGTTAATATGCCAACTTATCATCGGGGAAGCGTGATCTCCCCTTGCCACGAGCTGCTGGTATAACCAAGAACCTTCGAGCGATTTTCCACACAAGGAAAGTGGTACATGGCAAGGGTGAAAACCCGGGTGCATGACAAGCTTCGAAGTGTACTATTTTATCACTAAACAACAATGACTCAAAGAACAGCATTTTAACCAACCATTACGTAGTAGTGCGAGGAAAGACAAAATCCATTCATGTATTCATCAAGATTCGAATGCCGTTATCGGATAGGTGCAAGTGCATATTTCACATCGCCAACAAAGAGCACACAAACTGCTATGATTACGTGGTTAAAGCACCTATACCCCGCTTATACTTCTCCTGCTTTAAGTACTTACATAGCATGCGTGCTACATAAAAACATGATCAGAAACAACTCGTACCTATAACTGATTCGCTACGGAGCGATTGAGGGAGGGCGGAAGAGCACACATACAGCAGTCAATCTGAATCGCCCAAAACAATATTTTCACTCTGTGTCAATACTCCATCCATTCCATCGCATATCCATATCATATCACAACGCCCCAGAATTTTCCAACCCCGTACCAACCATAAGAACCTTATCTGAGCAGCAGTACGTTCGCGAGTTGCTTTAAACCATGGTATAACGCAGTGTCTTATATGTATGCATGGATGGATGGGGATGTATATACGACCTTCGCGATCATAAAACTGTCCGCACACAGAGCACTACCGTTTGCATCAGGTACACACAAAATAAGCAGCATAGCAGTATTTGATTTTCTGCAGCTCCCCTATCGTACTACTCGTCAACCAACTATCACCAATCTCTACGTGCCAACCCAAATATTTGCGGCACAGAGGGAGAGAGGAAAGGAGGGAGAGAGAGAGGGGGGGGGGGCACATTTATCTTTACTGCTGCGGCATTTTCCCATCTAAAAACAGGGTACGAGTCCACTTGCAACTACTGCTACTGCTCTTCTCTGGTAACAGGGTACGTATTTACGTATATAACCGTACGCTCATAAATCACGCACGCATATACCTGGTATGCGCACAGCAGTATACTAGTACTTCTCGTACAAATAGCAAAAACAGGCCGCACTCTCATGGTCCTACCTAATCAACCATAAGGTTTGATCATTCATACGTCTATTTCATATTTTTTTGTCCAATGAAAACCAGCTCCCCATAAGGGTCTCCCATATGGGTTGACCAACCAGCAGCACAGCACGCGCGGCGTGATCGTACGCGCGGCACGATTAGGCTGGACAGAGAGGCACTCTGCACGCTGGCCTGCCGCCATCCGCCATGCCTGCCTGTGGCCCTGAAGCCTGAAACAAGGCCAATGTGATACGCATACTTGCAGCAACTCAAAGTTGAAGTCGCTGGGCAAGCTGCTGGTAATGGAGGTACTGCTTCGCAACGTGGGTGACAGCTGTGGTGGTGCTGTTGGAGACTCGTAGAACACTTCGGCGTAGAAGCATGAAAACCTACTCATCACCAGAGAGCACTTGCTTCCAGATTCCCTCCAGCAGGACCTGCACAGCAGAGGAGGCTTCTTGTAGCAGGTGCCGTGCGTTGTTGTCGTGTTGTATAAATGCTGCTTGTTTGCTCTCTGGCGATACAAGTACTCAGCCGTCTACGAGTATATAGTACGCCTTGTCGCCTACGGGTACAACAGTGTTATACCTGACACCTACCGTACCTTGCATCACGACGAAACGACTACTGCTGCTGCTGCTGCTGCTGTACCGTATGTAACTAACAGCAGGTCTCCAAGACTGCCTCCGCTTCGCACGGGCGGACATGAGCTCGTACCGTTTACTACGAATACAACAGCAAGCAGTAGCCGCCTGTGTTTATAGCGCGTTTACACCTTTCGAACTGAATGCACACATGTACATGTACCAGTGTGTGCAGTGCAGTGTGTAGTGGGGCACTGCAATGCTGCTGCTGTACTGCTGTAAGAAAATGCTGCCTACGAGAGAGGTACCAGTACGGGAAACTTCATAAGGAATAGGAAATCCGGTTCAGGCTGGATTTGTTATTTGAGAGAGGGTACTTTCTACTTAAGGGGCCCCTTCGGTCATGATGAAACACGAGTCTTCCATCGTTGAAAAATATATTTTTTTCGTTCTCTTTACAGCAGCAATACTATTTCTGGTGTAATAACACCATATCAGTACTCCTTACGGAAAACGGCATAGCTCCAGTTCTAATGCTCAGGTTTTCGCCCATAGAGTATTTGCAAAGAGCCTAGACCATCGTCAACATTTATAAGGATTAGGGCCTCTTTAGAGGTACTTTTCGTGACGACCAAGGCGTCTGATCGATATGCCTCCCGATACACAAATGTTGACCATGGTCTACAGTAGTAACCATCTGAGAACGGTACTTTTTTCTTTAAATAACGGTATTTGCCGTTCATTTTTTGCGGCAAGAAAAAAATTCCGAAAATATCAAAATGAAGATCCACATTTCCATCTCCCATATTTCGTGTTGTACTTCAAGCTGTGGAAAAAGAGGTCAGCCCGGCATAGACAGCAACATAGGCATGGCCCAGAAGAAACACACGGCCCGATTGAGCACTTGTACCCGAAGCACTGGGGTTGGACGTACCGCAAAGGCTTGTCTCTGCTTTCTGTTTAAAATCTGCAACTGGTTGATCGAGTTTCGTTTGCCGGGAAAACTTTAACCACCATCAGGGGGGGCTCCGCACCCGTAAACTCTTGTTGGCGTCCACCCTGGGACCCAGGGCGAGCATTCTCCGGGAACATAATTTTGTTTAGAGGCTCGCGGCCCGCGGGGCGTGCAGTGCTCTGCCTTCGGTCCGGCCAGAAACGCGGCGGAACCTGCGTGTTGGTCGTTGCTCTTACAGCTCACGATAGTAACCGACTGACAGCTCGCCTCCGGAGCGTTTTCTGGCGCTTCAAACGGTTGGTCACACGGCCCGAGGTCACAGGGAGCACTTTGCAAGCAGCAGCGTTGCGTGGCATGCTCTGGGGGTGGAGCACGGGCTGGTCTGCTGTTCCCGGCCGTCGGTGCTGCTTGGGGCTGTTTGGGTGTACGTCTCTCTCTGGGTATACCATCACGGACGACATCACCAAGTCTGAGAGGTGAGACCATTTGCCTCGCACAGAGTTCGCCTCGACCCCTCTACCAGAGGAGAGTCGTCGTGCAAAGTCTTAGTTTATACCTCCTTCCTAGCTCGAGCACGAGTAGGCTGCGCATCTACAGCAGTATGTAATCATCAGCGTCCAAAAAAAACCCAGCTGATTCTATAAAAAAAAAGAAAAAAACAACATGCCTCCGGCGATTTGCCTGCTCGTACGTACAAGTACGTGTGGTTTGATGCGATCTTGTCTTTTTTCTTTGGAACAGGTCGTGCGTGTGCCGCGTGCTCATCACAACAGCAGCAACACAACATGTTGCCTTTTGTATTGCAGATCTCTTCCTCTCATTGATATGCCCTCGCCCAACCAAAAATAAAAAATAAATGCACTGCCTTCATGCAATATTTGAGCAGTACTGCTGCTGTAGACTACGGCACACAGTACGCATACAACAATAAGTATGCTCTTGTGTGTGTGGATGCACGTATGTATGTGGATATGTATGCTGTTTTTTTCAGGGTACTCGACGGTAACGTTCTTCAGGCGCTCGCTACAGTATAACGAGGCGGTAAGGGAATGCGCTACCACACGTACTTGTACGTACGAGCAGGCAAATCGCCGGAGGCATGTTGTTTTTTTCTTTTTTTTATAGAATCAGCTGGTTTATTTTTGGACGCTGATGATTACATACTGCTGTGGATGCGCAGCCTACTCGTGCTCGAGCTAGGAAGGAGGTATACAACTAAGACTTTGCTCGACAACTCTCCTCTGGTAGAGGGGTCGAGGTGAACTCTGTGCGAGGCAAATGGTCTCACCTCTCAGACTTGGTGATGTCGTCCGTGATGGTATACCCAGAGAGAGACGTACACCCAAACGGCCCCAAGCAGCACCGACGGCCGGGAACAGCAGACCAGCCCGTGCTCCACCCCCAGAGCACGCCACGCAACGCTGCTGCTTGCAAAGTGCTCCCTGTGACCTCGGGCCGTGTGACCAACCGTTTGAAGCGCCAGAAAACGCTCCGGAGGCGAGCTGTCAGTCGGTTACTATCGCGAGCTGTAAGAGCAACGACCAACACGCAGGTTCCGCCGCGTTTCTGGCCGGACCGAGGGCAGAGCACTGCACGCCCCGCGGGCCGCGAGCCTCTAAACAAAATTGTGTTCCCGGAGAATGCTCGCCCTGGGTCCCAGGGTGGACGCCAACAAGAGTTTACGGGTGTGGAGCCCCCCCTGATGGTGGTGAAAGTTTTCCCGGCAAACGAAACTCGATCAACCAGTTGCAGATTTTAAACAGAAAGCAGAGACAAGCCTTTGCGGTACGTCCAACCCCAGTGCTTCGGGTACAAGTGCTCAATCGGGCCGTGTGTTTCTTCTGGGCCATGCCTATGTTGCTGTCTATGCCGGGCTGACCTCTTTTTCCACAGCTTGAAGTACAACACGAAATATGGGAGATGGAAATGTGGATCTTCATTTTGATATTTTCGGAATTTTTTTCTTGCCACAAAAAATGAACGGCAAATACCGTAATTTAAAGAAAAAAGTACCGTTCTCAGATGGTTACTACTGTAGGCTCTTTGCAAATACTCTATGGGCGAAAACCTGAGCATTAGAACTGGAGCTATGCCGTTTTCCGTAAGGAGTACTGATATGGTGTTATTATACCAGAAATAATATTGCTGCTGTAAAACGAACGAAAAATATATATATTTTCAACGATGGAAGACTCGTGTTTCATCATGACCGAAGGGGCCCCTTAACTTCAAGAGAACAACTCCCGGATTTCTTATTTTTCTCTAAATCTCAGTCTGAGGTAAGGTTGTGAGAGGCACGGGCCTTGCATTCATGCCTGCAGTGATTACTTGTCACGTGACAATGTCACTGCTGACCACAACAAATAACCCAGGAATATGGGTGACCACAGTCGTACAATAGGATACGGATATCCACCACCTCGGCGAATGGTGGGACCTACGCGGGACAATATCGATGCGGCGGTTGGGTCGAGAACCTGGAACCCACAAGTCTAGCTTTCTTATTAGCCTGTTTCTTGTTACTGTTGGTGTCCTGTACTGTATCTGTTCGTTCGTCAAAACCTACGCTGATACCGTGTGCCGGTCGCAACCTGCCCGCAGCAGTCTCCATCGCAGGTGTATATTGCCTGCGCCGCATGGGCTCTCTCTATACTGCTGTACCCAAGCTGTACCAGCAACCGTGATATTCACTGTCTTTCGCCAGGGAGTATAAGAGTAAGTAGTATGTTGATCGTAAATATACTTGACTGAACTGCAATCCTCTTTACAGATTTGTCGAGGAGAGGGGGGTACTGCTGGTACTGTTGGTGCTGTTGGTACTGCTTGCACTGAAGATGTGACACCTTCTAGCCGTCCCTCTCCCTGCAACCCCGCTGGCCTTGCACTCTAGTCCTAAGGCAGCGCCAGGAGACGTACTGGCGTCACAAGGGAAATTGGACGTGGTGGTGGGTTTGCGGTCCTGGAAATGCTCCTCGTTCGTCGTGCACACCTTGCACGCAGACGAAAGCGACGACCGTAATGCGGCGGCAACTGCCCACAAGGGGGGGCACAATGGACATATCTTGCTGAGGGAGGAAAAACGATGGCGGAAGACGCCAGACTAAAATAATAGGAAATGCCACGGTGGGTGGGGTGGCGTGGACAACCGCAGGCCAGGGCCAATCTCCATAACACCGGGCCGTGGCGGTGGCACGGATGCTTTTCCCGGAGGGCAGGATAGGCTGCTACACCTGCCCGGCTCGTCGAATAAGCTGAGCAGGACGAATATTGGGAGGGTGGGATTATTTCTGGCGTCCGATTTTTCTGGGCGAAAACTTAATGGCGTCGTAGCTCTATGTGCCGACGCCATGACAGCCGTCGCGAGTGCAAGGTGGAGAGAGTGGGGGGGGGGCGATCATCACGAACGATAACGGAGACCAACAGCACAAGGTTGACGGCACGAACGCCGGAGCTTTCAGTGAGGAGGGTAACGAGGAACTACCGATGCAGGTGGGTAACGTTGGCATCAGGATTTGGTTTGCTTGACCCTTTGTTTTGGCAAGTTGGATTCAGCTCTGTAGCTGAACAGCAGTAGTGACTTAGGGTCTGGGTTTCCCGCCACCTCCCCCTACTCTTCCACGACAGCTATTGCTGCAATACCGTTCTTTGGTTTCACGCCTACGCCGTTCCCCGTCTTCCTGCAATGCTGCAACAATGTTGTATGGTAGCATAAGGCCGCGCCTTTTTAGTGTTGACGAAGTCCCAGCAGGTGGTCTGTGGTATACGTGCTTTTACAATTAGCTTGGTGTCAAGTTTTCGTGGCTCCTTTCCCCCGGTGGCTATAGTCAACGGGTGTGTTCGTGTGTGCACCTCGACGTCTCCCATAAGATGCGGCGCCTGAGCAAGCGGGACCCCAAACCCACGGCGCACATTATCCATGTTTTGTGTATGGTTGGGAGATGCGTTTTAATGAAATAGTAATAGAGAACTTAGAGGCAGTGAAGTAAGCCCTTGGCCATAAGGGCAGGAGCCAAGACCATACAGACTAAAGCATGTAGTGGAACGTCAACGACTTCATTCTGTGAAATTCACGCAGGGTGTGAGTCTTGATCACATTTGATTTTGTTGGGTGTCGTGTTCCCGAGTGAATCTACGGCCGAAAAATGCGATGGATTTTGGCTGGCTTTCGCCTCAAGTGAGTTGTCGCTGTTCGGCACAACACCTATTCTTGCCTCTGCTCATTTGTCATGTTCGTGTTCGTCGCAACGTCTGGCAGGATGATCCGCATCATGGGCTATTGTGTATAGCATCGGCGGCCCATGTGGTGGATACATCTATTCAAAGACCCGGAAACCGTTGCTGAGCGGGGAAGCGCGGGAGGCTGCAGAGCCAAGTTCACGTCAAGGCTGTGACTGATCACGGATCCCCATAGCCTGCCAATACATTTCCAGGCAAGGGAATGATCTACGGCTGCCTTTCTAAATTATCGTCGTGCTTGCAGTACGAATGGTGTAGAATAATATAGGATATGATCATATTCTCGTCATGTAGCTGAAAACTATGGTAGACTGCTGATAACCACGATCTTGATGTTGCTGTGATAGGCAGGGGGGGGTATGAGCAGCAAGTAGACGGGGCCATGCAGTTACCGTTTGATCGAGGACTGGGTACGGTACCGCGCTCTTTCTTGCTACGCATTTCCACTGGATTAGTCAGGGTTCCCAGTTCCGCATTGAAACCAACTCCTCGCTCTTGCCTTTATCGGTTATCGTCGCCCGTGTAAAATGTTCGTGTTTGTGCTGTTAGGCAGCGGGAAGTATCCGAAATGTATTTACGCAATATTTTACTGTGACGTCCGGGATCGATCCTGCTTTTCGTAGCAGAATGTCAAATGAGCGCGAGGTGTCGACGATTTTATTTTATGATAGAATCAATGCTACTACGCATCCCTGGGGCGGGGGAGTTTCATGCATACCCCTTGAGCAGAGGTATTCCGCTTCCGAATTGTTTGAGTCGACTGCTACCCTAGTGAACGATAAGGTGACGCTCCAAGATCAGCACCATATTGGTGACGCCCGTCGTATCTAAGGCGCTGTACCCTTTCCTAACATATCACTGAAGCAGTACGATGTCGTCGCGGATGTGGAAGCAAGAAATGGCGCGATAGTCTCCATGTTGAGCAACGAGGCCGGCCACATGAGAAGTAGATACGGTTAAAACAGCAAGTAAAACCCATCCCATTTTTATTTTTTCACTCTTGAGTGCTCCAGGGAGGGCCTGAACAGTCCCGATAATTTACATACTGCATTTGGGCTAACATGACGCGTGCTACCGACATCCCGCGCCTCACGGGTTGTAACGCAGGTATCACGGCTATGCCAACACCAGGGAAGCGCTAAGACTCGTTCGAGGGAAATATGCGCCCGTCAGGACAAACTGCGCGCTCCCGTGGGTAGTGGAGGCCCTGCAGGTGCCACGCGTGGCAGAGGCCTGGCTTGTTGAATGGTCGACGGCTTTCAGTTTGAACATATATTATTCAGAACACCAAGTTGCTCGAGATCAGGGGGTGCCAGAGTGTAGCTGTGCCGTGATCGATGACACCCGGATTTCGCGCGTTAGGCAGCACGTCGTACCAACTAGGAATGAGATGACAGTGGGGGCATGGAAACACCACCATAATCAGTTTTTCTGATCCCAAGTTGGAAGGGATTTTTCACGGCTGTGTACCAGAAGAGCGTTGCCACGACCTCAAGCAGCCGAAGGAGAAGCTGGCTTTTGGTAAATCTCGTCGGGGTTGCGAGTTGTACGCGGCCAAGGCGAAATTAATCCGCTGGACTGCAACTCTGGCCCGTCACGCGAGCAGTAGTGGTGCATGTTAAGTGCGGGCGTTCTGGATAGTGTTGTTCAGATCAAACTCTATAATTTATGAACAGTGCAATGCGTGCATTGATTCAATATGTTTAAAGCAACACCGTCATAACTTGTAGTCAACGTTGTTACTATTAATAGTCTGAGAACACCATTATTGTGTATTCCTTGTGTTATGCATTCTGTCAATCAACATTTCTATGTGTACTGACTGTTTCGCAATAATAATAGGCACATGTCCGTGCAAGCTGTGATAAATAAAAAAAAGATTAATTCGGGGTGCTGTTGGAGCAATGCACGACAAATCCTGTTTCTGCGCGGTGCCATCAAGAAGGATTCACGAGTGCTACCGTCGAGAGACAACGGACTATCCGTTCCAATATCATGAGGCCACGCTCTGTTCCAAAGAAGTTGCTCGAGTTTTTTTATACATATACCAAGTGCAAGAGAAGAGTCGATTCGCGCATCTGTGAGTACGACGATGCCTGCCACCATGCACATTCTCCCAACTGCACGTGCTCGATTGTATTTATAATTTTCACCAGACCGGGTAAGCTCCTCACTCACGGTGGGTGCTCGTGCTGCTGGCATAGGTAAAGTGTACCGGTCGCTGCAGGAAAACATCGTCTGGTCTGTTACAAGATCCAAGAAAAATGGGAACAATAGATATTCACTGTACATAGGCGGAGAATACTAGTCAAGAGAGAGTTAACAGCATCTGTGTTGTGGGCAAGTGTGAATGGACCCAAACGCTATATCGCAAGAAAGTACTACACTAGTAGAGAGGTACATGAGGCAAGGCTGCCTCGTACATGCCGTGTATGGACCGTGTGGGTTCGGAGGAAACAATCAGGAACAAAAACGAAATCCCGCCGCACTCAAAACACACCAGAACCACAGCAGCACGGCGATAGCCACTAACTCAATACAGTTGACGACGAAACAAATCCCACGCGTTAGTCCAAACTCTCCCGCTTCTGTAGATGCCGGGTTTGTGGAAATCAGTGACGTACACCCCTCACAATCAATAATGCAAAAACACGACTGTTATAGACGGAAATCCATAAAGAAAATGGAGGCCCAAACGTACCGCTACGAATACTTTTTTTTAGTGTACGCAATAAAAAGCCTCGGTCGCTTCGCTCCCTCGGCATATTGTTTTGGCGCTTCGCGCCAAATGAGTTTAATTGCCATAGGAGGTAAGACCATGAAAGTGCGGCCAAATAATTAGTTACAAGTTATTGCCCTGTGCACTACTGCTGCTATTGCTGCTGCAGGAATGAAATCGTTGAACTGCTCGTTCGTGTTCTTCACATCCAGCACAATCAGTGTCTGTGTGGGTTCTTCATCCGACATACATATGGATACACTATATAACATTTCTGTGGTCTTGCTGTTGTATAGCGCAGACAGAAACACGTGTGTTAACGATAGTTCAAGAATTAAATCCAATACAGCAGAGCACGAGACATAACACCCAGGGGAGCTGAACCCGGCTGGGTTTCTTATTCTTGTATTACGGCTTTCTACTTTAATCCCTAGACTGCGGCTGTCGGATCAATCATCTTCCTGTAAACATCACCCTATATTCGTTATTTACCTGTCGATTGTACTTGTACGCCTAATATTTAGACCCCTGCCTGGTATAAGGTACTTTTGTGGTATCTTGTCAGTTTTGCAATGCACCAGGAACTGCTGCTGTATTATACTCGCGTGGTACTATCACCTTTATTTTCCTATTACTCTGTTTCTTATACTCGTAGGCTATCCTGTACTGAGGTTCAATTCTCCTCTTGTATTTGTCTTGTACTTGGCAGTCATGGACGGAGAACACGCTACGCCTGAACAACCCGATGGGTTGGTACGTCAACAGCTAGCATCTTCCACCACTACTACTGCTGCATCGTCCGAATCGGTAGAACACGTCGAGGGGAGGAGTACGACTCGTTCGACGAACCCTGCTGGCGATCCGGCTTCAGATAATGGCCCCTTACAGGTAAATGCAACGTCGTTTTATTTTGGGTATTCAAGATTATATTAATAGTTCTGTTCGACATTGATTTGTCGTTATACCTACAAACACTTTCACTCAGATTCTAGAAATTGGCAATACATTCATCAGGCACGAACTTCAACCGCAGTACGTAACACAACCAACCCCAGCGGCTGAATAAGACATCACACGACCGAGCAAGCTTCATAATGTAGCGTGTTTATGTTGGCCGTAGTCGCCTCTATTGAAATGTAAGAATTATGCTTGGGAGTTGGGTTGGGCTGTGTGGGTCTTCTTATTAACCGTTGTATATATGTATGGATTACTGCTGTATATTCATATATACAGCGCAAGGAGGGTATACGCATCTAACGTAACCCTAACTAAGATGGAAACACGTTTGTTTGTCGCGCATCGAAACGAAGTCGATGCCACTGTCCAAGAATATCACATAGGGGACCTTTGCGCCGAGTAGCCCCCCCCCCCCCGGGGAATACTATCGAGAACACAATAGAGTGTTTGCGATAGAAGTAAATAGAAAATACTTTCCTTCCGCTAAAAAACGTGAATTCCCTTCTCTTCACGATTTCGGTGTGTTTGCGATAGAAGAAGTAAACCCAATCATGCAGGCGACGCCTCCGAAAACAGCAAGGGAAGTGGGGAGGGGAGGCAATGCGGCAAACCAAAACTAAACCGAAAACAAAAAACCAGCGTACGAGTAGCAACGGCAGCCCAGCAAAGGTGGCGGCGGCAGGCATAACAGCAGTGCCGCCGCTGCTATCCTACGACCGCAAGCAGCAGCACAGTTGACTGCAGCTGCGTGGCGGCAGCTAGCGGCAGCGTTTGCTCCAGCAGCATAAACAAACAGCATCGGCAGCCCCAGCAGCAGCAGCAGCAGCAGCAGCAGCAGCAGAAGCAGAGCAGCAGAAGCAACAGCAGCTTCAATTTTTGTTTTTTTTATTTTGCAACCGACTATTTTTCTCGTCGTGTGCTGCTCCTGCTGCTGCCTGCGACCAACGCGCGACACCACGCCGGCACGCTCCGCTCCAAGCCCACCCGGCGCCCGCTCTATAGACCGCGGCGGCGCGCCGCCGCTGCTGCTACTGCTGATACTGCTGCTACTACTGCTGCTGCCGCAGTGTGATGGAAATGAAACGATACACGACGATCTGTCATCCTGTCGCGCTCAACAACAAGCAAGGCGGTACGAGTACGTGTACATACGAGTACTCGTAGTCGTAGTCACGAGTACTCATACTCGTAGTCGTACGAGCAGTTCTTTCTAAACGACACATCCTCCACGACACCAAGCCGGCGAAAGCGTACCGTAGCGGGCCGCCGGCAGTCCGCCGGCGCCCCGTTAGCAAAATCCAACACCGCTCGTCCGTGTCATACTCTAGCTACACCTCTCAAGCCTCTGTGCTCTCATCGGTTGTTGTGTTTTTTGGAGGCGTTCTGCGTCGGTAGAATGCTCGGTGCGTGTAGGCCAATGAAACTGAGAGCCAAAAGTTACCGTAACTTTTGATCAAAAACGTACTTCTCTAAAGTACTTTTTTGCCGTTTTTTGAAAAATTTACCGCAAATCCTTCCTTCGGGAGAATTTTTAGAGAAGTAAAAGTAAGAAGAAAAAAAACGCAAACACTCTAATAAACCTAAGACCCCTAACCCCCCCCACCCCCACACACCCACACACCCCCAATTCCCACCGCACCACCATTCGACATAACCCCCCGCTCACTTCACACCCTCGCTCCGCTCACTTCACACCCTCGCTCCCAACTTGATCCTCAGAGTCAGTACGAGGAGGCAGCTACTCTGAAAGGGTACAAAGTTGTCAAGGTAAAGCACCGACTGTCGAAGCTCCCAGTGTACACTTTTCTGGCACAACAAGACAGGGAGGCTCCAGAAAGAACGGGGAACACTATCTTCTGGCATCTTATCATCGAGGCCTGGTGGAACGCAATTCATGGTGAAGATGAAAAGTTCGGTGGCACAGCGAGGTCGACCACTAAACATCTTTCCGAAATCGCGAAGGCAAGTTACCTCTGAAATTACAAACCCAAGAGTCGGAACATCGCATCTATTGTGTTTGTTTCAGCAGCAGTAGGTACGGTTTGATCCCTGGAATAATATAGTGCGCAAGGGGTTTCCGTGTCCTATGAGTTCATTCACATTTTACCCTATGCGTACACAGACCTTTTCCTCCCGCTCGCTTCACGTACTCTGTGCACTTACACCGTCGTTCAGGATCCGGAGTTCTCCGAACATTATGGCCTGTGTAAATTGGGCGTTACTCGTACTCCAACGGTGTGGACGGTGTCCACATCCTTTCTGCGAGAGCGAACAGAAGCGTTGAGCCGGTGCAGCATACTAGAGGGCTGGTCGGAGGAGTCCACCTCGGACGGGTCTTTCACGTTTCAGAAAGAAATTATGGGTACGCCTGTGTCGGTGAGTAACGTCATCCTTTTGGGCCCCTTCTTAAATTTCGAGGGTTGTTTAGATGTCAATTATTCGGTCAAAATGGACAACTGCGTGTGCGGCCAGAATAGATACACAGTTCTCATGTATTTTAGAGCCTCGACTACAACACTCTTAACGGCCGCCGACTTCGTCTTGCTATTTACTGCAGATCACAATTGCTAAACCTGGACCATCAGGGGCTACGTCGGTGGACAGAATTTACTTTGGACGACGAGATGTGACCATGTTCGAAGGCCTCGGTGGTTTTCTTCATACCATCCATTCTGCCGTTGGTGTGAGCTCGGTAAGCGGTTAACCTGTACGTAGGTATCGCGTAAGAAATAGAACCCAGACAACCAGTATTTAACTCCATCATATAGTAAACCAGTATTATATTCAATCATATAAAGGCGCGGCCATGTGTGAGTGGGGGTCATGGAGGCGTGTGTGTGCGCGGGGCACAGCTTTATTGTCCAACCATGTGTGATAGTCCCCACAGGTCTGTACAACACGAGGATGTTTGTGGTTAACTAAGCGTGCAACACTGAATCCATACGTACTGTCTACATATGCTGAATAAGGCGTACCAGATATACCTCTCGATGGATGCATTCAATATTCCGTCTAATCTCAGTATGCGATAACTGTCATGTTCCATACGGTCTTTAAAATTATACCTCGTTAATTTATTTGCTGAAAACCATGGAGCAGGTTCTGGCCGAAATGTCTAACTTGCAACCATGCGCAGGCATCCGCGCTAGTCAGTACCCCGATGGAGGTATTCCACTGAGCTATGGTATTGTCGTTCGCCAAGCTCTTCGGAATGAAGTGCCGAAGGATGGGTCAGGTTGCACGGGGCTTTTCAGGAGCCTCGACAAGAAGGACGTGAGCGCAACCTTACACGTGGTACGCGACGAGTACGTGTTCAGGCATACCTCGTGCAGCGCGTTCGCGGAGGTAGACTCGTCGCCTCTGAGATGTGGCCGATGTGCCTATTTCCACGCGCGGGCGCTCCTGGCGAAGGTTAAGAACGCCGCCTCAGAGGAGTACGACGTGAACACGAACAACTCGTTACTCGACACGGCACAGAAGGTGATTTATTGATTGAAGACGACATATTCTTGTGTGGATACGTTGTTGATTACTAGCACGTTTGTGCTCAAACTAATTTCGCTTTATTTCGTCCACCTCAGTTTCCGAAGCTAGCGCTTTTGTCCTATCCCTCGCGACTCTCCTAACGTAAGACTCAAGTGTTAAGTGATTCCACGTTTTGACTCTCTTTGGCAGGAAAATAAACTGGCGCGGCATGCGAACCAGCGTCGGGTCGAACGTGGCGAGAAGCGGCGTCGGGAGATCACCCAGTGTCAGTAAGATGGCATTGTCATATCTGCAGACGTGGAGCAAGGTCCCAAGCTTCACAAGGCTCTTCAGCACCCTGATATCGAGAACTTGACCGCGAAGCTCCCCGACGACAGCTTGGCGAAGGTAGTCATACAAGTATATCACACTTCGTAGTAGTGATTACTTATTTCACTGGTGTATTATGTCAACTCATTCCTCGTCTATAAAAGCAATATTGATGGCGTTCCACGCAACTTTAATATAATTAGGACCCATGCTTGTAGTTTTCATGAATCTGAAGTGTAGATATGGCCTTCTCATTGACACCCCTATTACCGTGTACATGTGTACCTTCTCCGCAGGACATTCGCGTGGAATACACCCAACGGGTCCGGCAAGGGGTTCCGGTTCAATCCGAAAGTCCTCCGCTGGGCTTGCTACGCGCAAGCGAAGATGGGCTCGTCGGGGTATCACCTTCTCCAGGATGTCCTGCATCTACCCAGCCTACACCATGTCCAGAAAGTCAGGCATGCCTCTGCTCCTCTGAAGGCCGGACTTCAATACAAACACCATCGAGGTGTGGCGCATGAGAGTGTGTTTTTCCGGGTGAAGGTTGACGTGAATGGGTTTGTGTTTTCAAGTCCAGACTACGTTAGGATGCCGAACACGTAAAACAACCTTTTCGTCAAATTGAGTCTCTAGCTTTTGATTGAGTCTCACGTATAATTCGAATACGTCAAATGAGCGTGTTATCATAAAAAATTAAACCCCATTGCTTAGTCCCAACAAGGGAATCGGAGACACTTTTTTTAACGCATTTCATTCATTATTGTTGTTCTTGACAGTCGGAACATCGATTACATACAGCAGTATGAATAGTACCTGTATGCAAACATCATACGTACGTACGTGGAAACATGGTTTAACGCGCGTATCATCGTATACTGTCTGCTGTACGAGGTATGCCATATTCCTTCTGCACTAGAAACAGTAGTGTACGCGGATTAAGATGGTAAAGACTAACCGGAGGGATTACTGTTCAGGTGTAAGTCTGTATTCATATTATAAAAATCGTAATGCTCTTTTTGAGGGCTGGAAGATTCCTTGGGCTCACTGAAAACTAAGTTAAATGGTCATTTCAATTGTTCAAAATATAATCCTCACATCATTCTATTTTGTCTGCAGATTATTCTGAACATTCGCAGCCCGTTGTTCATCAGTCAACGCATTACCCGTCTATCAGATTTATCGAAACAAACGCTCTGTTATGGTTTCGATTAAAAGGGTTCAGCTGTTCACGATTAATGCGAGCATTGAAAAAAAAAGCTACTCGCGATTAGTATCATTATCATATTTGCCAGCCGACAATGTACAGCATGAGCTCAAACGTTGATCACTCATATAACACTCCCGCAAGCAGAAAATCACGGAAACAAAGGAAGTATCATCGTACATAGTAGTAGTAGTAGTAGTAGTAGTAGTAGTAGTAGTAGTAGTAGTAGTAGTAGTAGTAGTAGTAGTAGTAGTAGTAGTAGCAGTAGTAGTAGAAGTGGGCGGCCGCATTTAAGAAATATTGATTTGGGAAAAATACTCGTACGAGGCTCAGATTAGCACGAATATTGAAACAAATTGGCCGAGAAACATAAAACGTTAGAAACTAAATAAGAAATTCAGCCTCGACCACATCTTGACGTTTCTTAATAGCCCACTGTACTATCTAATGCCACATGTTTTATAGATGAGGACAAAGAAAAAAACCATGAAGGTCTCTTCGTGTCGTTTGTCCGCCATGCTCGGCACGATTTACCAGCCCATAATAATGAACTGAAGTGCAGTGTAGTGCAACAGTATATATAGTATCATACCTAAAGTGTACGTAGGTATGTACCACAGATACCAGGTATTCGCCATCCGATTTGCGTTTTGCACTATGTTATCATTTACCAGATAGATTTTGTTTGTTCCACGAGACAAGACGCGGCGCGCAGCTTGAGCCAGTAGGAGGTGTGCCGTAAACAGGCAGCGGTGCTGCTGCCGTGTGTGTGGACTCCGGAGACATCCCGCCGAAGGTCGTTATGTTTGCCTCATAGGCACTACTTACCACCACTCATTATTATTACGTATGTATACGATACGACGTATCTCGCACGTGTTTGAAGAAATAATAGGGCAAATAAAAGAAATACAAAACAGGAAACACAAGACGTATAATAGGATACAAGTAACTTTTGCGTATAATATACCGCTCATATTATGTTGTTCGTTGTTCGTACCGATACCTGTTGTAGTCGATATTCCGACTGTCAAGAACAACAACAATAATGAATGAAATGCGTTAAAAAAAAGTTACTCCGATTCCCTTGTTGGGACTAAGCAATAGGTTTCATTTTTTATGATAACACGCTTATTTAACGTACTCGTATTATACGTGAGACTCAATCAAAAGCTAGAGACTTAATTTGACGAAAAGGTTGTTGTAACTCAACAGCATTTTTGTTTTACTTTCGTCCGTTTCTCGCAGGCTCATGGAAAGATCGCGGCTGCAGACAACGCCGGCAGGTTCGACCTGTGTGGGTTACTAGCCTGGGACTTAATGCATATTAATGGAAACGGGTTTACCTCGCGTCATGGTGGCGGAGGGATATCTGGTCTCGTTGACCCATAATCTTTTTTCAGCCATCATTTGTGGGCTGTGGACGGGATCGACGAATCTATTACCTTGGAAGATACCCTCGATAAGTTCGTGGCTACCCTATACCTCGAGGTGATCAGTACTGGTACGAGACATTCATACATGTTCAATTTTCTAAAAAAAACAAAATACAAACTCGCTCCATTTTAGTTTCTACAGTAGTCTCGCTGTTGAAAGTCTTATTCGCCTGTACCAGTCTCCACAAACAGTGTTTTGCGGAATGTATAGCGTTTTTCTCATATATAAGTCTATTGGTATCGGATATACAAAGTTACCCACCGCCGATACGGCGCGCCTGCGTTAGACCTACAGACGTAAATGCCCTGGATTCTATTTCCAGGCCTCTGTAATATATTCGTCTATTAGTGTGCCCAACGGCTTACAATTTTGTGGTTCGGATGGCATATATTTACTATGCTTGTGTCTGTGAAGGTGTTTTGGGTCAGCCTCGGCAAGCCCGACTACAAGTTCGTTGTTTGGCGAGAAGCTGTACGGTCGCTCAGCTCTGACTACATCATGAGAATGTGCGACGACATCATGCCTGCGCTGGCACATGCACACATCGACAAGGGTTTCGACGTGGTGGCGACTTGCTACGACGGGGCTGCCGAACAGTGGTTTTTTTAATTCAAACATAGGCATTTATATGTTCCCAATGGGATGTTACTTTAATAAAGTTACAGCTGACGTATGTTGTAGGTTTAACAAGAAAAGAGCCAAACATACCTGTCCCCACCAACGTTATAGCATTCAAGCGTTACTCTGCGGGTTTCAGTTTTCAAACACAGGTAGCTTTAGTTGCGCCAACTATGTTTACCCACCCCCCCCCGCTCCCAACGTGCTCCGTCCCGGCATTGTAGGGATGCGAGGTTCTATGGTCATATGACTACGGCCGTGCACGACATGAGAACCCCCTCCCCCCAATACGGCAAGCAATGTCTGCCTGGTTGGTGAAAACCCAACGTGCTCCGTCCCGGCATTGTAGGGATGCGAGGGTCTATGGTCATATGACTACGGCCGTGCACGACATGAGTACACCCCCCCCCAGTACTGATCACCTCGAGGTATCGGGTAGCCACGAACTTATCGAGGGTATCTTCCAAGGTAATAGATTCGTCGATCCCGTCCACAGCCCACAAAGGATGGCTGAAATAAGAAAATGGGTCAACGAGACCAGATATCCCTCCGCCACCATGACGCGAGGTAAACCCGTTTCCATTAATATGCATTAAGTCCCAGGCTAGTAACCCACACAGGTCGAACCTGCCGGCGTTGTCTGCAGCCGCGATCTTTCCATGAGCCTGCGAGAAACGGACGAAAGTAAAACAAAAATGCTGTTGAGTTACAACAACCTTTTCGTCAAATTAAGTCTCTAGCTTTTGATTGAGTCTCACGTATAATACGAGTACGTTAAATAAGCGTGTTATCATAAAAAATGAAACCTATTGCTTAGTCCCAACAAGGGAATCGGAGTAACTTTTTTTTAACGCATTTCATTCATTATTATTGTTGTTCTTGACAGTCGGAATATCGACTACAACAGGTATCGGTACGAACAACGAACAACATAATATGAGCGGTATATTATACGCAAAAGTTACTTGTATCATATTATACGTCTTGTGTTTCCTGTTTTGTATTTCTTTTATTGCCCTATTCGAAGTACGAGACATTCATACATGTGTAATTTTATTTCTTAAAAACAATACAATCTCGCTCCATTTTATTTTCTACTCTCGCTATTGAAAGTCTCATTCGCCTGTACCAGTCTCGACAAACAGTGTTTTGCGAAATGTATAGCGTTTTTCTCATATATAAGTCTATTGGTATCGGATATACAAAGTTACCCACCGCCGATACGGCGCGCCTGCGTTAGACCTACAGACGTAAATGCCCTGGATTCTATTTCCAGGCCTCTGTAATATATTCGTCTATTAGTGTGCCCAACGGCTTACAATTTTGTGGTTCGGATGGCATATATTTACTATGCTTGTGTCGGTGAAGGTGTTTTGGGTCAGCCTCGGCAAGCCCGACTACAAGTTCGTTGTTTGGCGAGAAGCTGTACGGTCGCTCAGCTCTGACTACATCATGAGAATGTGCGACGACATCATGCCTGCGCTGGCACATGCACACATCGACAAGGGTTTCGACGTGGTGGCGACTTGCTACGACGGGGCTGCCGAACAGTGGTTTTTTTAATTCAAACATAGGCATTTATATGTTCCCAATGGGATGTTACTTTAATAAAGTTACAGCTGACGTATGTTGTAGGTTTAACAAGAAAAGAGCCAAACATACCTGTCCCCACCAACGTTATAGCATGCAAGCGTAACTATGCGTGTTTATTTTTTCAAACACAGGTAGCTTTAGTTGCGCCAACTATGTTTACCCACCCCCCCCCGCTCCCAACGTGCTCCGTCCCGGCATTGTAGGGATGCGAGGTTCTATGGTCATATGACTACGGCCGTGCACGACATGAAAACACCCCCCCCAAACACCCCCCTTACAACCAAACAAGTCGGTATTTCCAGAAGTTCTTCGGGGCAATTCAATTCTCGGTCTGGGCGAAACAATCGGACCCGTTCGAGCAACGGCATTTTGATTTCCCGTGGCATTCAGAGATCCTGTTCACGGCGGGACCGGTTTCAATCTTCGGACCCATGCATCTGCTCAAGAAACTGTGTAAGCCTGTGGCACAGCGACATCGAGCGGAAAAGCACGGCAGCTGATGAAAACTCTGGTTTAACCCCAAGACAGAGGAGTGAGTGGTGCGAGTTTTCTCTGAAGACTCTTGAAGCTGTGTACAGGGAGGAGGAGATGGGGGGGGGGGGGGGACACCCGAAGTACAGGTAGCTAGCCTGACGCGCTTTCGCAGCCTCAGGCTGGAACAATTCCACCGAACAAGCCACAGCTGCATGAGCGTTCCTCTATCGGCAAAGGTGAGGCGTGTCTACGTTGATATACAGACTATAGCTTGACCGTAAGGGAGCATGTTCTAGATGCAGCCATGTTTTTCGTACCTACCTAACTCTGAAACGTCCGTCCCTCATTTTGCATCGATGCTGTCATTCCCGCTTGCTAATTGTACAGTGTTTGTCCGACAGTGCCGTGCGGGCTTGCAACAGCGCGCAGGAGAAGCTTCGGGCTTCGGGCGTAGGCACCAACGGCAGCATTTCTTGCTATGCAGACATGGCAGTCAACATGAACGAGTTCACCGACATCCTGAACGGCGGGTATGTACGTTTTTCTGTTTTGTTTTAGAGGCGTCCCGTGCTTAATATAGGGATTCGTGTTATGTTTTCCGTTTTAGTTTCGTTTCTGGTTGCGAGGAGTGTTATTAACGGGATCTGTACTGAACGAGGGGTTTGACAGCCTCATTTGATGCCGCCATAGGTTAACGATAAACACAAAATCTACATGGTAAGGCGGAACCAGTGACGCAGGAGCAGAAGGCCCATTGGCTTAGATGTTCAAGTCTTAGCAGGTTGCTTTTTATGAAGGCTCTTTTTCAACTAGAATCGGGTCCCTGCCAAGTTTGTCTTACCTTAACTCGCTCGTTGGAATTATGTTTCCCTGTTCAAGGTGGTTTCGGCCGCAACAAGCTCGAACGTAAGAAAGGGCTCTCGAAGAAGAAGGGTTACATCTGGAGAAGCGACAGCTCGCACCTTGAGGGTCTCTTGCATATCCTCGAGTGGTTTGACGATTGGAGGACTAGTCTCGAGTGTTCGAGCGCGCCGGGCACTTGGAAGGATAACTTCATCACGGATATGTCATGGTACGACATGCGACTCACAATCTTAGGCTTCGTCGCCATGTCCCGGTACATCATGGCGGACGAGTCACCGGTGTTGAAGGGTGAAAAGCAGAAACGGTTCCTTAACCCCCGAATGTTCAGCCAGGCGAGTCGGGGATTGAGTGGCTTGATTTAGAGATGTAGTGGAGAACATTTATACCGTTGGTTACAGACGTTAGTGAATGTCCTCGATCTGTTTTTTGTACCTTATAATATGCGACGCACGTATGAGCACGTAATTTGGAATGCTCGTTTGTGCTTGTGTAAGTTCTTAACAGGGTATCAGGGGTTGCCTACGGTGCTGTTATAGTTTGTGTCAATGACGATGGAGGACAACATAAAATACAATATAATTATAGTATAGGTTTCCCGTAAACGGAGTAACGGTATCCGGAGATGTAGTTTCGGGAAAGCGCGGTTTATTTATACAAGATAATTTGGGTTGTTTTATCGGGGATTGGGGTCAGATTGTGTAGCCTGAAAATACAAGTTATCAGCCGCGTGCAGGGCAGATGCACGCCGGTCCCAGTGACGTATCTCCGGGGAGGCTATGTCACAAGGCGGACCACCCGCGAGCAAAGGTGCCTGTTGACGGTTGACGGTCATGAGTAAAGATTGTGAAGCGTCTAGGCTGTCTAACAAACTATTTTTTCGTGGGTTGAGAAAACACATAATGCATGAAGCAGTATTACCTCGAGTATCTCCGAAGAGGTGTCGTGCTTAAATTCCTTGTAACGGTTACAACAACGCCAACAATGCCACCACTCTTACGGGTATATGAAAAACAACATCGATAAGGTCGACAATTTTCAGGGTACCAACCACGCTAAGGTTCAGACCCCGCTAACCGTAGTCTTGACGGTAGGTCCGACCTTGGCTAAGGCACTGACCTCGCTGGGAAGGATGAAATGATTAAGACATTTCAGGGTACACAGATAAATCAGGGGACTACCTTTTCAAGTATACACCTTCCGGGAGGTCGAAATATTTTCGACCTTGGCGAAAAGCCGAATGGCCACATGTGTGAAATGGTGCAAGACAGGAAAAAACGGGGGGAAAACATAAATAATGCCGTAGAATGCACGCCATAGGATGCAGACACAAAGAAGGCGAACAGTAGACAGCAGCATATGCCACGCGTCCGAGATAGGAAGCCCATCGAAATGCAAGAAGCAGAGGTCGTTTGTTGTTGTTGTGTTTTAGTTATTAACGAAAAATGCCGCCCATGACGAAAAGCAGGCCACCGGAAAGACACGCTGGAAGATGATGTGCGTGCGCAAAAAGCACCAGCAGGGTACACAAAAGGGCCTGAAAAACAAACATGGAGCGGTACCAACAATAATAACAAAAACAACAAATCAACGGCAGAAGAACAACCGGAAGTCGGTACCCAGGTGAAGACCACGGATCTACATTATTTGTTTTTTTCGTGGCACGTGTGGCGACACGTGTCGCAGCATGCCGCGACACGCCAAGGACGCTGCCGCGGCACGCCACGACACGTGCCGCGGCATTTCGCGACATGTCGTGTCGCGGCATGTCGCGACTAGCCGCGACACGTAGGGTCAGGGTCAGGGTCAGGGTCAGGGTTAAGGTCAGGGTTAGGGGTAGGGTTAGGGTTAGTGACACTCGCCGCGACACTCCCCGCGACACGTGTCGCGACCCGTGCCACGAAAAAAACAAAGAGTGTACACGCATAACCCCCCCCCTCTCTACCGTGCGCGAAGACGCCCACAAAAAAAACTAACCCTGCGAGAAAGAACGCGCTCTATCAAAAAAAGACGCCCACAAAATATCCCTAGCCCTGCGAGAAAGAACGCGACCTATCTAAAGAAGATGAGGTCGAACGCGAACAACAGGGTGCAGTAGAAACCACCGACACAACGGCAAAAGGCACATTAAACAAAAAAATAAAGGGCACTAGCCAAACATAGGTATACCTACGCACTTTGAGCCATTTATAGGTACACTGCGTAATGTACGCCGGAAACGGCTTCCTAGCCCGCCTGACATTGGCCCTGCGCTCCATTTTGTACCTACAAATGGCTCAAAGTGCGTAGGTACAACTATTATCGGCTAGTCATTTTACGTATCACCTATTTTTGGTTTCAATTGTACCTATAAATGGCTCGAACGACCACTTTTTGGCAACTGAAATATAGAAAGACGCGGCCACACCAGATGCCGAGGCTTTCAACCAGCCGACCGCACCTGTCTTCCTCGTATATATTCACTCAGCTTGCAAATATGAGTTTCGATAAAATCCTCGATCTCACAGCTGTTTTTTTGTTTTTTTCAAGATTCACCCACGTATGCTATAGAATGCTGTTCCGGACCGCGCCAACGGCAGTGTAACTCAGACCCCCTTAGACCTATACCAATGGGAAAGCAAAGTCACCCATAAAGGCTTGAGTCCCTAAGACGCCCGCCGGCTTTTTCCAGAACAAGCTTGCTATGGGACCGATTCTTAAAACGGAATATTCCCAACTTTTGGAAAAGCCCGAAAAAGGCAATTATGGGGCCGATGTTGCGACAAGATCGGCTTGAGAAAACCTCAGGCGGATGTTAGCTCGAAACGGCGAGATTCCGAGTCCTGGACAGACATGGATCGACGAAACCAACGACTGCGTCATGAATTCTGAACGCGGTGCGCTCGTTACGGGCTCCGACCCATCCTAGGGTCACCGTGTTCACACGATGGCCGGTGATATGTGGCGGGCGCTGGCCAGGCGTATAATAAACAAACAATTGGCTGCTCTTGTGCATATAAAACAGATGACAACAATTCTCGATCCGTCTCTAACGGCAAAAAATGGGGTTTTTTCGGGTTTGGGAGAAAAGCGTAGGACGCCGCCGGCAATCTCTCGCCTCCTAGAGCATGAATCCACCTTACACCTTCGAGGCCGTCATCTACACTAGTTGGCCTTGCCCGACCCGAGGCGGGTTGGCCGTGGACTGAGTCTAAGTCGAGATCAAGGGTCTATCGTCACACGAGCTGATTTTTATTAGGGTGTTGACGATTTGCAACGAGAAAAGGCAAATTGCGCCGCCTGCAGACGTTTGAAAAAAACAAGAAGAAAATCAAACAGTTTTTCCCTTTTTTTTCCACAGCAGCGGTACGAGCGGATCTTCAGCCTGAAAATTCCTGGCAAATACTTCAAAGATCAATTTCCAACTTCGCTTTCCCATTGGCATAGGTCTTAACCGTATGGTATTACTCTGTACACGTATATAAATATATCTATGTTAGTTCGCTTATCACATATGCACATCCTTAGGTCTGCAGATATCTCCCGCTTCTGACCGCCTCTCCGCGCGATTTTTTCGCTGAATCGTGCCCCCGCCTCGACCGTAGCGGCCGGCGCCGACAATACGCCCGCTCGGCGCCGCACACTCTCACGAGGGGCCTCAATGTCGAAATCCACGACGGGTATCTCCGCCATCTACGAGCTCTCTCTGCCCTTTCAGCGTTTTGACCCAAACGCCTCGCCACAGAAATAACATTTTATCGTGATTTTTCCGGGGGCGTGCTCTCCGACCTCCGGTGCCTCGGGGGGGGTCGGCCGCCCTGCCAGCGACTCCTTCGTGGGGACCTCTGCGGGCGAACGCAAGATCGAGATATACGACATGTTTCGTACTCCTGGAACAAACACGCCGTCCTGGTTTCGTCGCGATGATGTACGAAACGTCTGTGAGTACGTCAGATACGCCGCTCACTGTTATTTTTTCGAAGAGAGGAGCAAGCCTGGCTCTGCATCGTGAACACAAGCGAGCCCATGGCCAAAGCCGGCTTTGACGAGCGCAGGCGTGCAGACGAGGGGGGGGAAGGAGGGGTTGGCCGGTTTCGCGTCTCGCCGTCACGCGCACGTAGAGGGAGCACGGTCGAGCAAAGAGAGGTCGAGAGCTTGAAATGAACACTTTTGCAAGATTCCGTCAGCCTTCTCGACGGAAATATAAGGACTGTTGTACCATAAATAGCAAGTCTAAACGGTCCTTACATTTACGCCCAGAGTGGTGCCAAATTGAATCCCAGATACGAAATTAGTCCTCGTGTCGGTGACTCGTCGAACAAGGTCAAATGTCGTACCCGTCAAGCGCGCCAGGAGACGACGGCGTTCTCTGAGACAGAGAGGACGGAGAGTCTCCGTACGCCTGGATCGGAGACGTGTCGGCGAAGGAAGGACGATGGGGGATACGAGGCTATCGAGAGAATCACCTCAAAAATGTGTTTTGCCTCATCGTGTTCAACATACTGTAGAGGGTTTCAAAATAAACATATGGCATTTGCAAACGGGGATGGGGAAACACGTTTTGTTTGTCGTTTTATACGTTTTTGATTTTTTGTTGGTCGGCGGAAGAGGCGCGTAGATTACGTGCATCGGGTATATATCGAAGACACGTGTGTATCAGTACTATTGAATACTTCCGTACTACAATAGTACCTACCACGAGCTGTGAGCAGTCCAAAATAGGTGGGTTGGACGTGTATGCTGACCGGTAAAAAACATACACGCACGTCGTATCAGTTGTTGTTTTGTTCCTCCTGTTGTCGCCGTTGTTCGCCTATTTCGAAGATTTGTAGGCCCACACAGCAGGCAGAACTGGACAGCATACAATGCGCACGTGTCAGGTGTGTGACCAAGGTACATACGAGCACACACGTATGAGTACAGCAGCAGCAGGATCACATGTATTACGAGTAGTACGGTTGCCTCTCTCCGTGGGCAGTGTGCAAAGCGCTTTCAACTCTTGGCAGCACGTCTGATTGTTATCCTTCGACACAATGCTGCTGCTAACGTGTGTATCTCTTGTCATTACGTCTGACCCCCATCCTTAGCCACAATGTTGCTAATAATAATATTTCCAGTATCACGCAAGACTGCGACCGGTGGCCGTCCAGGCCGCCGGCGAAGCCCCTTGTATGTACCAAAGTTTATCCTACTATATACTGCACTACAGTACGTGTATTGTACTTTCAGCAGAATGGCATGGAAACGATCGTCATTGCCGTTTCTCTGCATCACGATCACACCCATTAAAGGCATGTGGCCCAAACAACTAATATGATAACATCTGTTTGACAGGTACGGTCGGCTGGTTGACACCCCCGGCATCTGGTGTGGCCGTCTGTCTACATTTCAGTTGCCAAAACTGATCGTTCGAGCCATTTATTGGTACACTTGAAGCCAAAAATAGGTGATACGTAAAATAGGTACAGGCTGGTTCAAGTATATCGCGGGAAATTCACTCAGTGGCCAATGTCCACGCCGTTTTTTGGAGATAGAAGTTTGGCGCACGTGTTTTATGCGCCCTACCCGAGACTTTAACGGATGTTTTTTGTTTTTTTTCCCGTCAGACATTGTTTGTTTTGCAGTTTTGTTTGGGAAATTTGGGTCTTAAGAGATCTAAAATTTCAGGCGAAAAAAAACAAAACACATTCGTAAAAGTCTCGGGTAGGGCGCATAAAACATGTGTACCAAATTTCAGGGTCTATCTCCAAAAAACGGCGTGGACATTTGGACTTTAGTGCGGTAAAAGTGCTAAAATAGGCGTTTCCTCGTAATTACTTAGTTTCAGTATGGAATCGATTTTGGGCGTTAAATATGACTTAATATGATCATACGCAGTCAGATCTTCGAATATATGCGTGAAACTTTGTACAAACATGCCTTGGAGCACCTGGAAGCGGCTCGTTCAGAAAAACAAAATGGAGGGATAACATGTTTTCCTACGGAAATGCCTGACTATTGTTGCCCACTTTGAAGGCCTGTGATTGGTCGGGCCACATTTTCGGCGGTAGCGCAAGTTCTAGGTCCTTGAACAAAAAACTGGCGACTTCACCCTCTTCCACTGTTCATGGCGGTCAGTATGATGCCAAATATGCGACATTGGAGTTGCTATCGCATGCGGCATTCATGACTGACGAAATTTGCCGTGATATGCCTGAACCAGCTCGTATCCAAGAACAGGTGTACCTACACACTTTAGGCCATTTGTAGGTACAATGCAGCGCAATCCCAATATCAGGCGGGCCAGGGAGCCGTTTGCGGTGTACATTGGGCAATGTACCTATAAATGGCTCAAAGTGTACAGGTATACCTATTTTTGGCGAATTCCCAACAAGAAAGGGTTGAATCCCCCCCCCTGAAAACAAATATCTGCTCACACACGATATCAAAGAACGGGGACAACGCTCGTTGTGCTCATAAAAGAAGTTACGATATGTTATTTCACAGCAGCAGCAGCAGCAGCAGCAGCAGCAGCAGCAGCGACTCTGCGCAGCGAATCGATCTTTGTGACCTGCTTGCGTAGTGATAAGAGCGACGAGACCGCACAGCAGCTCGCACAGCGAATCGATCCATATGGCTGGCTTGTGTCGCGATGTGGCTGGCTTGCATCGTGATAACAGGTTGTAAAGCGCCGTTATAACGCCGACGATACTGCACAGCAGCAGCAGGAGCTCGTTGTGCAATATAAAAAGTGATGATATTTTATTTCACAGCAGCAGCACCAGCAGCACCAGCAGCACCAGCGACTCTGCATAGCGAATCGATCTTGGTGACCTGCTTGCGTAGTGATAAGAGCGACGATACCGCACAGCAGCTCGCACAGCGAATCGATCCTCGCGGCTGGCTTGCGTCGCGGTGGCTGTGGCTTGCGTCGTGACAACAGCTTGTCAAGAGCGGGCGCAGCAATGCAGCAGTGAGTGGTGTGCTCATAGAAAAAAAGCCGATATTTCACTGCAGCAGCAGCAGCAGCATCTCTGCACTGCGAAGCGATCTTTGCGACCTGCTTGCGTAGTGATAGCAGCGACGATACCGCACAGCAGCTCGCACAGCGAATCGATCCTCACGGCTGACTTGCGTCGCGATGGCTGGCTTGCGTCGTGATAACAGCTTGTCAAGAGCGGGCACAGCAGCAGGTGTTCGTGGAAGGGTGAGGGTGTGCTCATAGAAAAGCGACGATATTCCACAGCAGCAGCAGCAGCAGCTCTGCACAGCATAACGATCCTTGCGACCGTCGTGATAACAGGCTGTCAACAGCGAGTTTAGCACAGCAGCAGCAGCAGCAGCAGCAGCAGCAGCAGCAGCAGCAGCAGCAGCAGCAGCAGCAGCAGCAGCAGCAGCAGCAGCAGCAGCAGCAGCAGCAGCAGCAGCAGCAGCAGCAGCTCACAGCGAATCGATTCTTGAGACTTGGTTGCTGCGTCGTGATCACGGGCTGTCAACAACAGCGGGCACAACAACAGGGCACCTGCACGCATGTTGTGTATGTATGTGAACAACGGGCACAGCAGGTGCTCGTGACAAAAGACAAAGTACACGGGCACACACTCGTCCTGCACAGCAGCAGCAGGTCACAGCAAATCGACTATTGCGAATGGCTTGCTGCGTCGTGATAACAGGATATCAACAACAGCGGGCATAACAACAGGGCACCTGTACGCATATGCATGTGCAATGTGGGGTGCTGCTGCTGGTGCAAGCAGCTCAGGTGTCGGATGTTTCCTGCAGTGGACAGCGGGTGCTCGTGGAAGGTTCAGATCTTGCACGTCGTTGGAGAACCAAAGGATCCTCATAAAATATCTGATTTATTTTCAGTACACAACTGGGCGATAAAGGTCTGAATAGAGCAGTTTTAAGGCCGCTCGGGAAGGTTCGGATTTTGAAAACGGTCAGTAAACAAGATACGCAAAAAATGTACTGGTGTAAGTGCACAACTGGCTACACCGGGCTGGTCAGGCAGGGGACAGGCTTCAGAGCCGGAATAAGTTACTTGGATATATCAGCCGCGTGCAGGGCAGATGCACGTCGGCCCCAGTGATTTAATTTTGAGGAGGCTGTGGCACAAAGCGGACTACTTGCGAGCAAAGATGTCTGTTGACGGTCATGAGTGAAGTTTGTGAAGCGTTAAGGCTGTCTGTCACACTATTTTTTCGTGGGTTGAGAAAAGAAATAATGCATGAAGCAGTATTGATAGCATTACCTCGAGTATCTCCTGTTAATGCCGAAGAGGCGTCGTGCTTAAATTCCTTGTAACGGTTACAACAACGCCAACAAAAATACCATCACTCTTACGGGTATATTAAAAACAACATCGATAAGGTCGACAATCTTCAGGGTATCAACCACGCTAAGGTTACCACCCCGCTAACCGTAGTCTTGATGCTAGGTCCGACCTTGGCTAAGGCACTGACCTCGGGAAGGTTGAAATGAATACGACCTTTCAGGGTACACAGATAAATCAGGGGACTACCTTTTCAAGTATACACCTTCCGGAAAGTCGAAATATTTTCGACCTTCTTGGCGAATAGCCGAATGGCCACATGTGTGAAATGGTGCAAGACAGGAAAAAACGGGGGGAAAACATAAATAATGCCGTAGAATGCACGCTATAGGATGGATGCAGACACAAAGAAGGCGAACAGTAGACAGCAGCATATACCACGCGTCCGAGATAGGAAGCCCATCGAAACGCAAGAAGCAGAGGTTGTTTGTTGTTGTTGTGTTTTGGTTATTAACGAAAAATGCCGCCCATTACCAAAAGCAGGCCACCGGAAAGACACGCTGGAAGACGATGTGCGTGCGCACAAAGCACCAGCAAGGTACTTACAAGGGCCTGAAAAACAAGCATGGAGCGGTACCAACAATAACAAAAACAACAAATCAACGACAGAAGCACAACCGGAAGTCGGTGCCCAGGTGAAGACGGGGGACCCCACGCGGAAAAAAAACAGGAAAACACGGTGAAGACACGAGCGTCGGGAGGAAAAAAGCCCGACGCGCACACGAGTCCCCGAACCGCCCCCCCCGATCAAGTGCATGGAGCAAACGCGCCAAAAAAAAAGAGGAAACTACGCTGCATCACAACACCGCCGACTCGTAAGGGAAAACGCACGTAACTCGCGCATACCCCCCACACCCGAAGGACTGCAGAAACAAATAGAGAAGGCAATAGAGTACACCAGGAAGTGGAGAGTGACGGCGAACGTAAAAAGGTGCGCAGTAGTTGTATGTAACGAAGATAAGGAGAGTCCGGTAACTTGTAAGTGGAAGTGGGGAGAAGATGAATTACCGATCGTAGACCAGTATACGTACCTTGGCGTAGAAATCTCAAAAGATTGCTTTTGAGATGCACACATAAATAAAATAATAGGCAAGGGTAAGGCACACGTAGGCAAGATGGAAGCAGTCCTAACAGACTCGCACCTTGACACTAGAATTAAGAGATGTATACTGATGAATGTGATTGTACCAAAGCTAGAATATGCAGGAGAAGTATGGGAAGGGAACGCGAAGCTCGTAAAACAGCTGGAAACAGTACAGATGACAGCAGCTAAAAAAGTACTAGGATGCTCAAGTACGACGAGTAATACAGTATTGAGAGCAGATCTGGGAATGTACCCACTTAAGACAAATAGAGACGTGCGTAAGTTGAAATGGCAATATAAAGTAAAGAACATGCCAAATAAGAGGTTGCCAGCCATAGCCGATAAAGCTGTATGGGAGAAAGTAACCAAAGGGCGAGCTGGAATAAGGTGGGATAGCGTAGTCGAGAAAGTATGGAAGAATATAGGAAACCAAAAAGAGACGCTGGCCATAAAGAAATTTAGCGGATACAAGACAGAAGTAAAAGAAAGGATAGAAAGAAGGGAAAGGCTAGCGCTGAGAAAGAAGGTGGAAGGGGAAGAACACTTAGAGATATACGGGGGGTTGAGAGAAGGAATAGGAATGAAAAGGTATCTGCACGGCCCAATGGACTTCGCGAAAAAGCTGAAACTGCGATTTCGTGTAGGGGACCTGGACCTGCCAGAAAGAAGAAGGAGGTATACCAGTAGCCGGGAGGAGGAGGAAGTAGATACACAGATGTGCCCATGTGGCAAAGCCATAGAGAGTAGAGTTCACATAGTGGGAGAATGTGAAAGGTACAAGGAGGAAAGGGATGTGCTTGAGGAGGAGATGAGGAAAATAGACGAGTGTGACATGGAGCAGTTTGGTACACTAAATAGTAGCGAGAAAACGATCGCTATCTTGGGAGATAGATGGTGGCCACAGGCGGCGAAGCAGGAAGGGGATAAGATTAGCAAAAGGTTTCTCTGTAATATATGGAAACAACGTAATGAGCGCCCAAGTGTTGGAGGTGTCTCTATTAGGAGTAGGAACGGTGGTCCGTCTCGAAAGGGATGCGTGGTCAATGGTCAAATGACTAAGGCAAGCAACAAATGAGTACGCCCCCCCCACCTACCATGCGCGAAGACGCCCACAAAAAAATCTAACCCTGCAAGAAATAACGCGCTCTATCCCAAAAAGACGCCCACAAAATAGTTATAACCCTGCAAGAAAGAACGCAACCTATCTAAAGAAGATGAGGTCGAACGCGCACAAGCAGTAGAAAACACTGACACAACAGCAAAAAGCACAATAAACAAAAAAATAAAGGGCACTAGCCCAAAATAGGTATACCTACGCACTTTGAGCCATTTATAGGTACACTGCGTAATGTACACCGCCGGTAACGGCTTCCTGGCCCGCCTGATATTGGGCCTGCGCTCTATTTTGTACCTACAAATGGCTCAAAGTGTGTAGGCACACCTATTCTCGGCTACTCACTTTACGTATCACTTATGTTTGGCTTCAAGTGAATAAATAAATGGCTCGAACGATCACTTTTTGGCAACTGAAATATAGAAAGACGCGGCCACACCAGATGCCGGGGCTGTCAACCAGCCGACCGCACCTGTCTTCCTCATATATATTCACTCAGCTTGCAAATATGAGTTTCGATAAAATCCTCGATCTCACACCTGTGTTTTTTTTTTTCAATATTCACCCACGTTTGCTATGGAATGTTGTTCCGGACCGCGCCAACGGCTGTGTAACTCAGACCCCATTAACCGTATGGTATTACTCTGTACACGTATATAAATCTATCTATGTTAGTTCGCTTATCACATATGCGCATCCTTAGGTCTGCGGATATCTCCGCTTCTCACCACCTCTCCGCGCGGTTTCTTCGCTGAAGCGTGCCCCCGCCTCGACCGTAGCGGCCGGCGCCGACAATACGCCCGCTCGGCGCTGCACACTCTCGCGAGGGGTCTCAATGTCGAAATCTACGACGGGTATCTCCGCCATCTACGAGCCCTCTCTGCCCTCTCAGCGTTTTGACCCAAATGCCTCGCCACAGAAATAACATTTTATCGTGATTTTTCTGGGGACGTGCTCTCCGGCCTCCGGTGCCTCGGGGGGGGTTGGCCGCCCTGCCAGCGCCGCCTTCGTGGGGACCTCTCCGGGCGAACGCAAGATCGAGATCTACGACATGTTTCGTACTCCCGGAACAAACACGCCGTCCTGGTTTCGTCGCGATAATGTACGAAACGTCTGTGAGTACGTCAGATACGCCGCTCACTGTTATTTTTTCGGAGAGAGGAGCAAGCCTCGCTCTGCATCGTGAACACAAGCGAGCCCATGGCCAAAGCCGGCTTTGGCGAGCGCAGGCGTGTAGACGAGGGGGGGGAAGGAGGGGGTTGGCCGGTTTAGCGTCTCGCCGTCACGCGCACGTAGAGGGAGCACGGTCGAACAAAGAGGGGTCGAGAGCTTGAAATTAACAATTTTGCAAGATTCCGTCAGCCTTCTCGACGGAAATATAAGGACTGTTGTACCATAAATAGCAAGTCTAAACGGTCCTTACGTTTACGCACGAAGTGGTGCCAACTTGAATCCCAGATACGAAATTAGTCCCCGTGTCGGTGACTCGTCGAACAAGCTCAAATGTCGTACCCGTCAAGCGCGCCAGGATACGACGGGGTTCTCTGAGACAGAGAGGACGGAGAGTCTCCGTACGCCTGGATCGGAGACGTGTCGGCGAAGGAAGGACGATGGGGGATACGAGGCTATCGAGAGAATCACCTCAAAAGGGTTTATTTCCTCATCGTGCTCAATATACTGTAGAGGGTTTCAACATAAAATTATGGCATTTGCAAACGGGGATGGGGAAACACGTTTTGTTTGTCGTTTTTTTTTCAAGTTTTTGGTTTTTTGTTCTTCGGCGGAAGAGGCGCGTAGATTACGTGCATCGGGTATATATCGAAGGCACGTGTGTATCAGTACTATTGAATACTTCTGTACCACAATAGTACCTACCACGAGCTGTGAGCAGTCCAAAGTAGGTGGGTTAGATATGTGTAACGACCGGTTAAAACATACACGCACGTCGTACCAGTTGTTGTTTTGTTCCTCCTGTTGTCGCCGTTGTTCGATTATTTCGAAGATTTGTAGGCCCACACAGTAGGCAGAAGTGTACAGCATACATAACACACGTGCCATGTTTGTGACCAAGGTACATACCGTCCTTCCGGCTCTGAAGCCTGCCCCCCCCCTGACCAGCCCGTTGTAGCCAGTTGTGCACATATACCAGTACATTTTTTGCGTATCTTGTTTACTGACGGTTTCAAAATCCGAACCTTCCCGAGCGGCCTTAAAACTGCTCTATTCAGACCTTTATCGCCCAGTTGTGTACTGAAAATCAGACATTTTATGAGGATATAGCGCTGGATGTCATGGCTGAACGCCCAGTTGATCGGCGTATACCAAGTAGTAGATAATTATTAAATACATGCACATGTACATGTCACCTGCACGCCCGTTCGGGCTCACACGCTTGCCCATCGCACGTCATTGCGTCCGCTTGTCGGTCATCATTTGCGTGCATGTTCATATATTAATCGAACGACGGCATGTTACAGCAGCCGCAGGATCACGTTTAGTACGAGTAGTACGGTCGCCTCTCTCCGTGGGCAGTGTGCAGAGCTGTTATAAGGATTACCCTTGGCTGGGTAATCGATCGATATTTTACCCCTATTTTATAGCTCAGCAGATAATACCCTCGCATTTGGCGTCGACGGCAGGACACGGGTTCGAATCTCACTTCGAACATTTCTTTTATAGGAACGCTCGCGCGTGCGTCCCTAAGAAGCACGCCTCCCTGGTTCCCCAGGCACTGAAACGAAGCGGGTAGGTCAACGTACGGCCGTACCCGGTACCGACGTCCCAAATATTCCGCTGTTCAGAGAGGGGGAGAGTGTTATGAAGATTACCCTGGGCTGGGTAATCGATCGATCTTTTACCCCTATAGCTCAGCAGGTAATACCCTCATAGAGCGCTTTCAACTCTTGGCAGCACGTCTGATTGTTATCCTTCGACACAATGCTGCTGCTAACGTGTGTAATTCTTGGCATTACGTCTGACCCCCATACTTAGCCACAATGTTGCTATTAATAATATTTCCGGTATCACGCAAGACTGGGACCGGCGGCCGTCCAGGCCGCCGGCGAAGCCCCTTGTATGTACCAAAGGTTCTCCTGCTATATACTGCACTACAGTTCGTGTATTGTACTTTCAGCATAATGGCAGAAACAATCGTCATTGCTGTTTCTCTGCATCACGAGCACACCCATTGAAGGCATGTGGCCCAAACGACTAGTAATATAGCATCTGGTTGACAGGTACGGTCAGCTGGTTGACACCCCCGGCATCTGGTGTGGCCGTCTGTCTATATTTCAGTTGCCAAAAAGTGATCGTTCGAGCCGTTTATAGGTACACTTGAAGCCAAAAATAGGTGATATGTAAAATAGGTAGCCAAGAATAGGTGTACCTACACACTTTAAGCCATTGGTAGGTACAATGCAGCGCAATCCCAATATCAGGCGGGCCAGGAAGCCGTTTGCGGTGTACATTAGGCAGTTCTCCGGTCCAGTTGGACCGGAGACTCAGCAAGCATAATCCCGAAAGTGAAGCCCGATTTTCAAGATAATAGGCGTGACAAACGTTGCCCCAGTTTTCAAGTAACTCAGCGTAACAGAAAAGTGACCCCCGAAATCAAGTTGATAAGCGTGACAGAAACGTGACCCCCTCAAACCACACAACGGGTACCCCCTTGTCCCCTCGACCCTCAAAGCTCGTTCTTGGCGCACAGCAGCGGTGTCGCGACAGTTTTTGCACGCCTCGACAGCCAAGCACACACCATGGGCCTCGCCCGAGTATCGGCATCTTGGTGAGCGCACGCCGTGCTGCCGAGCACCCCTCCAGCAGACCCCTGAGAAAAAACTGCGACCACTGGGAGTTCCACATTTATTACTACTATTTTTGAATAGGGGGTGGGGCTTCCTGATGGCTGTGGTGACATGAAAGCAGGCCACGCCACGACGGTTGCATGACATGAAAGCAAGCCACGACGCCTCGCCACCACGTGTATGGGTACATGCCACCCCGAGACCGACTGCTGGTCTGGCGCCGCGAAGAGACGCGCCGAGTGCGCTGTACTGGGCGTAGAACCCAAGCGTCCGAAGCCACGCTGGCTGCCTCTGGTCTGGCGGCGACGCGCCGGCTGCGCTCGAGTCGACCTGTCTTGGTATTTTGTATTTTGACACAACGAAGCATCCGAGCGTTGACTGACTATTACTGCTGCTGTACTGCTGCTGCTGCTGCTGCTGCTGCTGTAAAGTCTACGAGTACGGAGAGGCGCGCGCCGATAGCGCTTCCCTTCGTGTCTAGGCCCGAGCCCTCGCCAGCCGACTGTAGTTTGGCGACGGAGAGACGCACCGATCGTCGGCTGGTCGTCGGACGCGAAGCAACGTCGCTGTGTCACCATCCAACTCATCGATCGTGCTGCTGCTGCTGTTGTTGATGCTGCTGCTTGCTTGCTGCGTGGATAACATCTTGAATTTAGAGACCATGCCATTTTTCGATCCGGTCAGATTTTGCAATCAAGAGGCCGTTTCCTATGCGGTTCGATTTCGAGCTTCAGATTTGTATTTTTCGATCTCAAAAACGAAAGCACCGTCCTACGCGTATGTATGCAGTCCGATTGCGCAGTATACTCCGAGTATCGAGTGCATTTCGTACTCCGAGTACAGAGAGTATGAGAGTACTGGCGGCCTGAATACTCGGAGTAAAATCGTTACCCAATCAACTTAATCCAGTTTGGCACAAACAAAGATGAAATCAGATTTGGTCCGAATCACTCAGAGACTGTATGCAACAGACGGTCACTTCATTCAAGCCTAATTCTCCTGCGAGAAGAGGATAGCCAAAGGAAAAACACAGAGGATTTATGCACGAGGCCTCGCTCATAGACGGCGTCCACACCTCGTGGCGTCCCGGCGCTGGGCCCTGTGCCCGCGCCCACGGCGCCGTCCCCGCCGGGCGAGATCGGAGCTCGGCCCACTTAAATTCAACAAGAACAACCCACCGCGTCAACAAACTGACACCGCTGAGTGCATCAAAAGACACTACAGGTTTGAGTTAAAAGGGTAGGGTAGAGCCGGCGTGATCGGTAGATGGGACGAACTGAGCCATGGCGACGAACGAGTCCTGCAGCAACGAGCCAACGACGAGGTATGACACGATAGGATACAGCGCAACGTTGGTTGGCGGGTGTTCGCTCGGTAATTTTTAGTTCGGGTCATACTACAGCTGTACTACCGACTCTACACGCGGCATGCATTTATCATGATCTGTATACGAGTACTCGTATAGGTACAGCAGTATACTGCTTTTATTAGTATACTTGGTATATATTTTCACAGCAGCAGTAACAACGAGCAATCTACTGTAAAAATAGCGGCAGCAGTACTACGAGCAGAGAGAGGCTGCACAAGGAAGAGCGGCCGCATTACATCAAACATAGAAGCACGCAGCTAAAGGCTAACTGCAGCGATGACCTAACAGCAGCACTTGGACCAACCAACTACTACTGTAGTAACACCAGGGTACACAGCAAGCGTAGCAGGGCAACTGCCTGCGACTCGTAAGGTCTTCGTTTCACGCGCACGGGCTATTTTGTTTCTACTCACCCACGTTTCATAATACATATATCATATACATACGGACATCTCATCAATATTTATGATATATCACGTGTATATTATACGAAGTATGTACGGTAGTACATATATATGTACGTCGCGGGTTACTCTAGCGTCAATCTGCTGCAGCTTATCGCAGTCCATATCCATACAGCAGGTATATACCAGATACCGCATCAGAAAACGGATATTTTCTCGCTGGGGGTAAATAAAACATTTTACGCAGCAGGAGCGAGAGCGCAAGTGGTGCCACACAGCTCAATCAAGCACCTGCGACGCGGCTACCAGTCTAGACCTTCCACTCGCTTTTGTCCCCGTATATACCTGAAATTACCTATTTTTAATAATAATACGTATGATACAAATATAGTTATTTTATCTTCATCTCGGAACACGATGCATGCATGCATAAAATAATACATCCCGAAGCCAGGCATAAAAGATCCGGCCAGACCGAATCTGGGGGCGTTAGAAGTCGGCTGCATAGACAACTTTGACCTCTCCCCTCAAGCTGACTCAATGTACCTCCGCCTCAATACGAAACCGATTGGCGAGAGACCGCCCACGGTGTAATATACCAGGTGGGTATATAATTCGACCCCTCGTGGGCCGTAGCGTCTTCTTTCTAAATAAGACAAAGAACTCTGCTCGGCTTACGTCGGCCGTTACTAGAAGGTTAGAAGGGATCCGGCTCCAAGTTGATTGCGCTGCGTGAAACATACCCTTGGCCAACCAGAGTGCCTAAATAGCTACCTTAGGAAGATCTACTATCATGCTTTGTCCAGTAGTGGAACTATGTCACGAGCCACGAGTAGGAAATATATCAAGTGTGTGTTAGTAAGGTCATACCTGGGGATACTGATATATCGTAGCGGCCACAATCAACCGGAAAAGCAGCAGATGATCGGGTGACAGGAGAGGTCCGCAGGAAAAGCGCAACACACCGAATTATACACAGCAGCAACTGCTACGTATGCGATACGTGTACGCATACAAGATATCAGGTACACAATATAAATTATGAAATCAACCTATATACGAAGTACATATATTATGAAAGTGCTTTTAGGGTAGGTAGCAGCGGTAGCATCGGCAGCTTTCAGCAGAGAGCCGCAACCGCCCCGGCATAGAAGCACTCGAACCCAAGCGGATATATGTAAGGAACATAACATCCAGGTGCATGGCACCGCCCCACCACATTACAACCATGTTTCAAGGCTAGGGGCGCCGAATAAGATAACGGCGGATGTTGCGTTTTATGGTACACCGCAGCAGCGTCTGCTTCGGCCGAGGGTGAATGGGTTTTAGAACGACCCTAGTAGTCAGTCGTGTACGCTGACATGTATATGTGGTGATACAGCTCAAGCGGTGCATCCTCGACGTGACTGCCCTGTATTATGCTCTAAGCGTGTTCGTTTATTCTTGAACGTGGGTCCCCTTGTGTCAGCCATCAGCGGACCCCTTTTCCCACGCGGAACAACATAGAGCGGGTTTGATGAATACGCCCCTCTTTCACTTGTCGCCATGATCTGAAAATATCTTATTCATAATGATATTATAGTATGTCTTTGTGGTTCAGACCACCCACAGTGTACTGCATAATTCGACCACTCGTGGAATCTCCTATTAATATTCATAGAATAGATAAATAACTCTGCTCGCTGCTCGCCGGGGCGTTTTCACGAAACTACTGTGCAACGAGCCACGAGTAGGAAATTATGTCAAGTATGTGTGTTGATGGGTAGTTCAACCTGGAGATACTGTTTAACAAATAATAACATGTCTGGTATGATATGTACGAGTAAGTACAAACGAGTTACCACACATGAGCAGAAGCACCTGCATGATGCAGCCGCTATCAATAGTAGCAGCTTCGGCAGGGCCAGCAAGTATATACTCGTATATACAAGATAATAATAAGATGAATTGATCCGCGCACTTACACCATACATAGAGCTCAAGCCGGCATCTTGCACACGTACGAGTAAGTATTACTGGTATACGTTTTCACATAGTAGCATACGCCTCACGACCGAACTTCCCCCATTCGCGGATGGATGACCCCCCGGCTTCACTACTGCTATTGCAGTATCGCAGGCCCCGTACAACACACTGCTCGCGGTAGTGGATATGTCCCGTGGGAGAAGCATACAGTAACGACAATGATCACAAGATAACCACCAAATAGGGTCGGTTGGTTGGCAGCATAGCGGGAATAATCACAGATGATCACCACATATGGGTTGATGAATCATGATCACTATTTACTTTATTACAATTTACTTCGTTAAAATTAAATAATAATAATGCACGCCTCCCCGCAGCATCGATAAATAGTTGGGATGTGCGTGTACGACGCGAGAGCGTGGCGAGCTCTATCCCCTTACATGTACCAGGACGCTCTCGCACTCATGCGGGAGATAAATCATAATTGTCACTGTATTCTACTTTATTTACGGGTCTCGTAGTCAATAGAACCACGCGTACAGCTACTGGCGCTGCTGCTGTTTTTTTTTATTTATATATATTATATTCTTCACGTCTTTTACGGCGGCTGTTGCGTTTTATTGTACACCGCAGCAGCGTCTGCTTCGGCTGAGGGTGTGAAAATAAATAAATACATAAAGACATATCGTACATATACAGACGATCACATAGTACCTACATGTACATATTATACGTACCACGAAAAACTTCGTAGTAGAGCAAACGGGCAGTACGGTAGTTCGCGGTAGAGAAAATTACCACACGCGGCGGTCGCGGCTGGAGAACAGCCAGACACCGGGGTGTTCGGGTACGTGGTTCGCACGCGCGTGGATCAGAGGCAGGTAATGCACGTCGTAGCCGGGGAGCATACAGGCCTCGGCACACGTCCTTTCAAGCGGTAGAGTCGGCTAACGTACATCCATTTAAAAATAGTTAAATAAATAAATAAATAACGCGGTTGAGTCAAGCAACTACGGAGACGGACGCGCAGCGCGCAATACGCAAAATCGCGGCTAGTGATTTGAGGGGAAGCAGCGGCAGTGGTGATCGCGGCTAGCGATGCCGCCAGGGTAGTGGGGGCAAGTACGGTCACACAGTACCTATACGTAAATATACGTACCACGAAAAGCTTCGCAGTACGTAAAGCAAACGGGCAGTACTGTAGTTCGCGGTAAGGAAAATGACCACACGCGGCGTTCGCGGCTCGAGAACAGCCAGACACCGGGGTGCACGGGTACGTGGTTCGCACGCGCGCGGATCAGAGGCAAGCAATACACGTCGTAGCCGGGGGGCATACAGGCCTCGGCACACGTCCTTTCGAGCGGTAGAGTCGGCTACCGTTCTATTAAAAATAACGTGGTAGAGTCAAACGACTACGGGGACGGACGCATAGCGCGCAAAACGCAAAATCGCGGTTAGTGATTTGGGGGGAAGCAGCGGCAGTGGTGATCGCGGCTAGCGATGCCGCCAGGGTAGTGGGGGCAAGCGTAACGGCGGCGAGCCATAAGTGTGATGCATGCATGAGCCGGGGCGCGACACAAATCACGGCGTATGTATTGCGTGGGGCCATATAATATGATAGCAACGATAACATACGGCGCACGTGGGCAAGGAGCCGAGTTAAATCGTGATAAACTATATATTTGATCGCCAGCTTGCTAAGGGGGGACCACGGGAGCTGGTTATTTGACAGGACAACACCGCATCATATATCACGGAAGATGCCCTTACAAATCGAGTGATAAGTGTAATGTGGGGTTTCTTTACGTTTTCGATTTCGTACGGCTATAATAGGTATCGCTGACCTCGCTAGGGTAGACGTCTAACTTACGCGCGAGGGGCAGGAAATACTAGAAACCCAGTGTATGCAGCCGTGCGCATACGGGCTAGACACTGTTGGCCACGCGGATATCTGATATTGCCGGGCGGTAGAAGTGAGGAAGGGGACGACGCGCAGTCGGAGCTTGCTATCCGCTAATAATAATATGAAATCAACTGAATAATTATGAAACTGAGATGGGAGCGAAAACCCCCCAGGTTCAGCGCCATGAGGAAGCACTGGACCTCGCCCGCACTGCTGCGCCATGACCGGCCGCGCCGCCGCTTGATATCGCTGCTTGGCTCACACGGCCACATTTTTAATGAGTTTGAGGGTAGCGGAGCGATACACGTTTATATGCCTTACCCCTTAGATTAGTTTGTTCGTTAGTTTGTTTGTTTTTATTTATTTTATTTACGGACACGCACAATCACCAAGACGCTTGCGGACATTACACATCAAGGACAGCATACACACAGCGCACGCATCGGTACCGCGGGTCGTAGTACTAACGGCTGCTTCTCAGCCGCACAAATAGCGACCATAATCAGGTGGTCGGGTAACAATTATGGGTACACAGGTACAGGGCAACACACCGCATCAGCAGCAGCACCCCCTTCGCGATATAACGCATGTTATATCACGGGTGCACTCAAACGAAGGGAAACCGTAGGCATATAGGTTGGAGCAGCGCCACTAACATCACCACAGCAAGCGCCAGAGTAGTTGCCGCATCAATGACGGGTATCAGTACAGAGCAAAACACCCTCCGAGGAGGGCACCCACCCACAATACGTCGCTACCTGTATTGAAGATTGTAGACACGACCGCGACTCTTGCATCGTCCCTTATAAAACAAATACATACAACATTGAACGTATGTCGGTAGGGCACCATCCGGAGTAACTTTGCTCGTGTCTGCGTGGCCGTCGTGTTTACTTGACAGTTGGTTTAGACTCAATTTCAAGCATCGTTTCCACCAGCGTAACGAGAACAGGACTTGTCCGTACATACCCCGTTCGGGGGAACATTTAACGCAAAATAGAATTCGGCACCTTTATCAATTAACTTGCATAAATAAATAAGTAATAATAATGATAGGCAAACGATAGGTATCGAAAACCCAGCAAGCGCGTGGTAGGCTTCACGCCTTAGCTATACAGCCACAAGAAGCATACCACGACTTTCATTCGCCGAATACTGTGAGTGGCGGGTAGAGGAAGCAACACGACACAATAAGCGAGGACGGGCCGGCATGCGCGCCCACACAAAAACACAAAGAGATATAAGAGCAAGCAATATATTGATATTTTGAGCGTTTCGTCTATACGCGCGTGGTCAGTGGACGCAAGCCGATGGCTCAGACAACTCGACCAGCGCCAGGCCCTAGCACAGCCGACTCTCCCCGCCATACCGGCACTCATCGGATTACCGGGTACTCCATCTCATTCATTTGCAAAATAAATGTTCACGATTATATTACGGGCCTCGTAGTACAGAAAACCAAACAAGAGTAATTTTGGCTCGTTCGTAGATAAGCTGGCAGTATGGGAGTCCGCCGTAGAGAAAATTACCACACACGGCGGTTGCGGCTGCAGGACAGCCAGACACCGGGGTGTACGTGTATGTACGTGCTTCGCACGCGCAGATCAGGAGGCAAGCAGCACGCGCATTCACCGTAGGGCATGTAGGCCCCGGCACACGCCCATTTCAAATAAAAGCGGTAGAGTCAAGCGACTACGAGACGGACGCGCAGCGTGCAATACGCATAAATCGCGGCTAGTGATTTGGGAGAAGCAGTGACGTGGAGGTCGCCGCTTGCGACGCCGCCAGCATGTTGTACGTGGTGGGGGCTCCTACCGGGGCAAGGGCAACGGCTGTGAGCCAGAAGTGTGCTACCTGTGTGAACCGGGGCGTTGCAAATTCACGATGCAAGATATGTATATTTTGTGGGGCCAAATAGTATAGCAACGATATAATACGACGCACACAAGCAGAGAGCTGGTCCACGTAGTTTAGCTCCACGGTTAACCATCCAACGTTGAAAGTCGCGGTAACGGCGCCCGCGCTTCAGTCACGAGCCCGAGCATAGTAATATATCAGGCATTTGGGCGTGAGCTTGCGGGGTGGGAACGACGTGAGCTGGGTATTACATGACAACTCCGTACCATATATCAATATATAGTCAAGATATTTAGTGTGACGTGTGGTTTTTGTTGGTTGCGACTTCGTAGGGTTATAATCGGTATCGCTGACCTCGCCAGAGTGGGCGCTTAGCTTACGCGCGAGGATCAGGGAATATTAGCAAACCCAGTGAACGCGGCCGTGAGCAAAAGGCCAGACAGAGAGGTGGGGGTAGCGTTTGTCACACCGATATATGAGATTGCCGTGCGGCAGAAGTAAGGGTGCGTGACGATGCACAGTCGGGGTCGATAAACCGCTAATAATAAATTAATTGATCAAATATTGAATTAAGATGGGAGCCGCAAAAGTCCCGGCCCCATGTTTCGCGCCCCGCAGGGCTAAGGAAAAAAAAAAAACAATGTAGCGGGAAGCGCTGGACCCCGCCCGAATTGCCGCACCATGGCCGTTTAGGTCGCAGCCGGATAATGCTGGGCTGACACTGCCTTGCCCCAGGAGTAATTGCATGGGTATCAGTAGCATCCACAAAAAAAAGAAAAGACAAAAAAGAAGTAGTATTAAGCAAGCCAGCAACGCGCACCTGCAATCACAGCCCAGAATCGGTCAGCGGGTGCGTATACAAATACCCACATCATGGCTGGACCCCCGTAACATTAAATCACAGGTTACGTTATGCTCGTTTTACCGTGCGTGTATACGACGCCCCCCCCCGGAACTTCCCCATGACACTGTACACCGTGGCTATTTGGTTGCTGTAGATACTGTCGTTCCCTCGGTTTCGGTTTAGGTTTAGGAGAACCGAAAATATAAAACGAGTACTACCATCCCATGTCCTTGCATACTACTCTAGGCAACGCTCGGCTAGCGCCACGGGCGGGGCCGTGATCTTACCGCTAGTATATATTTAAAATACACTAAGACGCTGCGTATTATTTTTCAAGCCCGACAGGTGCACGGGGGGTACCTGGTCAGCATTTATCAGCGCGGGAATATAAATAAATAAAAATAAGTACTAAAATTACAAATAAATAGCACCGGTAGCACGGTTCGTGCTCCTCAACAACTACGCACGAGCAGCAACCCAGTACCAGTACAGCCGTAACAACGGCGAGCATGTATTGACAGTACCAAAACCTTAACCACCTTGAATAGCGTCGATTTCGCAGCACCAGCAAAACGGCATCGCTAGTAGTTTGAACAGTGCCGGCAGTAGCATCTAATTCCGCAACGAGTATTCCCTACCTGGTAATGTTTATGCTGCCGAGAGAGACAGCTAATTCAGCAACGAGTAATCCGTACCTGGTAATGATTATGCTGCCGAGGGAGGCAGCTAATTCAGCAACGACTATTCCGTACCTGGTAATGTTTATGCTGCCGAGGGAGGCAGCTTTCCTAGCTTGTCCAAACGTAAGTAATACCAGGTATGCCTTACTATGCTGATCTGAGTGGGCAGATTGTTGGTTTTCACCACACTGGTACACGCCGACGTATTATCACTTGGTGGAAGAGGCATCGATGTGTCCCAGTATGGGATTCCGGGGCAATGTATAGAGAACAGTGCGTGCTAGGCGTGATGTATACTCACACGGACGGATAGGACAAGATTGGCCTTCCTGGCGTCGAATTTCACGACACTTGAGGGGTTAGCGTCTAAAGAAACAAAACAATAATAGATACCGAGTATGTACATATTTATAATATATATCGCCGATATCTGCGGGCATGTTGTGAGAATACCCGTATAAACCGGGACGACTCCTCTTGACGCCGAGAAGTTCGTGTTCACCACACTCGGGTGTGTAGTGAGGTGGGGCGACGTATCAACTGCAGCGAGCATACACACGTATGCGCGGTACCACGGGTTGCTTACTCTCTATAGGCGACATCCTGACGCCCAGCCGCAAGGGTAAGCACTGGCCGACGAGGACAACGAGACGGCGTGATAGGGGCACCGGCGAGCGGTGCGAATGCCCGACCACCCTGCACCCCTTGAGCGTAGGAGGCTCAGGGAGCAAGTCGTTGGCGGATACGACCGTTGGCGAGATCACGAAGAGCCGCAGGGGGGAAACAGAGAAAGTAACGAATTTCTACACCCGGTGGACCACTTGTACACTGGTCAAACCGGCAAGCACGAAACAGGACCATGACTAAGCGTCCGCGGCGAGCCGTCACCGTCTGCAGCGGTTGAGTCTGCTTTATCCGCAGGCACGCCGAAGTACGCCTAACATATACTACTGTAGCACATAAGTACGAAGCAAGTTTGGGTGAGACAACGCAGCCCCGGGAAGGTGGCCGAGGACGAACTAAGAAACGCAAGGAAGTATGGGTAGGACCACCGACCGGAGCAGGATACCTCATCCAATTCAATACGTACATTGAATGATCGTTGGCAGCGTATAATAATACTGTAGTAAAATCGTTACCCAATCAACTGAATCCAGTTTGGCACAAACAAAGATGAAATCAGATTTGGTCCGAATCACTCAGAGACTGTATGCAACAGACGGTCACTTCGTTCAAGCCTAATTCTCCTGCGAGAAGAGGATAATAGGCATAGGAAAAATACAGACCTTCCCACCCACCCTACAGGCTTAGTAGTCTTTTTCTGCGCGGTCATTTCAATTCCCAGGATGAGCGCCGCGCTGAGAGCGCACTCAGCGCGGAGTTTATCCCGGGCGAGCCCCCCCTGCTTCGGAGCAGGAGGCCTCATCCAATCAAATACTTACATTGAATGATCGTTGGCAGCGTAAAATAATACTGTAGTAATGGAGTATGAAGCCCCAAATGCTTGGAGTACAAGGAGTGTCCGCAGTAGTATCGGACCCCGAAATACTCCGAGTACAAGCGGTATCGAGAGTGTTCGTACCCGAAATACTCCGAGTACGAGCAGTATCCCGGACTACGGTATTGAACCCCGAAATACTTTGAGTACACGAAGTACCTGAAGTGTTATATCTCCAATATCCTCCTTACTTTATTTACTCCAAGGTACTCGGAGCATCATCTTTCTGTGCAACATTGAAGACAACGAGGAACTACCCCTGAGCCCGCGGGAAAAACGCAGGACAAAGACTTGCAATTTTTTTCAGGACTGGGGACTAGCAACGCGAATTATACTCATTCGAGTGCGATACTAGCACTTGGACGAAACTCAAACCTGCTCGATAATAATGGCCCTTTCTCAACACCTTATTTTTTAGTAAGACCGGAGACTAGCAACGCGAATGTTACTCACTCGATTGCGATACTAACACAATGTACCTATAAATGGCTCAAAGTGCACAGGTGTACCTATTTTTAGCTAATACCCAAAAAGAAAGCGTTGAACCCCCCCCCCTGAAATATAAAGTATAGAACATGCCAAATAAGAGGTTGCCAGCCATAGCCGATAAAGCTGTATGGGAGAAAGTAACCAAAGGGCGAGCTGGAATAAGGTGGGATAGCGTAGTCGAGAAAGTATGGAAGGAAATAAGAAACCAAAAAGAGACGCTGGCCATAGAGAAATTCAGCGGATACAAGACAGAAGTGAAAGAAAGGATAGAAAGAAGGGAAAGGCTAGCACTGAGAAAGAAGGTGGAAGGGGAAGAACACTTAGAGATGTACGGGGGGTTGAGAGAAGGAATAGGAATGAAAAGGTATCTGCACGGCCCAATGGACTTCGCGAAAAAGCTGAAACTGCGATTTCGTGTAGGGGACCTGGACCTGCCAGAAAGAAGAAGGAGGTATACCAGTAGCCGGGAGGAGGAGGAAGTAGAGGCACAGATGTGCCCATGTGGCAAAGCCATAGAGAGTAGAGTTCACATAGTGGGAGAATGTGAAAGGTACAAGGAGGAAAGGGATGTGCTAGAGGAGGAGATGAGGAAAATAGACGAGTGTGACATGGAGCAGTTTGGTACACTAAATAGTAGCGAGAAAACGATCGCTATCTTAGGAGATAGATGGTGGCCACAGGTGGCGAAGCAGGAAGGGGATAAGATTAGCAAAAGGTTTCTCTGTAATATATGGAAACAACGTAATGAGCGCCCAAGTGTTGGAGATGTCTCTATTAGGAGTAGGAACGGTGCTCCGTCTCGAAAGGGATGCGTGGTCAATGGTCAAATGACTAAGGCAAGCAACAAATGAGTACGCCCCCCCCCCCCCCCCCCCCCCCCCCTCCTGAAAACAAAGATCTGCTGACACACGCAATCAAAGAACGGGGACAACGCTCGTTGTGCTCACAGAAGAAGGTACGATACGTTATTTCACAGCAGCAGCAGCAGCAGCGACTCTGCACAGCGAATCGATATTTGCGACCTGCTTGCGTAGTGATAAGAGCAACGAGACCGCACAGCAGCTCGCACAGCGAATCGATCCACACGGCTGGCTTCTTATGTCGCGATGTGGCTGGCTTGCGTCGTGATAACAGGCTGTAAAGCGTCGTTCTAACGGCGACGAAACTGCACAGCAGCAGCAGGAGCTCGTTGTGCAATAGAAAAGTGAGGATGCTTTATTTCAACAGCAGCAGCAGCAAGCAGCAGCAGCAGCCAGCGGCTATGCACAGCGAATCGATCTTTGTGACCTGCTTGCGTAGTGATAACAGCGACGAAACCGCACAGCAGCTCGCACAGCGAGTCGATCCTCGCGGCTGGCTTGCGTCGCGATGGCTGTGGCTTGCGTCGTGATAACAGCTTGTCAAGAGCGGGCGCAGCAATACCGCACAGCAGCTCGCACAGCGAATCGATCCTCATGGCTGGCTTGCGTCGCGATGGCTGGCTTGCGTCATGATAACAGCTTGTCAAGAGCAGGCACAGCAGCAGCAGGTGTTCGTGGAACGATGAGGGTGTGCTCATAGAAAAGCGACGATATTCCACAGCAGCAGCAGCAGCTCTGCACAGCGAATCGATCCTTGCGACCGTCGTGATTACACGCTGTCAACAACAGCAAGTTTAGCACAGCAGCAGCAGCAGCAGCTCACAGCGAATCGATTATTGAGACTTGCTTGCTGCGGCGTGATAACAGGCTGTCAACAACAGCGGGCACAACAACAGGGCACCTGCACGCATGTTGTATATGTATAGTATGTGGACAACGGGCACAGCAGGTGTTCGTGACAAGGACAAAATACACGGGCACACACTCGTCCTGCACAGCAGCAGCAGCAGCTCACAGCGAATCGATTATTGCGAATTGCTTGCTGCGTCGTGATAAGAGGATGTCAACAACAGCGGGTGCAATGACAGGGCACCTGTACGCATATGCATGTGAGGTGCTACTGCTGCAAGCAGCTCAGGTTTCGAATATTTCCTGCAGTGGGTAGCGGGTGCTCGTGGAAGGTTTAGATCTTGCACGTCGTTGGAGAACCAAATGATCCTCATGAAATGTCTGATTTTCAGTACACAACTGGGAGATAAAGGTCTGAATAGAGCAGTTTTGAGGCCGCTCGGGAAGGTTCGGATTTTGAAAACCGTCAGCAAACAAGATACGCAAACATGTACTGGTGTAAGGGCACAACTGGCTACAACGGGCTGGTCAGGGGGGGGACAGGCTTCAGAGCCGGAATAACTTACTTGGATAAAGTAGGAAAAACGGGGGGATGATAGGAAAAAGTTCAATTTGCCTGATATCAGCCGCGTGCAGGGCAGATGCACGCCGGTCCCAGTGACGTATTTCCGGGAAGGCTATGGCACAAGGCGGACTACTCGCGAGCAAAGATCTCTGTTGACGATCATGAGTGAAGTTTGTCAAGCGTCAAGGCTGTCTGTCAATTTATTTTTGCGTGGGTTTAGAAAACAAATAATGCATGAAGCAGTATTTCCTCGAGTATCTCCTGTTAAATGCCGAAGAGGCGTCGTGCTTAGATTCCTTGTAACGGTTACAACAATGCCATCACTGCCACCAATCTTACGGGTACACTTTGGGTACATGAAAACAACATCGATAAGGTTGACAATCTTAAGGGTACCAACCACGCTAAGGCTCAGACCCCGCTAAGCGTAGTCATGACGCTAGGTCCGACCTTGACTAAGGCACTGACCTCGGGAAGGTTGAAATGATTTCGACCTTTCCGGGTACACAGATAAATCAGGGGACTACCTTTTCAAGTATACACCTTCCGGAAGGTCAAAATATTTTCGACCTTGGCGAATAGACGAATGGCCACATACTACATGTATGTGTGAAATGGTGCAAGACAGGAAAAAACGGGGGGGAAACATAAACAATGCCGTAGAATGCACGCCAAAGGATGCAGACACAAAGAAGGTGAACAGTATAGACAGCAGCATACCACGCGTCCGAGATAGGAAGCCCATCGAAACGCAAGAAGCAGAGGTCGTTTGTTGTTGTGTTTTGGGTATTAACGAAAAATGCCGCCCATGACAAAAGCAGGCTACCGGAAAGACACGCTGGAAGACGATGTGCGTGTGCAAAAAGCACCAGCAGGGTACATAATAAAAGGGCCTGTAAAACAATCATGGAGCGGTACCAACAATAACGACAGAAGCGAGGCGAATGTCTGCCTCAATTGGGAGCAGGGTGGGGATCCTGCCGGAGGTTCTAGCAGACCTCACAGGCCCGCTCGGAATCAAAGTGAGGAGGGGGCTCCCAGGATCGAGCATCATTGCTCAGCTTGGATCAAGCTTGCGGGAGATCAAGCTTGCGGGAGATCCGCGACACATGGGGGGTGACCAAGGAAGAGATGGCGGGCATCGTCCCTGAATCTTGGCTGGTATGGGCTCACAGGGCAGAGGGGGACCTGGCCCCAGAGACCGACATGCTGGCGGCGCATGACGCCGTAACCACCAACACACGAAAAGCCCAACAGAAGCTGGGCAAGCTGGTGAATCAGGGACGGCACGCTGCCCACACTGCTCCGCTGGAGGAGCTACCGGAGACGGCTCGCCCCCCCGGACCAGGCGACCCGCTGGGGGGACCGAGACTAAGGCCTTCGCCAAGGCTCGCTATAGGAGTCTACAGTGGGCAGGAGCCACAACATGCCTTCGGGCATACCCAACGGATTCACTACGTGTCATACCCGCCGCAGAGTTCGTGGGCATGGGAAGACGTTTCATTGGGATCGAGGAACACGTAGCAGTGAGGTGCCCCTGCTGCGATGCAGTCAACGTGGACACCCGCCACGCACGCATCTGTCCCAGGGCAGGTGCACAAGTAAACCAACATCAGCCGCTCGTCCACGCAATGTCCCGCACGTTGAAGCGTCTGGGAATTCAACACCAAGTAGAGAGCGGCGAACCGAGGGATGTACATTATTTGTCTTTTTCGCGACACATGCCGCGACACGTCGCGGCCCTATGCGGCATGCCGCGACGTTCGCGACGCGTGTCGCGGCGTGTGTCGCGGCAGGTGTCGCGACAGGTGTCGCGGTAGGTGTCGCGACAGGTGTCGCGGCAGGTGTCGCGACAGGTGTCGCGAGGTGTCGCGAGGTGTCGCGGCAGGTGTCGCGGCAAGTGTCGCGACGCGTCGCTGCACGCATCGCGGCACGCGTCGCGACGCGTCGCAGCAGGTGTCGCGGCAGGTGTCGCGGCAGGTGTCGCGGCAAGTGTCGCGACGCGTCGTGGCAGGTAGGTGTCGCGGCAGGTGTCGCGGCAAGCGTCGCGACGCGTCGCGGCACGCGTCGCGACGCGTCGCGACATGCCGCGACACCTGCCGCGACACCTGCCGCGACACCTGCCGCGACACCTGCCGCGACACCTGCCGCGACACCTGCCGCGACGAGCGTGACGAGGTTCACGTAGATCATCTTTTTAGGAGGGGACGTGTAGTCTCCAGGTTTACTGGCCGGTATTACTGTGGGATCAGGGTAGACCTTGCGCTTCGCGCCTGCACCAGTATAGGGTGGTTCGTCGCTTCGCTCCTCACGGTTTTTAACCAGAAGGCTCTTATGGGATCATATCCTGATGGGACCTGTCTTTTTGGCAGGGGCGCTGGTGTAGTGGTTATTCTTCACAACAATGTTTTACACCTTGAAATCACGTCACCCCGTGTGCTGTGGTTGTGGCTCGGAACCCACATATAAACAGTACGCTTTAGACCCAAACATGCCGTTATGGTCAATAGAGGCGTTTAACCTTGTCATCCGGTTCGAATCGGTTTTCCGAAAACAGCGTCGCGACGCGTCGCGTTTTGCGGCGCGACGCGACACGTAACGTTTCGCGTCGCGACGCGTCGCGACACGTAACGCGACGCGTCGCGACACACGCCGCGGCATGTGTCGCGGCGTGTCGCGGCATGTCGCGACACGCGCCACGAAAAAGTCAAATAATGTAGATCCGTGGGCGAACCGTTCACTGTAGACCGAAATCTGCGGATGGACATTGTAGTCAGGAGAGGAGGTCTCCGGGACGCTCCAAACAGGGAGTACAGGGAGAAGTCCATCCTGCTGGACGTCAACCATGCTGACCCTCAAGCGCAGGTACACCTGCGAGGAGGCAGTGCTGATCACGATGGATCAGCTGCCTCTACCTACGAGGTGCGCAAGCGCCAACACTACGCTCGTCCGGGACATGTGTCCTTCGACGAACGGAGTCACAAACTTACCACTTTAGCGGTGGAAAGCTTTGGGCGTCTCGGGGTAGCGGGCAGCACTTTCATCGACCAGCTGGCTGCTAGTGTTGTGGGGGGGAGGGACGGTGGGTCGATGGCTAGGAAAGGGGTGGTGAAAGAACGCCTGTTGCAAATCGTCTCGGTGACCACACAGGTCGCCATTTCCAGGAGGGTTTCGCGCTTCAGACTTCAGCTCAGGGGCCGCCAGGAAGCGAGGAGGAGCAGGGGGGGGGGGATGACAGACCCACACCGATGGCGTGGGGATGGAGCTTGGATGCGGCTTAGGCCTTAATAATTGAACGTAAATAGTGCATATTGGGAACAAGGAGAGAGCAAGAACAACAAATGGAGTATTGTGGATAAATCTTGGCGGGAAGCAGACATAGAAGGGTGTTAGACTGTACGCATAGGTTTCCTTGGTTTCCGTGGTTTTCTGCTTTTGGGAATTTCATGAGTGATCAACGCTGAAGATCATGCTGCACATTGTCGGATGGCAAATATAATAATAATAACAAAATCAACAAATCAACGGCAGAAGCACAACCGGAAGTCGGTGCCCAGGTGAAGACGGGGGATCCCACGCGGAAAAAAAACAGGAAAACGCGGTGAAGACACGGGCGTTGGGAGGAGAAAAGCCAGACGCGCACACGAGTCCCCGAACCGCCCCCCCCCTGATCAAGTGCATGGAGCAAACGCGCTAAAAAAAGGAGGAAACTACGCTGCATCACAACACCGCCGACTCGTAAGGGAAAACGCACGCAACTCGCGCAATTACCGCCCCCCCCCCCGCCGTGCGCGAATACGCCCTCAAAAAAAAACTAACACTGCGAGAAAGAACGCGCTCTATCCAAAAAAGACGCCCACAAAAAACCCTAACCCTGCGAGAAAGAACGCGACCTATCTAAAGAAGATGGGGTCGAATGCGCACGACAGGGTACAGTGGAAAGCACTGACACAACGGCAAAAAGCACAATAAACAAAAAAATAAAGGGCACTAGCCAAAAATAGGTATACCTACGCACTTTGATCCATTTATAGGTACACTGCGTGATGTACACCGTAAACGTCTTCCTGGCCCGCCTGATATTGGGCCTGCGCTCCATTTTCTACCTACAAATGGCTTAAAGGGCGTAGGTGCACCTTTTCTCGGCTACTCGGCCGTCCAGGCCGCCGGCGAAGCCCCTTGTATGTACCAAAGTTTCTCCTACTCTATACTGCACTACAGTATGTGTATTATTATGATTATGCTTGCCATCCGACAATATGTAGTGTTGTTCCAAAATATTGTATTTTCAGCATAATGGCATGGAAACAATCGCCATTGCTGTTTCTCTGCATCACGATCATACCCATTAAAGGCATGTGGCCCAAACGACTAAGAATATAACACCTGGTTGACAGGAACGGTCGGCTGTTGACAACCCCGGCATCTCGTGTGGCCGTCTGTCTATATATTCAGTTGCCAAAAACTGATCGTTCGAGCCATTTATAGGTACACTTGAAGCCAAGAATAGGTGATACGTAAAATAGGTTGCCAATAATACTAGGTGTACCTGCACACTTCAAGCCATTGAGAGGTACAATGCAGCGCAATCCCAATATCAGGCGGGCCAGGAAGTCGTGTGCGGTGTACATTACGCAGTGTACCTATTAATGGATCAAAGTGCGTAGGTATACCTATTTTTGGCTAATGCACAAAAAGAAAGCGTTGAACCCCCCCCCTCCTGAAAACAAAGATCTGCATCACATACACACGCAATCAAGGAACAGGGACAGCGCTCGTTGTGCTGATAGAAGAAGATACGATATGTTATTTCACAGCAGCAGCAGCAGCAGCAACAGCGACTCTGCACAGCGAATCGATCTTTGCGACCTGACTGCGTAGTGATAAGAGCGACGAGACCGCACAGCAGCTCGCACAGCGAATTGATCCGCACGGCTGGCTTGTGTCGCGATGTGGCTGGCTTGCATCGTGATAACAGGTTGTAAAGCGTCGTTATAACGGCGATGATACTGCACAGCAGCAGCAGGAGCTCGTTGTGCAATACCTGGTAGAAACGGTGACGATATTTTATTTCACAGCGGCAGCAGCGGCAGCTGCAGCGGCTCTGCACAGCGAATCGATCTTTGTGATCTGCTTGCTGTTGCGTAGTGCTAACAGCGACGATACCGCACAGCAGCCCGCACAGCGAATCGACCCTCACGGCTGGCTTGCGTCGCGATGGCTGGCTTGCGTCGTGATAACAGCTTGTTGTTGTCAAGAGCGGGCACAGCAGCAGGTGTTCGTGGAAGGGTGACGGTGTGCTCATAGAAAAGCGGCGATATTCCACAGGAGCAGCAGCTGCAGCTCTGCACAGCGAATCGATCCTTGCGATCGTCGTGATAACAGGCTGTCAACAACAAGTATAGCACAGCAGCATCAGCAGCTCACAGCGAATCCGATTATTGAGACTTGCTTGCTGCGTCGTATGTTGTGTATGTATGTGGACAACGGACACAGCAAGTGTTGGTGACAAAACAAGACACGGGCACACACTCGTGCTAACAGCAGCAGTAGCAGCAGCAGCAGCTCACAGCTAATCGATTATTGCGAATTGCTTGCTGCATCTTGATAACAGGATGTTTACAACAGCGGGCACAACAACAGGGCACCTGTACGCATGTGCATGTGGGGTGCTGCTGCTGTAAGCAGCTCAGGTGGCGGAAATTTCCTGCAGAAGACAGCGGGTGCTCGTGGAAGGTTCAGATCTTGCACGTCGTTGAAGAACCAAATGATCCTCATAAAATGTCTGATTTTCAGCACACACCTGGGCGATAAAGGTCTGAATAGAGCAGTTTTAAGGCCGCTCGGGAAGGTTCGGATTTTGAAAACCGTCAGTAAACAAGATACGCAAAAAATGTACTGGTGTAAGTGCACAACTGGCTGCAACGGGCTGGTCAGGGGGGGGACAGGCTTCAGAGCCGGAACAACTTACTTGGATAAAGTAGGAAAAACGGGGAGATGATAGGGAAAAGTTTCATTTATTTGCCTGACATAACCCAGTTCCTAAAGTTACTGGAGTCACTGGGAATATCAGCCGCGTGCAGGGCAGGTGCGCGCCGGTCCCAGTGACGTAATTCCTGGGAGGCCATGGCCCAAGGCGGACTACTCGCGAGCGAAGATGTTCTGTTGACGGTCAAGAATGAAGTTTGTTGAGCGTCAAGGCTGTCTATGACGTTATTCCGGGGAGGCTATGGCAAGGCGGAGTACTCGACACCAGAGCACGAACGAAAAAGCTTAAATGGTGCATGACAGGAAAAAATGGGGGAAAAACATAAATAATGCCGTATGATAGGAGCTGGGCTGGCCAAGAATGACCTTTTTACTCGTCCGGCGGTTTCTCAATCATTTCAAAATAGGAAAAAGTTTAATTTGCCTGAGATAACCCAGTTCCTAAAGTCACTGGGAATATCAGCCGCGTGCAGGGCAGATGCACGCCGGTCCCAGTGACGTAATTCCGGGGAGGCTACATACATAATGACACAAGACGGACTACTCGCGAGCAAAGATGTCTGTTGACGATCATGATTGAGGTTTGTCAAGCGTCAGCTGTCTGTCAAACTATTTTTTCGTGGGTTGAGAAACAAATAATTCATGAAGCAGTATTTCCTCTAGTATCTCCTGTTAAATGTTGAAGAGGCGTCCTTGTAACGGTTACAACAACGCCAACAATGCGACCAATCTTACGGGTATACAAGGTTCCCCTCCGGGACGTGCCTAGGGGAGTGGCGAAAGGACGAATCGAAAACCTACTACAGCATGCGATATTGCGTCATACGCATATCATACTGTATTCAATTCGTAGTACATAGATACGACGCTATAAAATATCTAGTACTACTACTGTTCATAAATGTAGACCTTTTCAGAGCTGCACCTGAATTTTTGGGGATAAAAAACATACTCGGAAATATTGTGGAACCGTTACTATTGACTCTTAGAGATCCCGCCGAACGTATTTGCCAATGTTTAATTGTTTTGGAGCTCAAGCGAAGGAAGGCCTATTCCGCACAAAACCGAGGACTCCCGGCAAGAAAATGTTTGAAAACACTCCAGGCGTGATACGCTGCACATACATGCACGCATGACACACGGCACACACCGTACACGCACGCATACGTGACACATATGTACAGGAGTGGTGGGATAATATTTGCAGAAAAAGTAGAAAAGGATGCACCAAGAAAGGGCTGGAACTCTCGACAACACCTGCCTAAGAAACCCACTTGGTTTTGTTACGTACAATACAAAAAAAGTAGAAAAAAAAGTAGAAAAAAAGCGTATACGTAGGCATCGCCAAGGATCGAACTCAATCCTTCAAATCTGAAATCGGATACAGTGACCCTAACCCTATGTTTTTAAATATACGTTTTCCATGTATGTACTGGTACAACAGTATTATTTGTCGTTGCGCGCCAGAGGCACGACAGGTCGCACACCGCACATACATAATGCAAGCACAGCAGCAAGCAGCAGCAGCAGAAGCCTGATGACGGATGCAAGCCTGCATAAAGTAACCACTATACTTAATATCCACAGCAGTAGTATACGGTGGACCCGCCACAGGCACATCTGCTGCTGCTTGTGCTTCTAGCCGGGGCTGTGGCGTTGTTCGTATTCGTTGCATGGTGTTTGATGTCTCGTAGATTTCTGGAGTGAGCTTCGGGGAACGAACAAAAAAACGGAAAATATAAGGACAGCAGTAGTTGAGGTACTCCTATTTATTCAAAGCGGTCATTACATTTCCGGTCATAGTAAGCGTGGGTCTGTCACACATAGCAGCAGAACAGCAAAAGGTACGTAGATAGATGGTGAGGATTCTAGACCGCAGGTTCCTCCGATGGACACAGCTAGCCACAGCGATACAGCGCAGATGGATGTGCCAATCAAGCACGATGTTCCCCTACTGGTGTGGGCGGCAACGCTGTAACGCCGTGCCCTGTGCATGTTGTCTGTTGTCTACCTGGTACGAGTACATGCTTCTGGCCTGTGTGCATGCGAGAGAGCAAAAAACAGACAAACTAAAAAAAAAGAACATTATTATTTACCGGCACGTACGTACAAAAATACGGCCTCATGCGGAAAACCCGGGAAATCGTCTTATCCACTCCCGCGGGAAAAAAACTTTGAGCGGCCGCCACGTGAGCCACAGAGCTCGGATCGAGCCCAAACCTCGACCAATGTGTCCGGCCGGGCCTCCCGTGTCGCGGTACTTAGCGTTTTGCCGAAAAGCGCTCGCGCGAAGAGAAAAGTTGCGAAAAGTGCAAAACTTTCACAAACATAACTATACATATGAAAACAACATCGCTAAGGTTGACAATCTTCAGGGTACCAACCACGCTAACGCTCAGACCCCGCTAAGCGTAGTCATGACGCTAGGTCCGACCTTGACTAAGGCACTGACCTCGGGAAGGTTGAAATTATTACGACCTTTCCGGGTACACAGATAAGTCAGGGGACACCTTCCGGAAGGTCGAAATATTTTCGACCTTGGCGAATAGCTGAATGGTCACATACTACATGTATGTGTGAAATGGTGCAAGACAGGAAAAAACGGGGGGGAAATATAAACAATGCCGTAGAATGCACGCCAAAGGATGCAGACACAAAGAAGGTGAACAGTATAGACAGCAGCATACCACGCGTCCGGGATAGGAAGCCCATCGAAACGCAAGAAGCAGAGGTCGTTTGTTGTTGTGTTTTGGGTATTAACGAAAAATGCCGCCCATGACAAAAGCAGGCTACCGGAAAGACACGCTGGAAGACGATGTGCGTGTGCAAAAAGCACCAGCAGGGTACATAATAAAAGGGCCTGTAAAACAATCATGGAGCGGTACCAACAATAACGACAGAAGCGAGGCGAATGTCTGCCTCAATTGGGAGCAGGGTGGGGATCCTGCCGGAGGTTCTAGCAGACCTCACAGGCCCGCTCGGAATCAAAGTGAGGAGGGGGCTCCCAGGATCGAGCATCATTGCTCAGCTTGGATCAAGCTTGCGGGAGATCAAGCTTGCGGGAGATCCGCGACACATGGGGGGTGACCAAGGAAGAGATGGCGGGCATCGTCCCTGAATCTTGGCTGGTATGGGCTCACAGGGCAGAGGGGGACCTGGCCCCAGAGACCGACATGCTGGCGGCGCATGACGCCGTAACCACCAACACACGAAAGCCCAACAGAAGCTGGGCAAGCTGGTGAATCAGGGACGGCACGCTGCCCACACTGCTCCGCTGGAGGAGCTACCGGAGACGGCTCGCCCCCCCGGACCAGGCGACCCGCTGGGGGGACCGAGACTAAGGCCTTCGCCAAGGCTCGCTGTAGGAGTCTACAGTGGGCAGGAGCCACAACATGCCTTCGGGCACACCCAACGGATTCACTACGTGTCATACCCGCCGCAGAGTTCGTAGGCATGGGAAGACGTTTCATTGGGATCGAGGAACACGTAGCAGTGAGGTGCCCCTGCTGCGATGCAGTCAACGTGGACACCAAGAGTTCGTGGGCATGGGAAGACGTTTCATTGGGATCGAGGAGCACGTAGCAGTTAGGTGCCCCTGCTGCGATGCAGTCAATGTGGACACCCGCCACGCATGCATCTGTCCCAGGGCAGGTGCGCAAGTAAACCAACATCAGCCACTCGTCCACGCAATGTCCCGCACGTTGAAGCGTCTGGGAATTCAACACCAAGTAGAGAGCGGCGAACCGAGGGATGTACATTATTTGTCTTTTTCGCGACACATGCCGCGACACGTCGCGGCCCTATGCGGCATGCCGCGACGTTCGCGACGCGTGTCGCGGCGTGTGTCGCGGCAGGTGTCGCGACAGGTGTCGCGGCAGGTGTCGCGACAGGTGTCGCGAGGTGTCGCGGCAGGTGTCGCGGCAAGTGTCGCGACGCGTCGTGGCAGGTAGGTGTCGCGGCAGGTGTCGCGGCAAGCGTCGCGACGCGTCGCGGCACGCGTCGCGACGCGTCGCGACATGCCGCGACACCTGCCGCGACGAGCGTGACGAGGTTCACGTAGATCATCTTTTTAGGAGGGGACGTGTAGTGTCCAGGTTTACTGGCCGGTATTACTATGGGATCAGGGTAGACCTTGCGCTTCGCGCCTGCACCAGTATAGGGTGGTTCGTCGCTTCGCTCCTCACGGTTTTTAACCAGAAGGCTCTTATGGGATCATATCCTGATGGGACCTGTCTTTTTGGCAGGGGCGCTGGTGTAGTGGTTATTCTTCACAACAATGTTTAACACCTTGAAATCACGTCACCCCGTGTGCTGTGGTTGTGGCTCGGAACCCACATATAAACAGTACGCTTTAGACCCAAACATGCCGTTATGGTCAATAGAGGCGTTTAACCTTGTCATCCGGTTCGAATCGGTTTTCCGAAAACAGCGTCGCGACGCGTCGCGTTTTGCGGCGCGACGCGACACGTAACGCGACGCGTCGCGACACACGCCGCGGCATGCGTCGCGGCGGCATGTCGCGACACGCGCCACGAAAAAGTCAAATAATGTAGATCCGTGGGCGAACCGTTCACTGTAGACCGAAATCTAGTGCTGTGGTTGTGGCTCGGAACCCACATATAAACAGTACGCTTTAGACCCAAACATGCCGTTATGGTCAATAGAGGCGTTTAACCTTGTCATCCGGTTCGAATCGGTTTTCCGAAAACAGCGTCGCGACGCGGCGCGACGCGACACGTAACGTTTCGCGTCGCGACGCGTCGCGACACACGCCGCGGCATGTGTCGCGGCGTGTCGCGGCATGTCGCGACACGCGCCACGAAAAAGTCAAATAATGTAGATCCGTGGGCGAACCGTTCACTGTAGACCGAAATCTGCGGATGGACATTGTAGTCAGGAGAGGAGGTCTCCGGGACGCTCCAAACAGGGAGTACAGGGAGAAGTCCATCCTGCTGGACGTCAACCATGCTGACCCTCAAGCGCAGGTACACCTGCGAGGAGGCAGTGCTGATCACGATGGATCAGCTGCCTCTACCTACGAGGTGCGCAAGCGCCAACACTACGCTCGTCCGGGACATGTGTCCTTCGACGAACGGAGTCACAAACTTACCACTTTAGAGGATAAAAGCTTTTGACGTCTCGGGGTAGAGGGCAGCACTTTCATCGACCAGCTGGCTGCTAGTGTTGTGGGGGGGAGGGGTGGTGGGTCGATGTCTAGGAAAGGGGTGGTGAAAGAACGCCTGTTGCAAATTGTCCCGGTGACCACACAGGTCGCCATTTCCAGGAGGGTTTCACGCTTTAAACGTCAGCTGAGGGGCCGCCAGGAAGCGAGGAGGAGCAGGGGGAGGGGGGGTGACAGGCCCACACCGATGGCGTGGGGATGGAGCTTGGATACGGCTTAGGACTTAAGACTTGAACGTAAAGAGTGCATAGTGGAAAGAAGGAGGGAGCAAGGACAACAAATAGTTGCAGTATTGTGGATAGATCTTGGCGGGAAGCAGACATAGAAGAGTGTTAGACTGTACGCATAGGTTTCCTTGGTTTCCGTGGTTTTCTGCTTTTGGGAATTTTATCAACGCTGAAGATCATGCTGCACATTGTCGGATGGCAAAGATAATAATAACAAAAACAACAAATCAACGGCAAAAGCACAACCGGAAGTCGGTGCCCAGGTGAAGACGGGGGACCCCACGCGTAAAAAAAACAGGAAAACACGGTGAAGACACGGGCGTTGGGAGGAGAAAAGCCAGACGCGCACACGAGTCCCCGAACCGCCCCCCCCCTGATCAAGTGCATGGAGCAAACGCGCTAAAAAAAGGAGGAAACTACGCTGCATCACAACACCGCCGACTCGTAAGGGAAAACGCACGCAACTCGCGCAATTACCGCCCCCCCCCCCGCCGTGCGCGAATACGCCCACAAAAAAAACTAACACTGCGAGAAAGAACGCGCTCTATAAAAAAAAGACGCCCACAAAAAACCCTAACCCTGCGAGAAAGAACGCGACCTATCAATCTAAAGAAGATGGGGTCGAACACGCACAACAGGGTACAGTAGAAAACACTGACGCAACGGCAAAAAGAACGAAAAAACAAATAGAAAGGGCACTAGCCAAAAATAGGTATACGTACGCACTTTGATCCATTTTTAGGTACACTGCGTAATGTACACCGGAAACGTCTTCCTGGCCCGCCTGATAATGGACCTGCGCTCCATTTTGTACCTACAAATGGCTCAAAGGGCGTAAGTGCACCTATTCTCGGCTACTCGTCCGTCTAGGCCGCCGGCGAAGCTCCTTGTGTGTACCAAAGTTTCTCCTACTATACTGCACTACAGTATGTGTATCTTATGTTCAGCATAATGGCGTCGAAACAATCGTCATTGCTGTTTCTCTGCATCACGATCACACCCATTAAAGGCATGTGGCCCAAACGACTATTAATATAACATCTGGTTGACAGGAACGGTCGGCTGTTGACACCCCCGGCATCTGGTGTGGCCGTCTGTCTATATATTCAGTTGCCAAAAACTGATCGTTCGAGCCATTTATAGGTACACTTGAAGCCAAAAATAGGTGATACGTAAAAAAGGTTGCCAATAATAATAGGTGTACCTGCACACTTTAAGCCATTGATAGGTACAATGTGCAGCGCAATCCCAATGTCAGGCGGACCAGGAAGCCGTTTGCGGTGTACATTACGCAGTGTACCTATAAATGGATCAAAGTGCGTAGGTATACCTATTTTTGGATAATGCACAAAAACAAAGCTTTGAACCCCCTCCTCCTGAAAACAAAGATCTGCACACTCACATAGACGAAGTTACGATATGTTATTTCACAGCAGCAGAAGCAGCAGCAGCAGCAGCGACTCTGCACACCGAATCGATATTTGCGACCTGCTTGCGTAGTGATAAGAGCGACGATACCGCACAGCAGCTCGCACAGCGAGTCGATCCCCACGGCTGGCTTGGGTCGCGATGTGGCTGGCTTGCATCGTGATGACAGGTTGTAAAGCGTCGTTATAACGGCGACGATACTGCACAGCAGCAGCAGGCAGGAGCTCGTTGTGCAATACCTGGTAAAAAAGGTGACGATATTTTATTTCACAGCGGCAGCAGCGGCAGCTGCAGCGGCTCCGCACAGCGAATCGATCTTTGTGATCTGCTTGCTGTTGCGTAGTGCTAACAGCGACGATACCGCACAGCAGCCCGCACAGCGAATCGATCCTCGCGCCCGGCTTGCGTCGCGATGGCTGGCTTGCGTCGTGATAACAGCTTGTTGTTGTCAAGAGCGGGCACAGCAGCAAGTAGGTGTTCGTGGAAGGATGACGGTGTGCTCATAGAAAAGCGGCGATATTCCACAGCAGCAGCAGCTGCAGCTCTGCACGGCGAATCGATCCTTGCGACCGTCGTGATAACAGGCTGTCAACAGCAAGTATAGCACAGCAGCAGCAGCATCAGCAGCTCACAGCGAATAGATTGTTGAGACTTGCTTGCTACGTCGTGATAACAGGCTGTCAACAACAGCGGGCACAACAACAGCGCACCTGCACGCATGTTGTGTATGTATGTATGTATGTGCACAACGGGCACTTCAGGTGTTCGTGACAAGACAAAAGACACGGGCACACACTTGTCCTCACAGCAGCAGTAGCAGCAGCAGCAGCTCACAGCGAATCGATTATTGCGAATTGCTTGCTACGTCTTGAAAACAGGATGTCAACAACAGCGGACACAACAACAGGGCACCTGTACGCATGTGCATGTGGGGTGCTGCTGGTGCAAGCAGCTCAGGTGTCGGATATTTCCTGCAGTGGACAGCGGGTGCTCGTGGAAGATTCAGATCTTGTACGTCGTTGGAGAACCAAATGATCCTCATAAAATGTCTGATTTTCAGTACACAACTGGGCGATAAAGGTCTGAATAGAGCAGTTTTAAGGCCGCTCGGGAAGGTTCGGATTTTGAAAACCGTCAGTAAACAAGATACGCAAAAAATGTACTGGTGTAAGTGCACAACTGGCTACAACGGGCTGGTCAGGGGGGGGACAGGCTTCAGAGCCGAAATAAGTTACTTGGATAAAGTAGGAAAAACGGGGGGATGATAGGATATCAGCCGCGTGCAGGACAGAAGCACGCTGGTCCCAGTGACGTATTTCCGGGGAGGCTGTGGCACAAGGCGGACTACTCGCGAGCATCGATGTCTTTTGACGGTCATGAGTGGAGTTTGTCAAGCGTCAAGGCTGTCTGTCGAACGTTTTATTCGTGGGTTTAGGAAACAAATAATGCATGAAGCTTGCAGCAGTATTACCTCGAGCATCTCCTGTTAATGCCGAAAAGGCGTCGTGCTTAAGGGGCGCCTTCGGTCATGATGAAACACGAGTCTTCCATCGTTGAAAAATATATTTTTTCGTTTTTTTTACAGCAGCAATACTATTTCTGGTATATTAACACCATATCAGTACTCCTTACGGAAAACGGCATAGCTCCAGTTCTAATGCTCAGGTTTTCGCCCATCAAGTAGTTGCAAAGAGCCTAGACCATGGTCAACATTTGTGTCTCGGGAGGCATATCGATCAGACGCCTTGGTCGTCACGAAAAGTGCCTCTTTAGAGGTACTTTTCGTGACGACCAAGGCGTCTGATCGATATGCCTCCCGATACACAAATGTTGACCATGGTCTAGACTCTTTGCAAATACTCTATGGGCGAAAACCTGAGCATTAAAACTGGAGCTATGCCGTTTTCCGTCAGGAGTACTGAATCAATATGGTGTTATTATACCAGAAATAGTATTGCTGCTGTAAAAAAAACGAAAAAAATATATTTTTCAACGATGGAAGACTCGTGTTTCATCATGACCGAAGGGGCGCCTTAAATTCCTTGTAACGGTTACAACAACGCCAACAATGCTACCAATCTTACGGGTATATGAAAACAACATCGACAAGGTTGACAATCTTCAGGGTACCAACCACGCTAATGTTCAGACCCCGCTAACCGTAGTCAAGACGCTAGGTCCGACCTTGACTAAGGCACTCGCCTCGGGAAGGTTGAAATGATTACGTCCTTTCCGGGTACACAGATAAATCAGGGGACTACCTTTTCAAGTATACACCTTCCGGAAGGTCGAAATATTTTCGACCTTGGCGAATAGCCGAATGGCCATATACACATGTATGTGTGAAATGGTGCAAGACAGGAAAAAACGGGGGGATAACAAAAATAATGCCGTAGAATGCACGCCAAAGGATGCAGACACAAAGAAGGTTAACAGTAGACAGCAGCATATACCGCACGTCCAAGATAGGAAGCCCATGGAAACGCAAGAAGCAGAGAGGTCGTTTGTTGTTGTTGTGTTTTGGTTATTAACGAAAAATGCCGCCCATGACAAAAAGCAGGCCACCGGAAAGACGCGCTCGAAGACGATGTGTGTGTGTGCAAAAAGCACCAGCAAGGTAAATAAAAGGGGCTGTAAAACAAACATAGAGCGGTACCAACATTAACAAAAACAACAAATCAACCGCAGAAGCACAAGCGGAAGTCGCAGGTGAAGACGGGGGACCCTACGCGGAAAAAACCCCCCAGGAAAACACGGTGAAGACACGGCCGTTGGGAGGAGAAAAGCCCGACGCGCACACGAGTCCCCGAACCGCCCCCCCCCGATCAAGTGCATGGAGCAAACGCGATAAAAAAAGGAGGAAACTACGCTGCATCACAACACCGCCGACTCGATAGGGAAAACGCACGCAACTCGCGCATAACCCTAACCCTCCCCCTACCGTGCGCGAATACGCCCACAAAAAAAAACTAACACTGCGAGAAAGAACGCGCTCTATCCAACAAAGACGCCCACAAAAAAACTAACCCTGCGAGAAAGAACGCGACATATCTCGTAAAAGATGGGGTCGAACGCGCACAACACTAGTGTGCAGTAAAACACACTGACTGACACAACGGCAAAAAGCACAATAAACAAAAAATGAAGGGCACTAGCCAAGAATAGGTATACCTACGCACTTTGAGCCATTCATAGGTACACTGCGTAATGTACACCGGGAACGGCTTCCTGGCCCGCCTGATATTGGGCCTGCGCTCCATTTTGTACCTACAAATGGCTCAAAGTGCGTAAGTACACCAATTATCGGCTACTCATTTTACGTATCACCTATTTTTGGCGTCAAGTGTACCTAAAAATGGCTCTAACGATCACTTTTTGGCAACTGAAATAGTGCAAGACGCGGCCACACCAGATGCCGGGGCTGTCAACCAGCCGACCGCACCTGTCTTCCTCATATATATTCACTCAGCTTGCAAATATGAGTTTCGATAAAATCCTCGATCTCACAGCCGTGTTTTTTTTTTTTCAATATTCACCCACGTTTGCTATGGAATGTTGTTCCGGACCGCGCCAACGGCTGTGTAACACAGACCCTCTTAACCGTATGGTATTACTCTGTACACGTATAGAATTATATCTATGTTAGGTCGCTTATCACATATGCACATCCTTAGGTCTGCGGATATCTCCGCTTCTGACCGCCTTTTCGCGCGGTTTCTTCGCTGAAGCGTGCTCCAGCCTGGACCGTAGCGGCCGGCGCCGACGATACGCTCGCTCGGCGCCGCACGCTCTCGCGGGGGGTCTCAACGTCGAAATCTACGACGGGTATCTCCGCCATCTACGAGCCCTCTCTGCCCTCTCAGCGTTTTGAACCAAACGCCTCGCCACGGAAATAATATTTTATTGTGATTTTTCCGGGGGCGTGCTCACCGGCTTCCGGTGCCTCGGGCGGGGTCGGCCGCCCTGCCAGCGCCGCCTTCGTGGGGACCTCTGCGGGCGAACGCAAGATCGACATCTACGACATGTTTTGCACTCCCGGAACAAACACGTCGTCCAGGTTTCGTCGCGATGTTGTACGAAACGTCTGTGAGTACGTCAGATACGCCGCTCACTGTTGTATTTTCGGAGAGAGGAGCAAGCCTGGCTCTGCATCGTGAACACAAGCGAGCCCATTGCCAAAGCCGGCTTTGGCGAGCGCAGGCGTGCAGACGAGGGGGGGGGAGGAGGGGGTTGGCCGCCTTCGCGTCTCGCCGTCACGCGCAGGTAGAGAGAGCACGCTCGAACAAATAGAGGTCGAGAGCTTGAAATCAACAATTTTGCAAGACTCCGATAGCGTTCTCGACGGAAATATGAGGACTGTTGTACCATAAATAGCAAGTCTAAACGGTCCCTACATTTACGCCCAGAGTACTGCCAAGTTGAACCCCAGATACGAAATTAGTCTCCGTGTCGGTGACTCGTCGAACAAGCTCAAATATCGTGCCCGTCAAGCGCGACAGGAGACGACGGGGTTCTCTGAGACAGAGAGGACGGAGAGTCTCCGTACGCCTGAATAGGAGACATGTCGGCAAAGAAGGAAGGACGATCGGGGATACGAGACTATCGAGAGAATCACCTCAAACATATGTTTCGCCTCATCGTGCTCAATATACTGTAGAGGGTTTCAAAATAAAAATATTTTTTGGTATTTGCAAACGGGGATGGGGAAACACGTTTTTTTGTCGTTTTGTTTTATGTTTTTGGTGTCTTGTTCTTTGGCGGAAGAGGCAGAGGCGCGTAGATTACGTGCATCGGTATATATCGAAGACACGTGTGTATCAGTACCATTAAATACTTATGTACTACAATAGTACCTACCACGAGCTGTGAGCAGTCCAAAGTAGGTGGGTTGGATATGCATGATGACCGGTAAAAATATACACGCACGTCGTATCAGTTGTTGTTTTGTTCCTCCTGTTGTCGCCGTTGTTCGCATATTTCGAGGATGTGTAGGCCCACACAGTAGGCAGAACTGTACATCATACAATGTGCACGTGTCAGGTTTGTGACCAAGGTACATACGAGCACACACACATAAGAGTACAGCAGCAGCAGGATCACATTTATTACGAGTAGTACGGTTGCCTCTCTCCGTGGGCAGTGTGCAGAGCGCTTTCAACTGTTGGCAGCACGTCTGATTCTTATCATTCGACACAATGCTGCTGCTAACGTGTGCAACTCTTGGCATTATGTCTGACCCCCATCCTTAGCCACAATGTTGCTATTAATACCATTTCCGGTATCACGCAAGACTGCGATCGGCGGTATTTCTCCTACTATATACTCGTACTGCACTACAGTATGTGTATAGTACTTTCAGCATAATGGCATGGAAACAACCGTCCAAAGGCAAGTTCGGTAGGGTATACCGGTACCGGGGGTATATTTGTTGCGCGTATCGAACTTACCGAAGTGTCGGGTACCGGTATTGAAAAAGTACCGAACTTACCGACATGTCCGGTACCGGTATTGAAAACGTACCGAACATACCGAAGTGTCGGGTACCGGTATTGAAACAATACCGAACTTACCGAAGTGTTCGGTAGGGTATTAAGCACACTACCGAGAAAATACCGGTACCACCGGTATTTTGGCCGAGGGTATACCGGTACCCGTACCCGGGGCACATTTAGGTGAGCGTACCGAACTTACCGAAGTGTCAGGTACCGGTATTGGAAAAATACCGAACTTACCGAAGTATCGGGTACCGGTATTGAAAAAATACCGAACTTACCGAAGTGTCGGGTACCGGTATTGAAAAAATACCGAACTTACCGAAGTGTCGGGTACCGGTATTGGAAAAATACCGAACTTACCGAAGTGTCGGGTACCGGTATTGGAAAAATACCGAACTTACCGAAGTGTCAGGTACCGGTATTTACCGAGGGAGTACCCCCGGTACGTACTCTACCGAATATACCCTAAATACATGTATTTGTACTCGTATATAGCAACAGCAAACAGATGGCGGCGGCAACGGCGGAAAAAACGGCAATGCCGCCGCCCCCATCCCAACCACGTAGCAAGCGGCAGCACGGTTAGCAGCAGCCCCAGCCCTAGCAAGAACAACAACAGAACACAGCAGCAGAGGGGCAGAAGCAGCAGCTCCAACTTGGGCAATGTGCTGCTGCTGCTGTGGGCTCCACTGTATGTTTGCATAATATTTGAGACAGTCCACGCGTGCCACTGCCATCGAGTGCTACGCTTGAAGCCCGTGTTATACCCCAACCTCCCAAGTTCGAAGGTCGGCATACCGTTTAAATCATCGGCGACCTCGCGTTGTGCTGCTGCCGCTGCTGCTGGTACATCACTGTTTGAGTATAATTAGAGCAGCGATGGATTGGAGATGTCGCGTTCAAGTCCGTGTAGAGGATGCATGATACGAGTACTTTCTCAGCCGAGCAGGCGAAGCTTCTCCTACATACCACACGAAGGTTGTGCAGAGCGTGCCGTAGCACCGCCTCGGCGGCACCTCGAACCCCAACGGCGCGAGTTGGAGCTAAGATCAGCTATCCTTTCGCTCCGTACTCTCGGTGGCTGTTGTGTTGTGTCTACAGTCATGCATGGTGGGTGTGATATGAGTGCGTGGTGTTACTCCATAGCCAAGGACCAGATTTATACATAAATAATGTAGAGAAGACTGCTGCTGCTGCCACAAATAAATGCAGTGTGTGTCCGTGTTGCATACATACCCGATTCCCCGGTATCGAGGGCGTACCGATCACCACCGGTGTTGTCGTCGACGGTATACCGGTACCCCAGGTATATTCGGGTAGGCGTACCGAACTTACCGAGGTGTCGGGTGCCGGTATTGGAAAAATACCGAACTTACCGAAGTGTCGGGTACCGGTATTGGAAAAGTACCGAACTTACCGAAGTTTCGGGTACCGGTATCGAAACAATACCGAACTTACCGAAGTGTCGGGTACCGGTAATGAAAAAATACCGAACTTACCGAAGTGTTCGGTAGGGTATGGAGCCCGGTACCGAACAAATACCGGTACCCCCGGTATTATTGCGATCAAGGGTATACCGGTACCTGGGGTATATTTGGGCGGGCCTACCGAACTTACCGAAGTGTCGGGTACCGGCATTGGAAAAATACCGAACTGACCGAAGTGTCGGGTACCGGTATTGGAAAAACACCGAACTTACCGAAGTGTCGGGTACCGGTATCGAGGCTATACCGAACTTACCGAAGGGTCGGGTACCGGTATTTACCTAGAAAATACCCCCGGTATACTTCGGTGCGTACCCTACCGAACATATCTTTGCAATCGTCATTGCTGTTTCTCTGCATCACGATCACACCCATTGAAGGCATGTGGCCCAAACGACTAATAATATAACATCTGGTTGACAGGGACGGTTGGCTGGTTGACACCCCCGGCATCTGGTGTGGCCGTCTGTCTATATTTCAGTTGCCAAAAACTGATCGTTCGAGACATTTGTAGGTACACTTGACGCCAAAAATAGGTGATACGTAAAATAGGTAGCCAATAATAGGTGTACCTGCACACTTTAAGCAATTTGTAGGCACAATGCAGCGCGATCCCAATATCAGGCGGGCCAGGAAGCCGTTTGCGGTGTACATTACGCAGTGTACCTATACATGGCTCAAATTGCGCAGGTATACCTATTTTTGGCTAATGAAAAAATATATAGCGTTGAACCCCCCCCTCCTGAAAACAAAGATCTGCATCACACACGCAACCAACGAACAGGGACAACGCTTGTTGTGCTCATAAAAGAAGTTACGATATGTTATTTCACAGCAGCAGCTGAGCAGCAGCAGCAGCGACTCTGCACAGCGAATCGATCTTAGCGACCTGGTTGCGTAGTGATAAGAGCGGCGAGACCGCACAGCAGCTCGTACAGCTAATCGATCCATACGGCTGGCTCGTGTCGCGATGTGGCTGGCTTGCGTCGTGATAACAGGTTGTAAAGCGTCGTTATAACCGCGACGATACTGCACAGCAGCAGCAGGGGCTCGTTGTGCGATAGAAAAAGTGACGATATTTTATTTCACAGCAAAGCAGCAGCAGCTGCAGCTGCAGCGGCTCTGCACAGCGAATCGATCTTTGTGCCTGCTTGCGTAGTGATAACATCGACGATACCGCACAGCAGCTCACATAGCGAATCGATCCTCGCGGCTGGCTTGCGTCGCGATGGCTGTAGCTTGCGTCGTGATAACAGCTTGTCAAGAGCGGGCGCAGCAGCGGTGGTGTGCTCATAGAAAAAACGCCGATATTTCACAGCAGCAGCAGCAGCAGCGGCAGCAGCTCTGCACTGCGAAACGATCTTTGCGACCTTCTTGCGTAGTGATAACAGCGACGGTACCGCACAGCAGCTCGCACAGCGAATCGATCCTCACGGCTGGCTTGCGTCGCGATGGCTGGCTTGCGTCGTTATAACAGCTTGTTGTCAAGAGCGGGCACAGCAGCAGGTTCTCGTGGAAGGGTGAGGGTGTGCTCATAGAAAAGCGGCGATATTCCACAGCAGCAGCTGCAGCTCTAGACACCGAATCGATCCTTGCGACCGTCGTGATAACAGGCTGTCAACAGCAAGTTTAGCACAGCAGCAGCTGCAGCAGCTCACAGCGAATCGATTATTGAGACTTGCTTGCTGCGTCGTGACAACAGGCTGTCAACAACAGCGCACCTGCATGCATGATGTGTATGTATATGTGGACAACAGGCACAGCAGGTGTTTATGACAACTGACAAGACAAAAGACACGGGCACAACTCGTCCTCACAGCGAATCGTTTATTGCGAATTGCTTGCTGCGTTTTGATAACAGGATGTCAACAACAGCGGGCACAACAACAGGGCACCTTTACGCATGTGCATGTGGAGCGCTGCTGCTGCAAGCAGCTCAGGTGTCGGATATTTCCTGCAGTGGACAGCGGGTGCTCGTGGAAGGTTCAGATCTTGCACGTCGTTGGAGAACCAAATGATCCTCATAAAATGTCTGATTTTCAGTACACAACTGGGCGATAAAGGTCTGAATAGAGCTGTTTTAAGGCCGCTCGGGAAGGTTCGGATTTTGAAAGCCGTCAGCAAACAAGATACGCAAAAAATGTACTGGTGTAAGTGCACAACTGGCTACAACGGGCTCGTCAGGGGGGGGACAGGCTTCAGAGCCGGAATAAGTTACTTGGATAAAGTAGGAAAAACGGGGGGATGATAGGAAAAAGTTTCATTTGCCTGACATAACCCAGTTCCTAAAGTCACTGGGGAAAAAACTTTAATTTGCCTGACATACCCCAGTTCCTGAATTCACTGGGAATATCAGCCGCGTGCAGGGCAGATGCACGCCGGTCCCAGTGACGTAGTTCCGGGGATACTATGGCAAAAGGCGGACTACTCGCGAGCAAAGATGTCTGTTTACGATCATGAGTGAAGTTTGTCAAGCGTGAAGGCTGTCTGTCAAACTATTTTTTCGTGGGTTGAGAAAAAAAATAATGCATGAAGCGAGGGTGGTCGAAAACTTAGTTTTCGACATCTCACAGAATGTTTTGTTCGTTAGGGGGGGGGGGGTGTTACTAAAACCAAGTGAAAAAAATGAAAATACGGATCATTTTTTTTTTTCCATTTTCTTATTTCATCATGTGATCACGACGGTTGCAACGGTTTTCTATTCCGACCTCTGGGGTTGTGGTGTGTCGTTTTCTCTTTTTTCCGGGCGCCCCTGCATGAAGCAGTATTTCCTTGAGTATCTCCTGTTAAATGCCGAAGAGGCGTCGTGCTTATATTCCTTGTAACGGTTACAACAACGCCAACAATGCCACCAATCTTACGGGTATACGAAGTGTGAAAACAACATCGATAAGGTTGACAATTATCAGGGTACCCACCACGCTAAGGCTCAGACCCCGCTAAGCGTAGTCATGACGCTAGGTCTGCCCCTGACTAAGGCACTGACCTCGGGAAGATTGAAATGATTACAACCTTTCCGGGTACACAGATAAATCAGGGGACTACCTTTTCAAGTATACACCTTCCGGAAGGTCGAAATATTTATCGACCTTGGCGAATAGCCGAATGGCCACATACTACATGTATGTGTGAAATGGTGCAAGACAGGAAAAAACGGGGGGGAAATATAAATAAAGCTGCCGTAGAATGCACGCCAAAGGATGCAGACACAAAGAAAGTGAACAGTATAGACAGCAGCATACCACGCGTCCGAGAGAGGAAGCCCATCGAAACGCAACAAGCAGAGGTCGTTTTTTGTTGTTGTGTTTTGGTTATTAACGAAAAATGCCGCCCATGACAAAAGCAGGCCACCGGAAAGACACGCTGGAAGACGATGTGCGTGTGCAAAAAGCACCAACAAGGTACATAATAAAAGGGCCTGTAAAACAAGCATGGAGCGGTACCAACAATAAGGGCCGTTCATAACGAACAAACAAAAAACACGATTCGTGACGTTTTGGCATGACAAAATATCACCATTCGTGATGTTTCTTTCCTAACGAAAATAGGTGCTTTTTCGTCACGTTTCGTGATATTTCAAATTTATCAAAAATCCGATATTTTCAAATCCAACGGTATTTGAGGGTGGGGCCAACTCTCGCAGGTAGGTCACGGCCAGGCCGTGCCGGGCCGACCGCGCCCGACCCGGTCCGTGATTCAAACCATGGGCAGAGGCCCGACACCAATTTCGCTGGCATGTCGTCTGCTCTGCCTGGCCCGTGAGAGTATCAGATTATTTTTGCTTTTTCTTCACGCTGTCTCTCCTCCTCGTCGAGATTTCGAGGTGTGACGTGGTGACCGGGTAGAGACGATGATAGAAGGTAATGGAAGACGGAGGATCGTTGCTTGAGCTTGGAAGCAAGCTTCTTCTTCGATATGGAAAGACTTCTTATTATTATTGTTAACCTCTGTCAGCGCACAGGTACTAAGTATAATAATAAACAAGTGAAAACTCAAACTAAAATTATGGTATATGTGCACATTTAGGTCACCACGCTGTATCCTACTATGTACGACAGTACGAGTAAATATACATTGAAATGCCCGACAGAGCAGCAGTATAACGGTTACGGTAAGTACGTTACCGGCAAGTACGTTATTACCGGTACTACTGCTCGTATACGTATTTATTGTGAATGGTAATGCTGGTAGATTTTACCTAAAAATTGCAACTATAATACAGATTACCAATATACTAGCTACTCAGCCCAGCTTTTGAAGGGGCATTTACCATCGCTGGACAAGAAGAAGTCGTGGCCAAAGGTGCCTTCATATGTGCCCCCGGAGCCTATGCCTCATAGCTTATTTGCGCCTCTGGTGTCTGGGTTATTCCGTGTGAGACCTTGTAAAAAAATCGCAAAAAAAAAGCCCAAAAAAACGTACACTTGCTAATCGAAATATCCCCGGCGAAAAAACGCCTTCACATGGCCACATGGCCACCAACTCCGTTACTTACGAATTCGCTGCGTGCACCGACCACTGACCACGAACCACTTCACTGCGCTTGCGTGTCGCATGGGTCTTGCAAGTGCAACTCAGCAGGCTGGAGTGAAGACATCAGGCGCAGGAAGGGCTTCTACGACGCTTCCGGCCGGATAGGTATGTGAGCTCCCTCTTCCGTTTTCGACAATCATGACGAATTTGTAGCACGTAAGAACATCTCAGCCTGCAGGCGCAGCTTCGAAGAACCCAGCATCGTAGTGCGCTCTACAACAAACAGTGGCACTCGCGTCGTTTTGTCTTGCTCCTCGCCCCTTCCTGTTCCTTGGCCCCCTGCTATTATGTACCGGTACATGGCAATCTCATACATTTCTGCCGTCAGACGACACACCAAACCCAACCACCCACCATAACTTTGGTACGTACGTGACAAGCCGATTTTGGTACATTTTGTCGGTTGTTGATTTCCAGAAAAACTGCAAATTCATCGTACGTAATTCTCCAACGGCCACAAGCTACGAGTAGTACATGAGTATGTTTGGGTAACACTGAACAGGGATACCGGTGCAGCAACAGCAGTTAGCAGCAGTATACAAGATATCCTGCTCGTGCGTATATACTACGAGTAGATACCTGGTACGTGTACCTCGTACCCGGTACGTGTATAACTATCGTGGATTTTCACGGCCTGGGACCGAACCGTGGTGACGTGTATCTATTTGAATCCTACGGTGCGGTGCCGTGCGTTTTTTGTTTTCGTACGGTACAGTGCGGTGTGGCTTTCAATCAGTAAAATCCGCAGCGCACCCGTATCTGCACCGTGGCAAGTTACTTGATTATAAAGACCAGTGCGGTTCGGTGCTGATTTTTATCTTGTGGTCCTATTCGGTGCGGTTCGGCAAAACCGGTAAGAAAAACTCGTACCGTGAAAAGCCTTGCTTCATGTGTGCCGGGTACTACACAGCAGTTGTTTTGCGTCGTACCTATATATACTACGACTGTATTACACGCAACAGGTGAGACCAGTAATTTATCAAAGCGGTATACCCTGTCAGCAGCTGTGCCAGTCCTGGCAATGTTAAGTACTTCTGCTAGCTTTGATACTGCTGTAGTTTATGTGATTACGAGCGGACGCGCGTTTTTAGTTTGCCCCGATTTTTTTGTTTTGGGAGTCCTGTCGTCCTGCCGGAATCGCCATGACATGTATCTACGTACGACCGAGATCTCGGGGGATTTTTTCACAGCGGAATATCATCACGCATCAGAGCCACCAATTACTGCTGTAGTTATTTTCCACAGCAGCAGTTAAACGTTAGCGCTTGGGCGCAATCAGAGAGCACAGCGGCCAACCAACACGGCACCACTCGTCAGGACAGCCGGCTCCTTGGCTGTGCTCGCCGAGTGTCTCCGATAGGAAAGGCTCGCTGTGCTCCGTCCTTCTCTCGTGTGCTTGCTGTTGTGCGATCCCTTCTACAGCAACCTCTACCTCCGAACAAACGCTTTACTTGGGTACTCAGAAGTTTCCATTGCTGTACGAGTACTCATATAGCGGAGGAGGTATTTTGGAGGTGTTGTGGATCTAGAACGGTATAGCTGCGCCGAATCGAAAGACGGTTAGGGGTGACCGTTCACCGACTGGCTGGGTGACGGGTAGTTGAACGGTGGCCAATACAAATATTTTCAGTCTCACCACGGTGGGATTTGAACTCGGGTACCAATGCTACTAGTAGTAGCCTTTGGAGCTGACCACTACTCTACCGGGCGACCGCTATATAGCCACCAATAGCCCCATGCTTTTTCTTAGTATAATACACCACTATACATCTATACGAAGTATACAAAGACCGACTGTATGTTAATATTTATTCAAAACGTCCCTTATAGTCTGGTACAGAATCCCGCACTACGCATATAGCTTTGAGTTTTTCTGTACTGCAGCCTAGTTTTCGATACTGCTGTACAGAAGGCAACGAATTACTCTATTTCTGTGGAGATTGCGAGGCGATTAACATACACGAACAAAGCAGTCATCACAAACACAGCATGGGGGGGAGGTGGGTGGTACAAACAGCGACACAACCTACAAAATCACCTAGCAGCAGCAGCGTATCACATCGCATTGTACTCTGTGCGTCGTTCGTTAGGCTTTGACGTATATGGCCGAGCAGGCACGTGTACGGTACATAGCAGGACCTACGACTGCTACAGTACCATAGTTTGATAGTCCAGCCGCGATACATTACATTTGTATATATGGTACACAGCAGCACGAGAACTGTCGTTGCATCGGTATCGCCGTGCCGAGTGGACGCACCCGCTATAATTGAGGGGCTCGTTGAATAATGTTGCTTGGAACACCTCAGCGGCGATAACTGTGAACCAAGCTTAAAGGCAGCTGCCGGCATTTGATTTGCAGTAGCCTGTCCGCCCAAGCCTGCTCGGCCGGAAGGGTGCTTGTAATTATTTTCCTAGCAAGTGTGGTACCAGTTGTTATACTTCACGATTTTTTTCTTCAGTGGTCTGCTGCTGTACGCGGCAGCGCTTGATGTGTGGTGTGTGTTGTGTGGTTGATTTTTGTACCCGCCACGTCTCGCCTCCTGGCATATGTCATGCGATTCATGCACCATCTCTCGTGCAATGCATACACCTACTTCTAGATATGTTGGAGCCTGTCTTGTCGCCACCGTGTTTATGTAACGAATGGAACAAATATTGGTGCGGTGTAGTCAAGAATGAACGGTGTGCGCTCATGCTGTCTCCTCGGCCCTTCTCGCTTCTTGGTTTGAACAGATACAAATGGTGGTACCCTTTCTTCCAATTCACCACCTGCAGCGGGCGGAGGGCGCACGCGATGAACCACGACAAACATATCGTTCGATGAATACCTTGGCCTCGACGTCCTTCCTGCTCCCGCCTACGCCACAGCCCTACGCAGGTGTGTGTTCCAACCGTCCGAGTGCTCGGGGTAGTTTACTCCATGGTTTGCAGAATTAAGATGTTGATATTGCTGAGACTATACCTCGTGTTGTCGTTACAGCACCATTTATATCCTAAATGATGCCTTGCTGTTGCCGATCTTACACTATTCCTACCCGTACGCCCTTCTCCTTGTGTATCTTGGCATTTGTAGTTTATTGTGTGCTGTGTCTCGAGTTTTCGTACCTTCTGCTTTACACTTTGTTAACATTCGTATAAATGGCGCAAACTGTTCAGCTTCAAATAGTACTTTTCTGTCTTACTATATTATAATTTGTTTGCGCGTTTTATCGCCACTTGTATTATTTTGTTTCTGCTAATGCCGTGTGTTGTTCTTTGTGGTGAATGTGGTATTGTTCTGGCTGTCTCGTAGATTGGGGGTTTTGTTGTATAGGTCATTTGTATTCAAGCTGAACCGGTTTCATTTCATATTGTGGGCGACTGTTACAGCTTATGCTTCTTCTTGGCTCTACCCGGAACGGTCTCACCTTGGTAGCCTGCTGTTGTCGTTCGTTAGAGAGTCCCGAGAGGAGATGTCCTCGTACTTGTCAGGCACCGCGACAGCCGTGAGATGTTGTCCACAGCACAGGCGGAGCGGGATTAACGGACAGGCAAGTGGTAGGCAACGCTCATGCACGGGATGTGAACAGGTGTTGACACGGGTGGTAAGCACTGGGTGGTTTGACTGGTTTCTTTCACTTGGGTGGGGTTTATAAACCCCAGGCGGCGCCCAGGAACCCCGGTACCGGCCACACAAACCGATACGGGGTTTCCACACACCAACAATGGCCTCCCACGCCGGGGTTTGGGCCACTGTATACCTACACCGATACGGCAGCGAGCCTCCCTACGGCTTACAACGCTGTCTTACACGGTGCACCCTCCGCACGTCACTGGTGAGGTCAGTCGACATACATCACAGAATACCCTGGCGCCTCTCTGGCGCCTTCCTGGAGTCCGTAGCGCTGTAACACCCCCCCTGCCCGACGCATAACTATCGTCGGCGTAAAGCGGGTATCCCGGGCCATACCCGGTAACAGCGTGGACACCTTCTCCTCCATCTCCGCGACGAACCGGCGGTTGAGTCCTTCTTTCTCCGCTCGCAGCTCCACTATCTTCGGCTCCGGGCTGTCGTCGACGCGTCGCCCGGCGCGGCTCCTACGCCTTCAGTTCATCCCCCTCTGCAGGATACTCGCTGCCGCCGTGGGAGACCCACCCTTGTCCGGATGGTCTTGACGTTCCCGAACCCCGGTGTCCATTTCGCGGCGACTGAGCTCCTCCCAGTCCCCGTCTGGGTACCGCACCCGCCAGTACGGCACCTGGAAGTCATACACCTGACCCACGGCCACTCTGCTTGCTCCGTCAGTGTCTTCAAACGGCCGCCAGACCTTCGTGCCTACCGGGAAGTCCTGTAGCGCGCGCTCACGCGACTCTGCGTCTCGCTCCCCCTTCGGTGGTGCCGGCTTCGGCCGGGGGCGACAGTCCGGGTCCTTGTACGTCTCCCATAGGGCGTGGAAGACATCCAGCTGCAACGGGGTGAAGCTGTCTCTGATCTCCTCCTCCTCGAGCCACCCCGACTCCGTCCCGCTTTGATACCGGCCTTTGTAGTGCCACTCCCACGTGCTCCCTGGCTCCCCCACTGCCTTTCGATCAGTCAGGGTGTACAGCGGCACTGCTACCGTCGAGGCGCCTCCCAGTCCTAAGTCCGCTCCCCAGGCCAGGTGCGCGAATTCGTCCTCAAAATCGTGCCTCAGGTGCTCCGGCCGCTCATGGAAGGTCTTGATGTTGGCTGCCAATACTACCCTTCCCCTGATCCGGCGGCCTCTCATAGTCGCTTGGTAGCTCAGACCTGGCTGCTCGATGGAGGTGATTCGCCAGGGCCCGGTCCAATGCTCGTGCGCCAGCTTCGCGTGGATGCCTTCCCTTCCGAGTTTGCTGGCCGCCTCTTTTATCAAGACCTTGTCTCCTACCCGCGCCTGCTCCCCGGAGGAGCTCCTCTTAATTGCTGCGTTGTGTCGCGCCCTTCTTCGGTTCTTGTCCTCCTGCCGCCGCTTGAGTATCCCTCTCAGCTCCACGAACGTCTGTTGCCTCTCCGCCACGAAATTGTCGAGCCCCGTGCGGAAGGAGTCGCCGTCCAGTACCGGGGTGAGGGCGTCGAGGTTCGTCCGCGCATCGCGGCCGAACAGGATCCGAAAAGGCGTTTCTCCCGAGGGTAGGCTCGGGTCTGGCGTTGTGCGTTGGATCCAGCATGCCGCCTCGACATACTCGTCCCATCGCCCGGGCCATCCCTTGCACAGCTCCGCCATCACTTCGTGAAGCCACCCCCCCATCCTCTCCACGGCCCCTTGACTGCGGGGGTGATCCGCTGGTCCGTGATCGAGCGACACTTTCAGCCACTGGCATAGGTGGGCGACTACCTTGGCCATGAACTCCCCCCCTGCGTCGCTTCTGATCGACATTGGCACTCCGAACGTGAGCATAAGCTCCAAGAGCTTCCGCGCTACACCCACGGAGTCCTTGGAGTCTAACGGGTATGCGAACAGGAACCTGCTGGCTCTATCCACCACTACCAGCAAGTACCTGTTTCCGGCACTGGAGACCTTCTTCATGTCTTGCAGGTCCATCTCGAGCACTTCCCATGGCCAAAGCAGCCGAGCTGGCATCATCGCCACTCGTTGACTCCAGGCCCTTTTCCTCCGTCTGCACCCACAGGACAGCACATACTCCCTGATATCCCGAGCCATTGTCGGCCACCAGTACTTAGCCCTGATCAGCAAGAGGGTGCGTGCGACCCCCGGGTGGCCGTAGGTGCTGTGCACCAGCGCCAGCACCCCCGGTACCAGCACTCTCGGGATGGCCAACTTCGACTCACCCCCGGGAGGGGCACTCCAAATTAGGTCGTTATCGTCGAGCACATAGTTGGCCGTTCCTTCCGGTGTCTGCCTGTCGCCGTCTCCTCGCAACCTACCCGCGACGGGACCTAACCGTGCGTCCTCTCTCTGATGCTGTGCTAGCCTGGACGGATTTCGGAGCGTATCCGCTACGCGACTTATCATGGGAGCGAGCGGCCCCGGGTGTTCTGCACTGGTTACCAGTTTCCCCGGCCGGGGAGGCTGCCCCACCAGCGGCGACTGTCGGAAGCCCGGGCCCTCTGGTACGGTGCGGCCCGCCTCCGTCGCTGGCGCCCGTTTCCCCTCCGCCCTTATCGCCAGGGTCCCCGCTTTAGACCGTGTTACTGCAGGCGTCACCTGAAAGTGCGCCTGGTCCCCTCCGAACAAGGCGTACAACCCCTCTAGAGGAGCTTCCAGCCCGCTCTTGGCTTCCTCTGGTACCCTCGTGACCTCTGTCGGGTTTGCTCTTAGCTCCTCGCCTTCCGCCTCCTCCCTTGTCTCATCGGTGTCCCCTTTGACCCCGCCCGGTGTGAATATCACGCTGGCCATTGCCCCGACGTCCTTTCCTGTGGGTGTGTTCACCTCCTCTACCCCCAGCTCGCTGAGCAGTATTCCGTCGAGCACGGGTCCCTGAGGCCCCCTGTACGTGGTTCGGGTGGACGAGTCGTCCGGAAACGAGTCGTCTACGTCCCGTCCCGGTACGTCGCCGATCGGCAACCTCGACAGTGCGTCAGGAAGGCGGTGCTGTACTCCCGGCCTCCACAGTGGGATCATGTCGTATTCCATCAGCCTGAGCGCCCATCGGTGGAGCTTCGCCGATAGGGTTTGACTCTTGAACAGCCACAGGAGCGCGGAACAGTCAGTGATGAGGAAGAACTTCCTCCCCCATAAGTACGGCCGGTGCTGTTGTATCGCCCATAACACCGCCATGACCTCTCTTTCCGTTGCTGACCGTTTGGCGTCCGACTTCGACCATCGGTGGCTGGCGTAACCGATAACTCGCTCGCTGCCCCTTACATCCTGCGTGAGCGCGGCTCCCGCGCCGAGTTCGCTGGCGTCGGTATGCAGATAGAACGGCGATTCCCAATCCGGCAGCGCCAGGATCGGTGGCGACGTGAGCACCTCGATCAGCGCCGCGAGAGCCTTATCCTGCTCCTCCCCCCACGGCACTAACAACTTCCTTGCTCTTTTCGACGCAAACCGTTTATCCCTGAGACGATTCGAGATTGGAGCCACGATCGAGCTGTATCCCTTCACGAACCTCCTGAGGTAGCTGCCCATCCCCAAGAGCGCCCTCACCTCTTCGACTGTGTTGGCTCGGGAGAGTTTGGCCACTGCTTCGATCTTTGTTTCCGAAGGTTGGACGCCCAGCCTGCTGACCACCATTCCGACAAACTTCTGTTGGGGCGCGCACCATATCGACTTAGGCAAGTTCACCGATAGCCCAAACCGTTGGAGCCTTTCCAGCACTTTCTCCAGCAACTCGACATGCCCGTCGACGGACTTGGTGTGGATGATGATGTCGTCCAACCAGTTCTCAACTCCCTTCCCCTTGAGCGGGCCCAGAGCCTCTCCCACGTACGCTGCAAAGCCTGACGGGATAGTCTTCAGTCCGAACCCGCACCGGTTGAATTCCCACAGCTCCCCGTGTGCGTCGCGGAAGGCGGTCTTGTGCTTGTCCTCCTCGGCTATTTCGAGCTGCGTGAACCCTGAGGCTAGATCGATGGAAGTGAAGCATGTTGACCCCCTCATACCGTCGAAGATGCTGCCGATGTTGCCTAGGCCGCCGCTGTGTGACACCGTCGAGCTGTTCAGCACTCTAAAATCCTGGCACACCCTCGCCGTTCCGTCCTTCTTCATCACGACGACACAGTTAGCCGCCCAGGCCGACTGTGATCTACGGATCGCCCCCGCATTCTTTAGTTTCGTTATCTCGCTCTGGATCATTGTGGTTTCTTCCGGTGAGTACCTTCTCTGCTTCGCTGCATGAGGTTTGCACTTGCTACTTACTAAGGGTAGCTGCATTTTGGCCCGGTTGCAAGCCGGAACGACCTTTGGGTTTGCCGGGAATACCGAGCGATACTTTTCCAGCAACCTCATGAGGGAATCTTTCACGGCAATGTTCGTCTGAGCTATGTTGGCCTGCGATAAGTCTACCTCGCCCGCACCTCCACTCTCTCCCTCTCCGGGTAGCGTGTGTGGTGCGGCCTGAGCCCGGCTGTCGACTCCGCCTCCCGCTCTTGTCTCGTCTGACCCCGCCGGGTATGCGGGGTCGCACAACATCCTCATACGCTCTCTGTCGCTCGTGTTGACTGCGTAAATCCGGGCCACCACCACGCCTTGCTTGAGAGATAGCGACGCTTTAGACCGGTTGACCACCTTGCATTGTAGCGGTGTTCCCGGGTACCACCACTGTGCTCCCCGAGCCACACCGATCTCCGCCCCCAATTCCATGTCGTATGGTCTGTTTGGTTGCACCACTACCAGTTGACGATCCTGTGTCTGTACCCCTTTTGCATATGCGTCTACCTGTGCGCTGACGAAGCCCGGCACTACCGCTTCTTGGGCTAGCCGCAACTCCTACTGCAGGGTCCCGTCGTCTTCCCATGCCACTGAACCTCCGATGAGCTGGGTCGTTGGCTCGGTTATCTCGTCCGGCTCTTCCTGCTCTCCCGACGGCTTGACGGCGCGGAAGTGCTCCCACGTCGCCTCATTCCTGATGGCTGCCGCTTTTGCCTCTGTATTGCCCGGGTTGCTCGCCGCTCGCCAGCCCACCGCCTCACTGCCCTCTTTCTTCGACGGGGGCCCGCTTGTTGACGATATGAAGGGTACCCACGGCGATTCTGGCGCTGGCTTGAAGCCCCCGCCTGCTGCAAAGCTGATAACGCTTCCGTTTTTCCTCAAAAACGCCGCACCAATGATTAGCCCGTACGGGAGGTCTTGGACCACTCTTACTAACACCTTGCGTACCCTATCCTCCGGGCGCAACACCAGCGGAAGCTCGCATGATCCCGCGATTTTCATGGGAGGAGTCGCGCTGCTCGTGGGGTTGGCTGCTCGCAGCCACCCCTGCCCCCTTGAACGCATCATCGACTGCCCCCCCCTTCCGCTGTGTTCGACCGATCGCACGAAAGCCTCCGAAGCGTAGTTACCGCCTCCCGCCCCTGTGTCGACCAACACTTCTACCGGGATGCGGCAACTCGTCTTCGTCTGGTGCCACACGAAAGCGTGAACCCATACCTGCTTGGCCCCCCTGCCCATTGCTGCCACTCTATTCGAGTTTCTGGTGTCCGCGACTATCCGCTCGGGCCCCCTGCTGACGTTGACCAGGTTAGCTAGTGTGATCGTGCTCTGTCTGTTGCTCGCCTGACCTGTTCTGTTCCATGCCTCATACCGGAGACCATGGTCTCTCCTGACTCCTGCGACTACCGACTCGGGCCCATTGTCGACGCACGCCAGGCTTGCTAGTATGAAACTCTGTCCGCTGCTTCTCTGCCCTGACCTGTTCTCTGCCTTGTGACCGCGGTTGTGGTCTCCCTCGTCCTTTCCATTCGCTGGCCCCTGCCTGCGTTTGTTCTGAATGCTGTTCCCCAGGGCTTGGCTCCCCAGGGCGTCCTTTCAGGAGTGGTTGGCCTCTGAGTCAACTTCCTCGTCTGCGGTGGTGTACGCGCTCAGCATCTCCAGCGCTGTGAGCATACGGGTCTCCACCTCCGAGGGAGGACCTTGTCCCGAGGCATATCTACGGGGAAAATGACCGTAGGGTACTATGGCGGCGTCATGCGAGAAGCGACATCCCCCTTGTGAGGCGTTCCTGCTCTGATGGGGGCAGGGAGACCCACGCGCGTGGAAGAAACATATCCTTTTGCGGCGCAGGGCGTTGATGATTACGCTGTCCTCCGCGTCTTGGCTCGGCAACCCTTCTTCCTCTTCGAGGGTGTCACTTTCCTCTCGGCCCCTTTTGTTCCAGCGATCGTTCCTGCCCCCCTTTCGGCTCACGAACGGGGTCCCATGCGCCCCTGGGGTGGATGACCGTACGTTGGAGAAGGCCGCCAGGGGCTGGTGCTTGTCGGACGTGTGATCCTCCTCCTCTTCCTCTTCTTCGAACTCCTGCCCGTGGTCCACCGCTCCTAGCGCCGCGCATGCGCTATCTCGTATAGCCTCGAGCTTTTTTCTCCAACCCCTAGTCGGTTCTCTGGTGAAAGGCCTACCTCCTCCCCGGCGTTCCTCCCTCCGTGGAAGCCCTTGTGGCGAGCTCCGTGTCATGGGCAATCGGTGGCTCTGCGAGAGGGCTGCTATACTGTCCCTCTTTCGCCCCCCTGGCGCTGTCGCTATGGGGTACCGATTGCACCTGGTGAGCAAGGCTTTGACGAGACGGTCGAATATGCCGTGCGCCACTCGTCCGCGAACCACCATGTACTCCGACAACGGCTTGCCTGCGTGTACGTGCATAGGCGTGAGTTGCTGTTTGATTTCTGTGCCGATCTGGACCAAGAGAGCCTCCAACCCATTTCGGTCCGATTCGCTGGTAAAGAATAGGTTGACCGCTCGCTCACATAGCTCTGAGACGTGCTTCCCCGCTACATACCTCCAGAAGTACTGCTCCTCCGACGCGTGCGGCTTCGTCTCGTCTGCGGTTACCACGCGCATGTGCAGCACCAGGCGCCGGGCTGCCGCCATCCATGATTCCCCTTGAACGAGAGTCATCTCTTCCAGAGCTACCTCGGCCCTCTTTTGCGCTTGTCCGGAAGGGGCTACCTCTGCCACGAGTATCCGGCACCACTCCGTCACCGTCACCATCCTCGAATGGCACCTGGCAAAATCCTCCTTCCACAAGCGGGACCTCGATGTACGTGTGCGGACGAATCATATCCCGCGTCGCCAGGGTGTCGGCGATGAGCTTTGTGAAGCATTCCACCCGCCGCGGGGTCAGTGCGTTAGCTTGGGGTCGTGTCGGGTTAATGTCGTTCACCGACTCTCTGTCCACTGGCATTGTCCATACCGACCCCTGTACTGATGCCATGATCTTTGACAACTTGTCCGCGAACCAGACGGGGTCGCTTTGCCATGAGAGTTGGCCACGAGGATCGGCAAACAGCCCTACGAACGCATCCTGGCCCTTGGAGACCCCCATGTCAGCTGCTATCTTGGTAACTACTCTTTGGTCTTCCTTCGGGTTACTGTCAATCGCCCCTGGGTACTGGGTTATGGAGGGTGGTCCCCACAGTGCTTCCCCCGGGGTCGGCGTTGTTGTGTAGGGGTTCTGTTGCCAAATCCTTGGTGCCGGTCGTAGGAAGTGCCCGGCTCCGTGCTGTGTGCCGTACAGTGTGGTGGCTGGAGGCAGATATGACCTCTGCGCGTGTGGAGCTACCGTGCTACCATACCCTCCCCCCACGTTGCTCCCCCCCGCTGGTCCTGCCCCGATTGCGTACGACGCGTGACTGGGGTATTGCTGCTGTGGCAGTGGCTGCGTATGTTGCTGCCCTGGCTGCTGCTGCCACGGTGTCTGCACGGCCTGCGGTTGCGGGACCTGATGCGTGGGTCGAGATTGCTGTGGGCGCGTCGCCTGGTTTCGCTGCCCCAGCCCCATCTGATGCTGTTGCACTTCGAGTGAGAGCGTCGGCGGGAGCTGCTGCGGCGGCTGCTGCTGCTGCTGCTGCTGTTGTTGCTGCTGCTGTTGCTGTTGCTGTTGCTGTAGCTGCTGCTGTAGCTGCTGCTGCTGCTGCTGCTGTTGCTGCTGCTGTTACTGTTGCTGTTGCTGTTGCTGCTGTTGCTGCTGCTGCTGCTGTTGCTGTTGCTGCTGTTGATACTACTGCTCCTGCTGCTGCTGCTGCTGCTGCTGTTGCTGTTGCTGCTGCTGCTGCTGCTGCTGCTGCTGTTGCTGTTGCTGCTGCTGCTGCTGCTGCTGCTGCTGTTGCTGCGCTTGCTGCTGCTGCTGCTGCTGTTGCTGCGCTTGCTGCTGCTGCTGCTGCTGCTGTTGTTGCTGCTGCTGCTGCTGTTGCTGTTCTTCCTCCTCCTCTTCCTCTTCCTCCTCCTCCTCTTGCTGATGGGCCTGCTGCTGCCGCGCCCCCCGCGGCGGAGGCGGTGGTGGCACTGATTGCCCCCGTCCAGCGGGATTCCGTTACCATGCTTGGTTGCTGCCACTGCGGTTGTGCTCCCGCGTGGCGTTCCGGTGACGGCGGTCATGGCTGCGACGGCGGTCCCGGCTGCGACTGCGGCTCCGCCTGTGCCTGCGGCGCCCCTGGCGCTCCCGGTCGTGGCGGTCATTATCATGGTCCCTCCCGTATTGGCTACGTCCTCGTTCGCCGTCTGCGCGTCTGGAGCGGCTACGGGAGCGGCTACGGCGACCATGAGAACGCCTATCCATTTGTCCGCCCTTCCTTGCCTTTTTCTTCCCCCCCTTTTTTTTCTTTGTTTTCCTCCTTATTTCTTGGTTGTTTTTCAGTTTGTTGGTTGTGTTTGCGATTTTTTTTTTTCCTTTTTTCTTTTCCTTTCTCTGTGTTTACCTATCGCGCGATCGAGTGGACTGAGAGCGGAGTAGCGCGAGGGAGGGAAAAACAAATCGAGAGTCATGCCTTGGTAACAAGAACGGCCGCAAAAAAAATCGTAGAGATGCGCGGGAGAAAAAAAAAAATCGAGAGTCACGCCTGGTATAAAGAACGGCCGCGAACAAAAATCGTAGAGATGCGCGAAAATCGTAGATATGCGCGAGGGCGAAAAAAAAAGTTCGAGAGTCACGCCTGGTGTAAAGAACGGCCGCAAAAAAAAACGTAAAGATGCGCAGGAAAAAGGAGATAAGAACGGCCGCGAAAAAAGAATCGTGGATATGCGTGAAAAATCGTAGATACGCGCGAGGACGGGAAAAACAAATCGAGAGTCACGCCTGGTATAAAGAACGGCCGCAAAAAAAAATGTAGAGATGCGCGTGCGGAAAAAAAATCAAGAGTCACGCTTGGGAATAAGAACGGCCGCGAAGAAAATCAATTAAAGTTAAAAAAAATGGGATAACCTGGCACCCTGGCGAGGGTGTGCTCTCGCCTGTACCAGTTTACTGCTGCAGGGTCCTGATTTGCCCTGTATTGCATTTAACGCTACCGCGCTGTACGGGCGCGATTTTCTGGTGGCTCTGTTTTGCCGCGCGTGTGGTGCGCCACATCTTTCCGTCCTCTATACCTGGTATAATAGTTTCTACCTGATGTCTCGCCCAACGACCGCGTTTGTTCTCTGTTTTGTTTTTCTCCCCCTGCTGGCCCTGGGCCTCTGCTTACCCCTACCCTTCCAGCCCCTCGCCTTAAGATACCCTTACCGAAAGGAGAGATGCTTACCTTCGTCTCCTATGTACTCATTGGTGGTGTTCGTCCTGTGTATACCTTCCCGCGACTATCGAATAACGCCGAGCTACCTATTTTACTCAGTCACCCCCCAGATACCAGAAGCCGTAAGCCAGATAATGTCCGCTGACCCTCCGTACCCTTGTCCCCACTGTATTCCCGAGCCGAGGGCTTCTGCTTCGACCCCCTTCCCGGCCCTGCTGTGCTACCTCCGAAAATCAAGTGTAAAAGTAGTACAAAAAAAAACCGCCACCCAATCAGATTTCCTCCCGAACAACAAAGAGATTCGGTTGGGTATTCCTGTACCGGTCTCCCGTGTCCAGACAAGGGCTCATGCGCTTGTACTCCCATCTCCCCCTCTCTCTGTCATCGACCCTGAGTTCACCATGTTACAGCTTATGCTTCTTCTTGGCTCTACCCGGAACGGTCTCACCTTGGTAGCCTGCTGTTGTCGTTCGTTAGAGAGTCCCGAGAGGAGATGTCCTCGTACTTGTCAGGCACCGCGACAGCCGTGAGATGTTGTCCACAGCACAGGCGGAGCGGGATTAACGGACAGGCAAGTGGTAGGCAACGCTCATGCACGGGATGTGAACAGGTGTTGACACGGGTGGTAAGCACTGGGTGGTTTGACTGGTTTCTTTCACTTGGGTGGGGTTTATAAACCCCAGACGGCGCCCAGGAACCCCGGTACCGGCCACACAAACCGATACGGGGTTTCCACACACCAACAATGGCCTCCCACGCCGGGGTTTGGGCCACTGTATACCTACACCGATACGGCAGCGAGCTTCCCTACGGCTTACAACGCTGTCTTACACGGTGCACCCTCCGCACGTCACTGGTGAGGTCAGTCGACATACATCACAGAATACCCTGGCGCCTCTCTGGCGCCTTCCTGGAGTCCGTAGCGCTGTAACACGACCAGCGACGCGTACTGTTCTGTGTTTTCCACTCAACTGAATACAGTAACTTGCCCTCCTCCCGTTCATTGAAAAATACACAGGGTATGGGACCGGCCAAGATGAGGACGGCGTCCAAGGACTAGTTGTGCTCAAAACGAAGTGGTCGCCACGTCCAGCGAAGGCAGGAGGTTGCGCCTGTTTTCCGTATTCGGATCTAGATACTGCGTTCAGGCCTTAGCGCGCCGTCGATGCGTATGTGCGTGCCGTTCAGTCGTACGTGAACAATTTCGTTGTCGCAGTGTTCATAATTTGCGCGGTGACGTTCGTGTTCCCGTTAGCTCTACATGTGCCGCCTTGGAGTATGGCACCTTCAACGATGTAAAAGAAATGGCATGCGAGTGGTGTCCAAATGAGGTTTTTCGTGGGATGGATGTGGTGCCCTTGTGTTGGTAGCATCTAGCATGTGATATCTGGCAAACCCGCCACTACTATAGAAGAATATTGCAGTATGGTGACGCGGAGCTTCGCGTTTTTTAGGGAACTGATGGATGTTGTGTCATCGTGCATGTGTGTGTTCATAAGCCTCACGTGTACGTTGATGTCCGGCACTGCCGTCGCGGCTTTTATGTACTTATCCACCGGTATAAATGTTTTTGAAACGTGAAGTTTACAAAATACAGGCTTGCGCGTTTTTTCGGGAACTGATGCGTATAGGGTCTCGTCGTTGACGCGTGTGTGTTCATACGCCTACGGTGTATGTTGATACTGGGCACTTCCCGCCACCAGCATTTGTTTACCAGGTATATTTTTCGCGCTTTTGAGGGGACGGGTGGGTGCGTGGTGACTTCGTGGATGCGAGTATTAGTCAGACCCTTGTACGCTGTGATGCCCGGCACTGCCGCCACAGCTTTTGAGACCATTTTGTTTACATTTTATGTTTGGGTATACTGTACTTCTGTTGAGTAACGTGTCACGCAGAGTGTTTCGCGTGTTTGAGAGGACGGATGCATGTTGGTGTCATTGTGGTGTGTCATATACTTTATAGGATTCATTACGTGGGTGATATCAGACGGATTGAGACATTTTTCAGGGGACTTATAACGGTGCTTTGATGGACGCGACCGTGTGCCGGCACTGCCGCCACAACAATCTGTACTCAACTTTTGGTTTTGTCTTGTTAATTAAAACGTTATTGCATATAAATATTCGTTGTAGGCATGCAGGATTTTATGTTTACAAAATCTGCTGTTGAAACGCTACAGTTTTTGGCGTCGTTCAGGATATACACGATACTACTTTAGTTGGCGCACTGGTGCTGCCAACATCTCGCTGATGATGTAGAATAATGTGTTACCAGGAAACGGTGCTGCCCTATTCGATGTACACCACCACCAATGTCGACGCTTATCAGGGTGTCGCGGTAACAGGATCGCTAATGTTGACGATCCTCGGGGTGTATGTTTTCAACATCGATCATGTTCCGACCTCACCAATCCTACTCATCAGACATGTCGACTCGCGCCGACTTTGCAAAGGTGCTTACTTACGAGAAGGTCGTTCAAATCCAACCTCGAGGATCGGTATAGCTTGCCAAGGGGGGCTCTTTTTCTAAGGTCGTGCTTTTACCGACCTTGCGAAATAGCCGAATGGCCACGTGTGCTATTTAGGATTTCTTGAGCGGAAAAGGTCAATTTAACGTGAAAACTAGGTTTGCGGTATTGCAATTATCCGACACGCAACGACTGCGACTTCGAATAAACCACATGTGTATAGCTTCGTCTAAATGTAAGCTATCTTCCTGCAGCGAGTTTCGTTGCCTAATATACTAAACCTAGGGAGAACAGCAGAGCCAAAGATAGTGTATTGGCACCTTTGTTCGGTGTTGTACGAGGCTATGCATACTAATTTCAGTACACTATTCAGGATTCCTTGAGCGGAAAAGGTCAATTCTAAGTGAAAGCTAGGTTCGCGGTATTGCAATTATCCAACACACAACGTATGCGACTTCGAACAAACCACATGTCCCCAGATTTGTCTAAATGTAAGCTATCGTCCTGCAGCGAGTTTTGTTGTCTAATATACTAAACCTAGGGAGAACAGCAGAGCCAAATATAGTGTATCGGCACCTTTTTCCGTGTTGTACGAGGCTATGCATACTAATTTCAGTACACTGTTTAGGATTTCTTGAGCGGAAAAGGCCAATTCTAAGTCAAAGCTAGGTTTGCGGTATTGCAATTATCCCCCCCGCTGCGTCACTGATAACGTCGGCGTAGTATGTTCCCATGTTCGTCTAGACGTCAGCTATCTTTTTTCCCCGAGGTCCGTCGCCGAAGCGGTACAACTCACGGAGAAGAACGCCGTCCAGAACACTGGCTTTTGCGTGGGGAGGTCCGACTACCCGAACCTGCGCAAAAATGCCTCAAACCCAATCGAACACCAAAATCAGAAATTATACTGCTGTACATGGCATCGCGCCCCAGTTTCGCAGCAGTTGGCCGTGCAGACCCCTTTGCTGCGATATTGTTCAAAGTCGCCGGTGGAAGGCATGTGTAGAGGCGTTTGCGGGGCGGGACATGTACACGAGGCGTCTCGTAACTTCGGCGGGCTAGTAAGGGGTTTATTTTGACCCCAATAACCACATTATTTACCCAAAGAGTGCTTGTACGTGACCGAACGAAGGTTTGCAGGGCGGCGATCAGCTTCCCACAAGGCAACCGTGCCTTGAACAACTTACCTGTGAGTGGGACTCTAGCTAAGGCGTCCAGCGAGAAATGGTGTCTCTATCGTGCAGGGCCCTAAGCCCCGACCTGGGCCGGTCGGACACAAAAATGAGAGCCCACCGGTTCTCAACACATAGGGCACCAAAAACAGCCTAATTTCCGCAGGCGCCTTGCTTTGGGTAGTTGGTAGTCCCCTCACCTTGTGGAGTCGCCATGGTGGCTCACGCCGTGCTGACCGCCCAAATAAGCCACCTAGTGATAGCCATACCTCTGCCTCGATTTCTATATAAAATCACCCTCGTGCCAGCCTTTCATTGGGCGGAAAGTTGACAGTCGCGTATTTGAAACCGTAAAAAAAAAACAAAAAATGGTCGAATAATTGCAAGCGGGACCCAGGGGATGTTCGACAGCCACCATTAAGCTGCTCGGTCACAGTGATGGTAAATATATGACTATGAGTATTATACCGTTAATGCGCTGGACCGTTGGATTGGTGTTGACGACCACCTCTGTAACGAGAACCTCGCCGCCGGTGCTTGGTAGTTTCCCACCTTTTGTCACGATATATGGGGGGTATCCCTCTTTTTGCCAAATGCCCTTTCTTTTATGCAGGCCAATACTGTATACCAGGTATACCGCACGCCGGCACACATCTACGGTCTACCTCGGACATGTTGAGCATTCAAAGGTCTATCGAGGCGGCTGATAGTCTGAGCTTTGCGCCCAGTGCTTCGACACCAGATATATATGTAGATAGATGCCTCCTTGCTGTAACGATTTTGCTTGTCGTGTTTTACGTATGGGAAGTGGTATGCCAGTATACAATACGAAGTTTCTTGGGGTACAGCACAGGGCACATCAGAACAAAACGCGCAATAAGCAAGGCAGGCTCGGATCAAGATTCAAATAAGAAAATCGGGAGTCGTTATACAGCAGGGCATTAATATATTAGTGGTTCGGCGTCTGTTGCGCTGCGCGCAACATGCGACGCAAGGTGTGTTGCGCGCAGCGATCTATACGCGAATATAGAATATACGCCTCAAAACTAAGTAAAAAGCCTTTTAATTTGTTTTTGGCTGCGAATTCTCCGGTCCTTGGACCGGAGACTCAGAAAGCATAATCCCAAAAGTGATGCCCGATTTTCAAGATAACAGGCGTGACCAGAAAAGTGACCCCCCCTAAAACACACCCCGGGTACCCCCTTGTCCGCTCGATCCTCAAAGCTCGTTCTGGGCGTACAGCAGCGGCGTCGCGACAGTTTTTGCACGCCTCGACAGCCAAGCATACACCATGCGCCTCGGCCGAGTATCAGCAACAGAGGTGGGGTGTGTGCGATATGCGGAGGACAGCAGCACACACCGAGCAGATCAGCACGCAAACACGCCGAGCACTGAGTGACCTTTGGGAGTTCCACATCTATGATGAACATTGTTTGAACGGGGGGAAGGGGGGTTGTGATGATCTACGAACTGCGAACAGGAAGCAGGAAGACGAATGCCACGCCTCGCCACGTGTATGAGTACATGTTACGCCTCACTAGACCGCCTTGTCAGCTCGCAGCAGCAACTGTGACTCTGAATCGGTACAGCAGCAGCAGCGGCAGCAGCAGCAGTACAACAGCAGTACGTCAACGCTCGGGTGCTTCGTTGTGTCAAAATACAAAATAATACCAAGACAAGACAGGTCGACTCGAACGCACTCGGCGCGCCAGAGGCAGCCAGCGTGGCTTCGGGCGCTTGGGTTCTACGCCCAGTACAGCGCACTTGGCACGTCTCTTCGCGGCGCCACACCACAACAACAGCAGTTGGTCTCCCCGTTTGAGTATTTTGACACAACGAAGCGCCCGAGCGTCGACTGACTGTACTGCTGCTGCTGCTGCTGCTGCTGCTGTGAAGTCTACGAGTACGGAAAGGAACGCGCCGAGTGCGCTTCCCTTCGTCTCTAGGCCCGAGGCCGCGCCAGCCGGCTGTAGTTTGGCGACGACGAGACGTACCGATCGCCGGCTGCGCGTGGGGTGCGAAGTAACGTAACTGTGTCACCATCCAACTCATCGATCGTGCTGCTGCTGCTGCTGCTGCTGCTGCTTGCTTGCTGCGTGGATAATATCTTGAACTTAGAGACCATGCCATTTTTCGATTTGAAAATCTGATGACCCAAGTCGTCAGATTCTCACAGGCCGTTTCCTGTACGATTCGATTTCGAGCTTCAGATTTGATTTTTTCGATCTCAAAAACGAAAGCACCGTCCTATGGCCAATTCTTATGCAGTCGGAAAAGTTGGATCGAAAAAGCCGGTTTCCGATCCACTCTAAACTTAACGGGGTGTGTCTGTATGCCTTCCCTATAGTCAATCGGATCGATTTTGCAGTTTTTTGTGCTCTTCCTGAGGGCGGTTGATACGATAATGGAAAACTGCTTCGTGTCCTGCTCGCGGGCTCTAGGAGGTGCTACGCTGCGAGGAGCAGCAGCAGTAGCAGCAGCAGAGAGCAGCAGCAGCAGTAGAGTAGTCAACCCAGCATCGGAGAGGTGTTTAGGCTGCCGCTGGGTGGTGTGACCGTGTGTTTGGAGGGGTGAAGAGAGATGCGGTGAACTTCAAAAACTTTTTCGATTGAGAAATCCAATCCACGAATCCCGTCGAAAAACTCAAAAAGCTCTTTTTCAACAGTATAAGAAAGCCCGTTTGTGTCCCCAATCGGAAACCGGCTTTTTCGATCCACGTTTCCGACTGCATACGAATTAGCCCATATGCAGTCCGATTGTGCAAAATCTGACAGGAAATTTTTCGATTTGAGAATCCGATGACCCAAGTCGTCCGATTTTGGCCCAAAATCCGACGACTTGGGTCATCAGATTTTCAAATCGATAAATGGCATGGTCTCTAAATTCAAGATGCTATCCACGCAGCAAGCAAGCAGCAGCAGCAGCAGCAGCACGATCGATGAGTTGGATGGCGACACAGCGACGTTGCTTCGCGCCCGACGCCCAGCCGATGATCGGTGCGTCTCTCCGTCGTCATACTACAGTTGGCTGGCGCGGGCTCGGGCCTAGAGATGAAGGGAAGCGCACTCAACGCGCGCCTATCCGTACTCGTAGACTTCGCAGCAGCAGCAGCAGTACAGTCAGTCAACGCTCGGATGCTTCGTTGTGTCAAAATACAAAATACCAAAGACAGGTCGACTCAAGCGCGCTCGGCGCGTCGCCGCCAGACCAGAGGCAGCCAGCGTGGCTTCGGACGCTTGGGTTCTACGCCCAGTACAGCGCACTCGGCGCGTCTCTTCGCGTCGCCAGACCACAACAACAGCAGTTGGCCTTGCCGTTTGCTCGACGATGAGAGCAATGCGACCATTGCATGCTGAGTCCAGTACAGAAAAGTCGGAGGTAAAACTTGGACTCTCAGAGTCTCATCGGGGTTCCTGACTTACACCGAAGAGATAAGTCAGGTTTAGTGAGGGAGAATGTGGTGGAAATCGAGTTTAAAAGGCTAAAACTCTGGTAGCATTTGTTGATCGACCTTTTTAGTCTACTTTCTTTACAGACTGGAGACTAGCAACTAGCAACACGAATGATACTCATTCGATTGCGATGATACTAACATACTGACACCTGGACAAAACTTGCTCAATAATAATGGCCCTTTCTCAACACCTTATTTTTTTGTAAGACCGGAGACTAGCAACGCGAATGTTACTCATTCGATTGCGATACTAACACAATAGAAAAAAGTGCCTCAAAAAGAATAGGAGCTTACGGCGAATAGCAAAAGGTGACCTTTTTTTTGTTTTCGACCATGGCGAATATGACAAAGGGCCTAAAAGATGTTCAATTACGGCTAATTATTAAGAAAAAAAGCCCCGACGCCTCAAAACTAAGTAAAAAGCCTTTTATTTTTTTTTGGGCTACGGCGAATAGAAAAAAATGCCTCAAAAAGAATAGGAGCTTACGGCGAATAGCAAAAGGTGACTAATTTTTGTTTTCGACTATGGCGAATATGACAAAGGGCCTAAAAGATGTTCAATTACGGCTAATAATTAAGAAAAAAAGCCCCCCGAAAACAATTATCGCCTCCGGCGAGAAATAAACGCAACAAAAAATTTCGCCTGCGGCGAAAAATGTTGCGCCCCCAAACACGCGTGTTGCGCTGCGCGCAACCAGCCTTGCGGCAACTGTTGCGCAAAACGGTTATTTTGACCAAATATTGCGCCAGCGCAACAACGCAACACCTAATTTGAATGCCCTGTTATACAGTACTGGCCCTCTCACAAGAAACCTTAAATCGGGCTCAGGCTGATTGCCTTATTCTGGGTGCGCGCGAAAGCTCACTTTCTCATGTTGCACTTTCTGGTTTCGATCCCCGACAAGACATTTTCCCTACAGTAAGTACCATTAATACAGTACAGGACACCCAACGAGAAACAGAAAGTCTGGTCCAAGCTGGATTTGTTATTCGAGGGAGGGTGCTTTCCACACAAATTTCAAGATAACGACTCCCGAATTTCTTATTTTTCTTATAATCTCAGCGTGTTTTTCTAATTATCCTGTTCCTTATTAGGTGTCCTGTACTATAGTCACGATGTCGTTTTACAGTAAGTAGTACCAGGTATTATTAGTGCACAACATGCTTTTTTGTTGTGAACTATATATTCATTCTTAGGCTCTGACTACGAGTATAGGCTGAGAGCTTTTTATCATTTTTTTCAATTTTTCGCACGGAATTTCTTCTGAAATACTTTCTTCTGAACGGGCCGGTACTGTATTGAAATTCGTGTAGAAATTATCCCATTATCGAATAAGAAATCGAGCCTGGTCCAGCTTGTCCTGTTTCTGATCATTAATAATAGGTGGGTAACCTTCCACGAGCACCCGCTGTCCACTGCAGGAATATCCGACACCTGAGCTGCTTGCAGCAGCAGCACCCCACATGCACACGCGTACAGGTGCCCTGTTGTTGTGCCCGCTGTTGTTGACATCCTGTTATCAAGACGCAGCGAGCAATTCGCAATGATCGATTCGCTGTGAGCTGCTGCTGCTGCTGCTGCTACTACTGCTGCTGTGAGGACGAGTGTGTGCCCCTGTCTTTTGTCTTGTCACGAACACCTGCTGTGACCGTTGTCCGCATACATACATACGCAACATGCGTGCAGGTGCGCTGTTGTTGTGCCCGCTGTTGTTGACAGCCTGTTGTCACGACGCAGCAAGCAAGTCTCAAGAATCGATTCGCTGTGAGCTGCTGCTGCTGCTGTGCTAAACTTGCTGTTGACAGCCTGTTACCACGACGATCGCAAGGATCGATTCGCTGTGCAGAGCTGCAGCTAGCTGCTGCTGTGGAATATCGCCGCTATTCTATGAGCACACCGTCACCCTTCCACGAACACCTGCTGCTGTGCCCGCCCTTGACAACAAGCTGTTATCACGACGCAAGCCAGCCATCGCGACGCAAGCCAGCCGTGAGGATCGATTCGCTGTGCGAGCTGCTGTGCGGTATCGTCGCCGTTATCACTACGCAACAGCAAGCAGGTCACAAATATCGATTCGCTGTGCAGAGCCGCTGCAGCTGCTGCTGCTGCCACTGTGAAAAAAAAATAGTCACCTTTTCTACCAAGTATTGCACAACGAGCTCCTGCTGCTGCTGTGCAGTATCGTCGCCGTTATAACGACGCTTTACAACCTGTTATCACGATGCAAGCCAGCCACATCGCGACACAAGCCGGCCGTGTGGATCGATTCGCGGTGCGAGCTGCTGTGCGGTCTCGTGGCTCTTATCACTACGCAAGCAGGTCGCAAAGATCGACTCGCTGTGCAGAGTCGCTGCTGCTGCTGCTGCTGCTGCTGTGAAATAATATACCGTAACTTCTTCTATGAGCACAACGAGCGTTGTCCCTGTTATTTGATTGCGTGTGTGATGCAGATCTTTGTTTTCAGGAGGCGGGGGTTTAACGCTTTCTTTTTGGGCATTAGCCAAACATAGGTATACCTGCGCACTCTGATCCATTTATAGGTACACTGCGTAATGTACACCGCAAACGGCTTCCTGGCCCGCCTGATATAGGGATTGCGCTGCATTGTACCTACAAATGGCTTACAGTGTGCAGGTACACCTATTTTTATTGGCTACCTATTTTACGTTTAACCTATTTTTGGCTTCAAGTGTACCTATAAATGGCTCGAACGATCAGTTTTTGGCAACTGAAATATAGACAGACGGCCACACCAGATGCCGGGGGTGTCAACAGCGGACCGTTCCTGTCAACCAGATGTTATATTATTAGTCGTTTGGGCCGCATGCCTTTAATGGGTGTGATCGTCATGCCGAGAAGCAGCAATGACGATTGTATCCATGCCATTATGCTGAAAATACGATACCTATACTGTAGTGCAGTATATAGTAGGAGAAACTTTTTTGTACATACAAGGGGCTTCGCCGGCGGCCTGGACGGCCGAGTAGCCGAGAATAGGTGCACCTACGCCCTTTGAGCCATTTGTAGGTACAAAATGGAGCGCAGGCCCAATATCAGGCGGGCCAGGAAGACGTTTCCGGTGTACATTACGCAGTGTACCTATAAATGGATGAAAGTGCGTAGGTATACCAATTTTTGGCTAGTGCCCTTTCTTTTTTGTTTATTGTGCTTTTTGCCATTGTGTCAGTGTTTTCTACTGTACCCTGTTGTGCGCGTTCGACCCCATCTTCTTTAGATAGGTCGCGTTCTTCCTCGCAGGGTTAGGGTTTTTTTGTGGGCGTCTTTTTTTTATAGAGCGCGTTCTTTCTCGCAGTGTCAGTTTTTTTTGTGGGCGTATTCGCGCACGGTGGGGGGGGGGGGGGTTATGCGCGAGTTGCGTGCGTTTTCCCTTACGAGTCGGCGGTGTTGTGATGCAGCGTAGTTTCCTCCTTTTTTTGGCGCGTTTGCTCCATGCACTTGATCAGGGGGGGCGGTTCGGGGACTCGTGTGCGCGTCTGGCTTTTCTCCTCCCAACGCCCGTGTCTTCGCCGTGTTTTCCTGTTTTTTTTCCGCGTGGGGTCCCCCGTCTTCACCTGGGCACCGACTTCCGGTTGTGCTTCTGCCGTTGATTTGTTGTTTTTGTTATTATTATTATATTTGCCATCCGACAATGTGCAGCATGATCTTCAGCGTTGATCACTCATGAAATTCCCAAAAGCAGAAAACCACGGAAACCAAGGAAACCTATGCGTACAGTCTAACACCCTTCTATGTCTGCTTCCCGCCAAGATTTATCCACAATACTCCATTTGTTGTTCTTGCTCTCTCCTTGTTCCCAATATGCACTATTTACGTTCAATTATTAAGGCCTAAGCCGCATCCAAGCTCCATCCCCACGCCATCGGTGTGGGTCTGTCATCCCCCCCCCCCCTGCTCCTCCTCGCTTCCTGGCGGCCCCTGAGCTGAAGTCTGAAGCGCGAAACCCTCCTGGAAATGGCGACCTGTGTGGTCACCGAGACGATTTGCAACAGGCGTTCTTTCACCACCCCTTTCCTAGCCATCGACCCACCGTCCCTCCCCCCCACAACACTAGCAGCCAGCTGGTCGATGAAAGTGCTGCCCGCTACCCCGAGACGCCCAAAGCTTTCCACCGCTAAAGTGGTAAGTTTGTGACTCCGTTCGTCGAAGGACACATGTCCCGGACGAGCGTAGTGTTGGCGCTTGCGCACCTCGTAGGTAGAGGCAGCTGATCCATCGTGATCAGCACTGCCTCCTCGCAGGTGTACCTGCGCTTGAGGGTCAGCATGGTTGACGTCCAGCAGGATGGACTTCTCCCTGTACTCCCTGTTTGGAGCGTCCCGGAGACCTCCTCTCCTGACTACAATGTCCATCCGCAGATTTCGGTCTACAGTGAACGGTTCGCCCACGGATCTACATTATTTGACTTTTTCGTGGCGCGTGTCGCGACATGCCGCGACACGCCGCGACACATGCCGCGGCGTGTGTCGCGACGCGTCGCGTTACCTGTCGCGACGCGTCGCGACGCGAAACGTTACGTGTCGCGTCGCGCCGCAAAACGCGACGCGTCGCGACGCTGTTTTCGGAAAACCGATTCGAACCGGATGACAAGGTTAAACGCCTCTATTGACCATAACGGCATGTTTGGGTCTAAAGCGTACTGTTTATATGTGGGTTCCGAGCCACAACCACAGCACACGGGGTGACGTGATTTCAAGGTGTAAAACATTGTTGTGAAGAATAACCACTACACCAGCGCCCCTGCCAAAAAGACAGGTCCCATCAGGATATGATCCCATAAGAGCCTTCTGGTTAAAAACCGTGAGGAGCGAAGCGACGAACCACCCTATACTGGTGCAGGCGCGAAGCGCAAGGTCTACCCTGATCCCACAGTAATACCGGCCAGTAAACCTGGAGACTACACGTCCCCTCCTAAAAAGATGATCTACGTGAACCTCGTCACGCTCGTCGCGGCAGGTGTCGCGGCATGTCGCGACGCGTCGCGACGCGTGCCGCGACGCGTCGCGACGCTTGCCGCGACACCTGCCGCGACACCTACCTGCCACGACGCGTCGCGACACTTGCCGCGACACCTGCCGCGACACCTGCCGCGACACCTGCTGCGACGCGTCGCGACGCGTGCCGCGATGCGTGCAGCGACGCGTCGCGACACTTGCCGCGACACCTGCCGCGACACCTCGCGACACCTCGCGACACCTGTCGCGACACCTGCCGCGACACCTGTCGCGACACCTACCGCGACACCTGTCGCGACACCTGCCGCGACACACGCCGCGACACGCGTCGCGAACGTCGCGGCATGCTGCATAGGGCCGCGACGTGTCGCGGCATGTGTCGCGAAAAAGACAAATAATGTACATCCCTCGGTTCGCCGCTCTCTACTTGGTGTTGAATTCCCAGACGCTTCAACGTGCGGGACATTGCGTGGACGAGCGGCTGATGTTGGTTTACTTGTGCACCTGCCCTGGGACAGATGCGTGCGTGGCGGGTGTCCACGTTGACTGCATCGCAGCAGGGGCACCTCACTGCTACGTGTTCCTCGATCCCAATGAAACGTCTTCCCATGCCCACGAACTCTGCGGCGGGTATGACACGTAGTGAATCCGTTGGGTATGCCCGAAGGCATGTTGTGGCTCCTGCCCACTGTAGACTCCTATAGCGAGCCTTGGCGAAGGCCTTAGTCTCGGTCCCCCCAGCGGGTCGCCTGGTCCGGGGGGGCGAGCCGTCTCCGGTAGCTCCTCCAGCGGAGCAGTGTGGGCAGCGTGCCGTCCCTGATTCACCAGCTTGCCCAGCTTCTGTTGGGCTTTTCGTGTGTTGGTGGTTACGGCGTCATGCGCCGCCAGCATGTCGGTCTCTGGGGCCAGGTCCCCCTCTGCCCTGTGAGCCCATACCAGCCAAGATTCAGGGACGATGCCCGCCATCTCTTCCTTGGTCACCCCCCATGTGTCGCGGATCTCCCGCAAGCTTGATCTCCCGCAAGCTTGATCCAAGCTGAGCAATGATGCTCGATCCTGGGAGCCCCCTCCTCACTTTGATTCCGAGCGGGCCTGTGAGGTCTGCTAGAACCTCCGGCAGGATCCCCACCCTGCTCCCAATTGAGGCAGACATTCGCCTCGCTTCTGTCGTTATTGTTGGTACCGCTCCATGATTGTTTTACAGGCCCTTTTATTATGTACCCTGCTGGTGCTTTTTGCACACGCACATCGTCTTCCAGCGTGTCTTTCCGGTAGCCTGCTTTTGTCATGGGCGGCATTTTTCGTTAATACCCAAAACACAACAACAAACGACCTCTGCTTCTTGCGTTTCGATGGGCTTCCTATCTCGGACGCGTGGTATGCTGCTGTCTATACTGTTCACCTTCTTTGTGTCTGCATCCTTTGGCGTGCATTCTACGGCATTGTTTATGTTTCCCCCCCGTTTTTTCCTGTCTTGCACCATTTCACACATACATGTAGTATGTGGCCATTCGTCTATTCGCCAAGGTCGAAAATATTTTGACCTTCCGGAAGGTGTATACTTGAAAAGGTAGTCCCCTGATTTATCTGTGTACCCGGAAAGGTCGTAATCATTTCAACCTTCCCGAGGTCAGTGCTTTAGTCAAGGTCGGACCTAGCGTCATGACTACGCCTAGCGGGGTCTGAGCCTTAGCGTGGTTGGTACCCTGAAGATTGTCAACCTTATCGATGTTGTTTTCATATACCCGTAAGCTTGGTGGCATTAAATAAAATTATTATAAATACGTCAGCTGTGAGTTCAACCGATTGAATAGTAGATACTCAACTTTGCGAGCTGCGTAGAATTGTTGTTCTATGTGCTATTTGTGGTATTGGTGTAGGCTTCGTGATGTACTAGGAACCTGGTAGTTACTACTCGATTTTATAAGAAGCCGTTCGCGCGTGTTATGTGTTTCATCCTCGTTAAATATATAGTTCAGTGACTCCCCTGGATACTACCCGGGTCATTGTTGGCGTTGTTGTAACCGTTACAAGGAATCTAAGCACGACGCCTCTTCGGCATTTAACAGGAGATACTCGAGGAAATACTGCATCATCCGTTATTTGTTTTCTCAACCCACGCAAAAATAGTTTGACAGACAGCCTTGACGCTTGACAAATTTCACTTATGATCGTCAACAGACACCTTTGCTCGTGAGTAGTCCGCCTTGTGCCATAGCCTCCCCGGAATTACGTCACTGGGACCGGCGTGCATCTGCCCTGCACGCGGTTGATATCTTTGAAAACACCGTTCCTTTACAATTCTACTAATTATTCCCCTGATAGACGTTCTACTGTCTCACATTGAAACCCTCGATCTCATACTAAACTTCGATGGAACTGAATTATGTATACTAGAAGCTAGACAAACCCAGTATCACCACACCGACCCCCTGGGAGTTCCACATCTTTAATTAATATTGTTTGAACAGGGGTGGGGGGGGGATCCTGATGGGTTGAGATTTTGCGGATCAGGTCATGAAAGCAAGCCACGACGCCTCACCACCACGTATATGAGTACATGCCACGCCCCACCACCACGCCTCGCGAGCTCGCAACATCAACGGTGACTCTGTATCGGTATGCATTTGCCGTTCGCAGTGTTTGTGCCATTGTCCCTTGTACTTATCGTCGTTTAAAGTTCGGCCATGGTCAACACCAACAACAGCAGCAGCAGTAGCAGCAGCAGCAGCAGCAGCAGCAGCAGCAGCAGCAGCAGCAGCCTGAGGGGAGTTGTGTACCCCAACACCGGGCTCTAGCTCGTGAAGGCAGTGGTGCCTAATTCCCATCGCGAGCGGCCCCCATCTGCCGTGGCTCGTGTCTCCGTAGGCCCTCATTGCCGGGGCGAGCGATCTTTTTTCGGACCTACAGTAGTGGTACTCGCGAGTTGGATCCTCGCCAACTGCCGGATCTTGTTTACCGACCAACCTCAGCGCGTTCAATCAACACCAACGACTGCGAACATACTTTGTATTTTTCGATCTCAAAAACGAAAGCACCGTCCTATGCAGTCCGATTGTGCAGTATACTCCGAGTATCGAGTGCATTTCGTACAGAGATGGCTCCCGGATTCGTGGGAACCGGGTACCCGGAGGCGGGTACACGGAACCGTCGGTACCGATACCGTCCCGGTTCCATTTTTATTACCCGCGGTACTGGGTATCCCGGGTACCCGGGTTCCCGGGTACCCGGGTACCCGTTATTAGTTACGCTCCACGAAGCCCCCGATAGACAGCGCACAACGCACAACGCACAGCAATCCCTACCTACCTTCACACAACACGCCATACATACACCAGACCCCTACCAGCTACCAGCGGAATAGAGATGGCTCCCGGATTCGTGGGAACCGGGTACCCGGAGGCGGGTACCCGGAACCGTCAGTACCGGTACCGTCCCGTTTTCATTTTTATTACACGCGGTACTGCGTATCCCGGGTACCCGGGTTTCCGGGTTTCCGGGTACCCGGGTTCTTTCGCATTTTAATTTATCGATAGAGACGACATGAAGGCTTGTCCTCCCACCTTCCGCCTCACCACGCCTCACCACCCCGCCTGAGGACCGTTCACGCCGCTCAAAAACAAGAGTGGAGAACAATGTACACGTAACCCCGGGTACCCGGGATACCCAGTACCGCGGGTACCCGGGACGGTGGTACTGGTCAAATCCCACCGAAGGCGGCACTGGTCCCGGTTCCAATTTTTGAATCCCCGGAGCCATCTCTAATTTCGTACTCCGAGTATCGTCGTATGAGAGTACTGGCCGCCTGAATACTCGGAGTACTTGGAGTATGAGCAGTACTGAAGCCTCAAATACTTGGAGTACAAGGAGTACCCGCAGTATCGGACCCCGAAATACTCCGAGTACAAGCAGTATATCGAGAGTGTTGATACCTGAAATACTCCGAGTGCGAGCAGTATATCCCGGAGTATTGAACCCCGAAAGACTTTGTGAGTACACGAAGTACCTGAAGTATTTTATCTCGAATAATAGACTTACTTACTAATATCTCGCCCAGGGATTGCTCATCCCTGGCCTCTCAGAGCTCTCACTTGGAACACCGCCTCCTTTCATTACTTGGTCATCTCTTTGTTCCGTATATACTTTAGTTGCAAGAGGCTTCTTCCTCTTTCAGTTTGGGGTTCGTGCGGGTGCCCAGAGAGCACGGCAGCGCGGGCGAGCCCGGCACCATCGCCGGTATGGGAGGGCACTGGCCAGTAGAGGGGGGGACGGAAGGAGCGCGGTCGCCTTTTTCGTGACTAGGCGTGGCGTGTCTATCGAGACACGAGGGAAGCATGAAGGGTCTTTGTCTGCGTTGCTGCTTGCTGTATCAATTCAGTGTGTCATAATTATAAAGGTATTTCATAAGTGTAAAAGAACATTCAAGCGGTGCTTATTTTTCGGAACACCCACCAAAATATTTAATCAGAGAGTGACAGCAAGGCGGTTTGAACACCATCATGCTTGAGCGGGCGAACGAGGGCCACGGTGAGCACCGAGCGGCACGCGATGCGGGCCACGGGGCTCACTGGGACGCAGAGAGGTAGTAAAGCTCGACCCGGGCCGAGTCGATGGCGAGGTGATCGTGGGGTGGCTGGAAGCGTCGAGGGTGACAGAACGCGACAGCAGTCGTTTTAACTTTTTTGTTCTTTGAGAGGCGCGATCACGATACGAGTACGAGTTCGCATGTCATTCGAAGTGCTACTGTTGCGGCAGGTATCTCGGTATGACGGTGGATCCAAGCGGGTTTCGGGTTGAGGTTTGATGAGCATGAAAACGGGGATAATGACAAGCCGTCCCCGGTGTGGTACAAGCCTCCGGGGGTGGAAACCCACGGTAGCATGTACACACGAAAGACCACTCGTGTTTTGTCCCAGCTTTCTCGTGAGCTGGAAGGGCCCGCAATGGCGTCCGGGAGACCGAATGTACGACGGCCAGGCAACGGTCGATGCTCACCCAGGTGGTAGTCTATGCGTATGAACTCAGTATAAGCTTTGGCGTGTCGTCGTGGCGGATATGTGTAACAGGGGAACAGCAGAAGGTGCTGTTCACACGGGATGATAATCGATATATAAGGTGTTGGTAGTACATGACACATGACCAAGGAGCCTGTTCCGTACCCACACGGGGTTACAGGGTATCCTCCACATTATGAATGATGCGTGCCAAGCTTGACTTTGTGACATGGTGTTCGGTCCGTTGCATTGACTATACCCTCAGTTGAGCTTGCGTGGCCTTGGTAGCCGCCTGCCTGTAGCGGCTTGTGATTGCAGCAGCGAACAAACACCAAACAGAAATCAACAACAGAAAAATGTAAAAAAAAAAATGTTTTTGAAAAGCGGGGTCCCCCACGTCCAGCTCTTGTGCTGCTCCAAGCGAGTGTGTGTGTGTCTTCTTCACATTAAACCTTCCTTTCTACCCGTCGACATCCAGCACACCCAGTGTCCGTGCCGATTCTTTATCCTAAAAAGGTGCCAGTTCTGTGGTCACAAAACTACGACACAGAGATACTACGCTCAGCGAGTACTGCAGCGTGGGTAACGTGCTGCTGCTACATCACACGTGGCCATTCGGCTATTTCGCAAGGTCGGTAAAAACACGACCTTGGAGAGGACCCCCCCTTGGCAAGCTATACAGATCCTCGAGGTTGAATTTGAACGACCTTCCCGTAGGTCATCACCTCTGCAATGTCTTACCGAGTCGACCTATCTGATGACTAGGATTGGTGAGGTCGGAACATGATTAATGTCGAAAACTTACACATTTAGGATCGTCGACATTAGCGATGCTGTCACCGCGACACCCTGGTAAGCGTCGACATTGGTGGTGTTGTACCTCGAATAGGGCAGCACCGATTCCTGGTAACACATACTTCTACATCATCAGCGAGATGTTGGCAGCACCAGTGCGCCAACTAAAGTAGTATCGTGTATATCATGAACGACGCCCAAAATCGAAGCGTTTCAACAACACATAGATGCATATAGATATAATCCTGCATGCCTACAACACATATATATGCAGTAACGTTTTAATTCACGGAACGAAACCGAAAGTTGAGTACACATTGCTGTGGCGGCAGTGCCGGCACACGGTCGATTCCATCAAAGCACATCATATACGTATACGTAGGTCCCCTAAAAAAAGCCAACTCCGTCTGATACCATCTCCGTAGTGAATCCTATAATGTATGTAATACACCACAATGACACCACGTCCATCCGTCCCCTCAAACTAACGAAACACTCTGCTTGACACGTTGCTACTCAACGGGAGTACAGTATACTCAAAAATACAAATGTAAACAAAAACATATCAAAAGCTGGGGCAGCAGTGCCGGGCATCACAGCGTACTAGGGTCTTACGAATACACGCATCTACGACGTCACCACGCACCCACCCGTCCCCTCAAAAAAGCGAAACCATACAAACTAAAAGCTGGTGGCGGAATGTGCCCAGCATCAACATAAACGGTAGGCCTGTGAACACACACGCATCAACGACTACACCATACCCACCTGTTCCCGAAAAATCGCGCAAGTCTGTATTTTGTAATTTTTACGCTTCAAAAACATGTATACCAGTGGCTAAGAACATAGAAGCCACGGCGGCAGTGCCGGACATCAACGTACACAAGAAGATTATGAGCACACACGCATGCACGACGACACTACATATATCCGTCCTCTAACAAACGCGAAGCTCGGCGTCATCATACTACATTATGCTCCTACAGCAGTAGTAGTGGTGGCGGGTGGGCCAGATATCACATACTATTAATAGATGCTATTAAGACATGCGCACCACATCCGTCCCACGATAACCCTCCTTTGTGCCCACGCGCGTGCCATTTCCTTCACATATTTGAAGGTATACTGTCATACTCCACGGCGGCTCATGTAGAGCTTAAAGGAACTCGAACGTCACCGCGCAAATGCTGAACACTGCGACAACAAAAATGCTGACGTACGACTGAACGGCGCACCCATGCGCATCGACGGCGCGCTAAGGCCTGAACGCAGTATTTAGATCCGAATACGGAAAATAGGCGCAACCTCCTGCCTTCGCTGGACGTGGGGATCACTGCGTTTTAGGCACGACCAGTCTTTGGATGCCGTCCTTAACTTGGAAGCCGTCCTTAACTTGGCCGATTGCACCCCCTGTTTTTTATCCAGTGCACGGGCGAAGGGCAAGTTACTGTATTTTAGTAAAGTAGAAAACACGCAACAGTAGGCGTCGCTGGCCGCCCACTATATGAAATAAACCGGCTCAGCTCGAACACAAGTGACCTGCTATACAACGAAACCCCCATTCCACGAGATAGCCGAGGAAAATACAAACTTCGCCGCAAATAACAACACACGGCATCGCAGAACCAAGATAATCCAAGTGGCGACAAACATGCAACGAAAATACCGGCATATATTAGAAGAACATTACAGAGTACTGTTTGAAGCTGAAACGTTTGTGCCATATATACGAATGTTGAGAAAGTGTAAAGCAGAAGACACGTGAACTCGAGACACAATACACAACGAAACTATAAATATCAAAAGACACAAGAAGAAGGGCGTACGGGTAGGAATAATGTAAGATTCGGCAGCAGCAAGGCATGTTGGGAATTGTTTATATCGCCGGCACCGGTTTAAAGTATAAACGGTGCTGTAACGATAGCACGAGGTATAACCAAAGCAAGATCAACATTTCAACTGTGCAAACCGTGAAGAATACTACCACGATCACTCGGACGGTTGCGAAACACACCTGCGTTGGGCTGTGGCGTGGGCGGGAGCAGGAAGAACGTCGAGTCCGAGATATTAATCAAGCGTTATTTTCGTCATAGTCCGTCGCGTGCGCCCTCCGCCCGCTGCCGGTGGTGATTTGGGAAAAAGGGTACCATAATTTGTATCTGTCCAAACCGAGAAGCGAGAAGGGCCGAGGACACAGCATGAGCGCACACCGTTCATTATTGGCTACACCGCACCAATAATTGTTCCCGTAAAAAACGGTGGCGACAAGACAGGCTCTAACATATTTAGAAGTAGGTGTGTGAATTGCACGAGAGAGGTGTATGCGTTGCACGAGAGATTGTGTAAGAATCGCGTGACATCTGCCAGGAGGCGAGACGTGGTTGGTACAAAAGTCACACAACCCACACACCACACAGCAAACGCTGCCGCATACAGCAGCAGACCATTGTAGAAAACAATCGTCAAGCATAACAACTGATACCACACTTCCGAAGCAAAGTATGACACGTAATCTTCCGGCCTAGCAGGCATGGGCGGAAAGGCACCCTTACTGCCTATTCGTGGCTACTGAAAATCAAATGTCGACGGCTGTCTTTCAGCTTGGTTCATACAGGGCTCCTAAAACGAGAATACGGGGCAATTTTTCAAATCGCGTCCGCTCGTAATCACACAAACTACAGCAGTATCAAAGCGAGCAGGAGTAATAAACACTGCCAGTACTGGGACAGCTGCTGCACAGGCTATACCGCTTTGATAATTCACTGGTTTTACCTGGTGTGTATACTACAGCAGTATATAGGTTACTGTACGACGAGTTTATGAAACAACTCGTGTGTAGTACTTGGCATACATTAATCAAGTCTTTTCACCGACGATATTTTCTTACGGTGCGGTGCGGTTTTGCCAAAAAATCAGCAGCGAACCACATCGAACCACATCGGTATTTTGAATTCAAGTAAATTTGCTACGGTGCGCGTACGGGTACGGTGCGGTTTTTACTGATTGAAAGCCGCACCGCACCGCGCCTAACGAAGCAAACAAACGCACGGCACCGCACCCGTAGGATTCGAATAGATTAACCTCACCGCGGTTCGGTACCAGGCAGTGAAAAATGGGTATACCAGTACGTACACGTACCGGGTACGAGGTACTCGTACCAGGTACGTACTCGTATTGTAGTATGTACGAGTAGGGTATATTGTATACTGCTGCTAACTACTGTTGCGCCGGTATCCCTATTCCTATACTCACAATGTAGTATCCTACGAGTGCATACCATACGTACTCGTAGCTTGTGGCCGTTGGAGAATTACGTGAATTTGCTATTACTAGAGTGTTTGCGCAAAAGACTTTTTTGAAAAATACTTTTCTAAAAATTGCCCCGCGGTAAAAATTAGCGGTATTTTTCTGGAAAAACGACCGGAAAATACTTTTCAGAAGTAACGATTTGGCCAGAATTTGCGGTACTTTTTGTGCTCTCTGTTCATTGGCGTACAACGTACCGAGATTTGACCCGACGCACTGGGTCTCATCGACACCACCGAGAGCCGTACCTTGCACAGCCGACAAGAGCGCTGCTACTCGCAACACGGCACCTAACCGCGGAGCGCACCGAGGCTCAAAATGTGTAGGCTGGAGTATGGCACGGACGAGTGGCGTTGGGCTGTCACGGCGGGCCGCTGCTGCGGCACCCGCCCACTTGATGTCGTCGTGGAAGGTGCCTCGATCAGAAATTGGTACTCGTACGTGCCGCCTGTATACCTCCCCATGATACAGCATGAAAAGTCTTGTGTACCATCTCTCAAAACTGCTATATTCAGACCTTTATCGTCCAGTTGTGTACTGAAAATCGGACATTTTATGAGGATCATTTGGTTCTCCAACGACGTGTAAGATCTGAACCTTCCACGAGCACCCGCTGCCAACTGCAGGAAATATCCGACACCTGATGAGCTGCTTGCAGCAGCAGCAACACCCCACATTGCACATGCATACGCGTACAGGTGCCCTGTTGTGCCCGCTGTTGTTGACATCCTGTTATCACGCAGCAAGCCATTCGCAATAATCGATTCGCTGTGAGCTGCTGCTGCTGCTGCTGTCCAGGACGAGTGTGTGCCCGTGTCTTTTGTCTTGTCACGAACACCTGCTGTGCCCGTTGTCCACATACATACATACACAACATGCGTGCAGGTGCCCTGTTGTTGTGCCCGCTGTTGTTGACAGCCTGCGATCACGACGCAGCAAGCAAGTCTCAAGAATTGATTCGCTGTGAGCTGCTGCTGCTGCTGCTGTGCTAAACTTGCTGTTGAAAGCCTGTTATCTCGACGGTCGCAAGGATTGATTCGCTGTGCAGACCTGCTGCAGCTGTGGAATATCGTCGCTTTTCTATGAGCGCACCCTCACCCTTCCACGAACACCTGTTGCCGTGCCCGCTCTTGCTAAGCTGTTATCACGACGCAAGCCAGCCATCGCGACGCAAGCCAGTCGTGAGGATCGATTCGCTGTGCGAGCTGCTGTGCGGTATCATCGCTGTTATCACTACGCAAGCAGGTCGCAAAGGTCGCTTCGCAGTGCAGAACTGCTGCTGCTGCTGCTGCTGCTGCGGCTGCTGTGAAATGTCGGCGTTTCTTCTATGATGAGCACACCACTGCTGCTGCGCCCGCTCTTGACAAGCTGTTATCACGACGCAAGCCACAGCCATCGCGACGCAAGCCAGCCGCGAGGATCAGTTTGCTGTGGGACCTCCTGTGCGGTATCGTCGCTGTTATAACGACGGTTGACAACCTGTCATCACGATGCAAGTCAGCCACATCGCGACACAAAAGCCAGCTGTGTGGATCGGTTCGCTGTGCGAGCTGCTGTGCGGTCTCATCGCTCTTATCACTACGCAAGCAGGTCACAAAGATCGATTCGCTGTGCAGAGCTGCTGCTGCTGCTGTGAAATAACATATCGTAACTTCTTCTATGCTATGAGCACAACAACGAGCGTTGTCCCCGTTCTTTGCTTGCTTGCGTGTGTGAGCAGATCTTTGTTTTCTGGGGGGAGGTTTAACGCTTCCTTTCTGGGCATTATCCAAAAATAGGTATACCTGCGCAATTTGAGCCATTTATAGGTACACTACCTAATGTACACGGCACAAACGGCTTCCTGGCCCGCCTGATATTGGGATTGCGCTGCATTGTACCTACAAATGGCTCAAAGTGTGTAAGTGCACCTATTTTCTTGGCTACCTGTTTTACGTATCAACTATTATTGGCTTCAATTTTACCTATAAATGGCTCGAACGATCAGCTTTTGGCAACTGAAATATCGACAGACGGCCACACCAGATGCCGGGGGTGCCAACCAGCCGACCGTAATACCTGTCAACCAGATGTTATATTATTAGTCGTTTGGGCCAAATGCCTTTAATGGGTGTGATCGTGATGCAGAGAAACAGCAATAACAATTGTTTCCATGCCATTATGCTGAAAGTACAATACACATGCTGTAGTGCAGTATATATGATAGTAGGAGAAACTTGGGTGCATACAAGGGGCTTTGCCGGCGGCCCGGACGGCCGCCGGTCGCGGTCTTGCGTGATACCGGAAATGTTATTAATAGCAACATTGTAAAATACAACAAAGGTGATACGCACAATGAGTAGCCGAGAATAGGTGTACCTACGCACTTTGAGCCATTTGTAGCTACAATGGAGCGCAGGCAAAATATCAGGCGGGCCAGGAAGCCGTTTCCGGTGTACATTACGCAGTGTACCTATAAATGGCTCAAAGTGGGTAGGTATACCTATTTTTGGCTAGTGCCCTTTCTTTTTTGTTTATTGTGCTTTTTGCCGTTGTGTCAGTGTTTTCTACTACATCCTGTTGTGCGCGTTCGACCTCATCTTTTGACACGTGCTTCATAGTAGTCTTCCGAAGGGATTACCTACTGCACCTTTTTTTGCTTTTTTTTTACCCGTGAATTACTGTAGGCACATTTCAGAAAAATCTTGAACATCGTTTCGGCCACAACTGACAGAAAACAAAACAAAAATCAAAAAGTGCAGCAGGCAATGCCTTTGTCTTGCCCTGGTCTAAAACGTATAAAAAAGGGAAGCGGCCAAAAAAAGGTATACCTGGTCCGTTTGCGGCCAAAAACAGGTACATACTTAAAATCAAGTAAAAAACGCACTCCACGTGCCCTGCCATTTGTCTAAACCTCGTTGTACCTGTTTTTGCCTCTTTAAATACCAGGTATACCTGATTTTGTCTACTCTGCTTGACTTTCACCTTTTTTTTGTCGTTTTTAAGCCAATCAGAGGCCCTTCATAGTTCCACCCTATGCCCCCTACTATACAAATGCCGACGTACGCGGAGACCCCCTCCTCCCTCCGCACCTCGCACCACACGCCACTCGAGCGACACACATATCTGCCTGCACACCTCCGCCGCTCAAAACTGCTACTATTCAGACCTTTTATCGTCAGTTGTGTACTGAAAATCAGACATTTTATGAGGATCATTTGGTTCTCCAACGACGTGTCAAGATCTGAACCTTCCACGAGCACCCGCTGTCCACTGCAGGAAATACCGACACCTGATGAGCTGCTTGCAGCAGCAGCAACACCCCACATTGCACATGCATATGCGTACAGGTGCCCTGTTGTGCCCGCTGTTGTTGACATCTGTTATCACGCAGCAAGCCATTCGCAATAATGGATTCGCTGTGAGCTGCTGCTGCTGCTGCTGTCAGGACGAGTGTGTGCCCGTGTCTTTTCGCCTTGTCACGAACACCTGCTGTGCCCGTTGTCCACATACATACATACACAACATGCGTGCAGGTGCCCTGTTGTTGTGCCCGCTGTTGTTGACAGCCTGCGATCACGACGCAGCAAGCAAGTCTCAAGTAATTGATTCGCTGTGAGCTGCTGCTGCTGCTGCTGCTGCTAAACTTGCTGTTGAAAGCCTGTTGATCATCGACGGTCGAAGGATTCGATTCGCTGTGCAGACCTGCTGCAGCTGTGGAATATCGTCGCTTTTCTATGAGCCACCCTCACCCTTCCACGAACACCTGTTGCGTGCCCGCTCTTGCTAAGTGTTATCACGACGCAAGCCAGCCATCGCGACGCAAGCCAGCGTGAGGATCGATTCGCTGTGCGAGCTGCTGTGCGGTATCATCGCTGTTATCACTACGCAAGCAGGTCGCAAAGGATCGCTTCGCAGGTGCAGAACTGCTGCTGCTGCTGCTGCTGCTGCTGCGCGTGCTGTGAAATGTCGGCGGTTTCTTCTATGATGAGCACACCACTGTCTGCTGCGCCCGCTCTTGACAAGCTGTTATCACGACGCAAGCCACAGCCATCGCGACGCAAGCCAGCCGCGAGGATCAGATTGCTGTGCGACCTCCTGTGCGGTATCGTCGCTGTTATAACGACGGTTGACAACCTGTCATCACGATGCAAGCAGCCACATCGCGACACAAGCCAGCGTGTGGATCGGTTCGCTGTGCGACTCTGTGCGGTCTCATCGCTTTTATCACTACGCAAGTAGGTCACAAAGATCGATTCGCTGTGCAGAGTCTGCTGCTTTGCTGCTGTGAAATAACATAGGTACGTAACTTCTTCTATGCTATGAGCACAACAACGAGCGTTGTCCCCGTTCTTTGCTTGCTTGCGTGTGTGAGCAGATCTTTGTTTTCTGGGGGGAGGTTTAACGCTTCCTTTCTGAGCATATGCCAAAATAGGTATACCTGCGCAACTTTGAGCCATTTATAGGTACACTGCCTAATGTACACGGCACAAACAGGCTTCCTGGCCCGCCTGATATTGGGATTGCGCTGCATTGTACTACAATGGCTCAAAGTGTGTAGGTGCACCTATTTTCTTGGCTACATGTTTTACGTATCAACTATTATTGGCTTCAATTTTACCTATAAATGGCTCGAACAATCAGTTTTTGGCAACTGAAATATCGACAGACGGCCACACCAGATGCCGGGGGTGCAACCAGCCGACCGTAATACCTGTCAACCAGATGTTATATTATTAGTCGTTTGGGCCAAATGCCTTTAATGGGTGTGATCGTGATGCAGAGAAACAGCAATAACAGATTGTTTCCATGCCATTATGCTGAAATACAATACACAGACTAGTAGTGCAGTATATATGATAGTAGGAGAAACTTGTGGTGCATACAAGGGGCTTTGCCGGCGGCCTGGACGGCCGCCGGTCGCAGGTCTTGCGTGATACCGGAAACTGTTATTAATACAACATTGTAAAATACAAAAGAAGGTGATACGCACAATGAGTAGCCGAGAATAGGTGTACCTACGCACTTTGAGCCATTGTAGCTACAATGGAGCGCAGGCAAAATATCAGGCGGGCCAGGAAGCCGTTTCCGGTGTACATTACGCAGTGTACCTATAAATGGCTCAAAGTGGGTAGGTATACCTATTTTGGCTAGTGCCCTTTCTTTTGTGTTTATTGTGCTTTTTGCCGTTGTGTCAGTGTTTTCAACTACATCCTGTTGTGCGCGTTCGACCTCATCTTTTGACACGTGCTTCATAGTAGTCTTCCGAAGGGATTACCTACTGCACCTTTTTTTGCTTTTTTTTTACCCGTGAATTACTGTAGGCACATTTCAGAAAAATCTTGAACATCGTTTCGGCCACAACTGACAGAAAACAAAACAAAAATCAAAAAGTGCAGCAGGCAATGCCTTTGTCTTGCCCTGGTCTAGAACGTATAAAAAGGGCAGCGGCCAAAAAAAGGTATAACTGGTCCGTTTGCGGCCAAAAACAGGTACATACTTAAAATCAAGTAAAAAMACGCACTCCACGTGCCCTGCCATTGGTCCAAACCTCGTTGTACCTGTTTTTGCCTCTTTAAATACCAGGTATACCTGATTTTGTCTACTCTGCTTGACTTTCACCTTTTTTTTGTCGTTTTTAAGCCAATCAGAGGCCCTTCATAGTTCCACCCTATGCCCCCTACTATACAAATGCCGACGTACGCGGAGACCCCCTCCTCCCTTCGCACCTCGCACCACACGCCACTCGAGCGACACACATATCTGCCTGCACACCTCCGCCG
>MEHQ01002185.1:258857-276543 GCA_008828725.1 Saccharina japonica
TGCTTGTTTTCCCGAGGACCACCCGTGGTACCTGGTAAGTAGGAATGCGACATGACCAAGCTTCGCGAACTCGGGACGGCTTTGAACATGAGCAGAGGTAGGAGGAGGGGGCGTTATCTAGGGGCCTTCAGAGACCCCGRCCGTTTCTAAAGCAGTGGTGCTTTCGTCGCGTACGGTGACAGAAGGCCACGTACGTATCATACGATACGAGTACGACCAGAACGAGGATGAACGATACAATCTCAGCAAAGGTTAAAAGTAGCAACCGCACTGCTGCAATACCCGTACGCAGAGCAGCCGCGAATCGCTGTGGCCACGACGACAGGCACGGCGCACGTACGAGTTGTACTACAGTATCCCAGCCTGCGACGTAAGAAGACGGTGCCGGGCATGCCGGCGTAGGGATAAGCGTGCGTTTTGAACGTGTGTGGGACAAAAAAAATGTTTTTTTTGTTTGCATTTATTTGCTCAACTCTAAGTTGCTATGATAAAGTGGGCATCAAAGATCACTTGATTAAAGTATTGTTTTTTGGGCATCAGACGAACTATATATAATAGATAGATATGTCGATATTATAGTCTATCAGGTATACAACCCTTGTGTTGCAGATTTCGCTAAAACTCGGTGTGCATCTTCCTTAAGGCATGACGAATCGACTGACGATATCCTCACCATCGCCTAATTCGCCGATCATCAAGAGATATGGCTTTCGGAAGATTCCCTATCTATACAAAGTCAAGATACTACGGGGAGAAGCACAAAATGTGGGATTCTCACTCCAAATTTCATTTTGTTTGCCTGTATTTTTTATAGGGCAGCGGCCAAAAACAGGTACACCTGGTCCGTTCGGGGCCAAAAACAGGTACATACTCAAATCAAGTTTAAAACGCACCCCACGAACCTGCCGTTCCTTGCAACGCAAAATAGTGTTTTTCTCATGTTCTTCGTGCTCGCCCGGTGGCTCACGTAGAGTAGCTGCTATTAATAGTACGAGAACGAACGCCTGCTGCTGTATTCTCCCTTCTCAGCTTGCGATCACCCCTGGTATTCCAAGTTGACCACAATCCCGAAAGGGGAGCCTTCTATCTCGTATAATTTGCCGCTCGGGAAGGTTCGGATTTTGAAAACCGTCAGTAAACAAGATACGCAAAAAATGTACTGGTGTAAGTGCACAACTGGCTACAACGGGCTGGTCAGGGGGGGGACAGGCTTCAGAGCCGAAATAAGTTACTTGGATAAAGTAGGAAAAACGGGGGGATGATAGGGAAAAGTTTCATTTGCCTGACATAACCCAGCTCCTAAAGTCACTGGGAATAGGGAAAAGTTTCATTTGCCTGACATAACCCAGCTCCTAAAGTCACTGGGAATACGCAAGTCTACGAGTTTTTTGTGGGAATCTTTTTGACGATTTTCTTCTGACAAGGTCTCACATACAATAACCCAGACGGCAGAGGTGCAAATAAGCTAAGAGGCACATGCAACGGGGGTATATATGTATGCAGGCATCTTCGGCCACGACTTTTCTTGTCTAGCGATAGTAAATGCCCCTTCAAAAGCTGGGTTGAGTATATGGGACATCAAAATCTAACATTCATTGCATTCACAATACATACACACACATGTATATATACTTGGTATATACGTATTACGTATATACCAAGTATATATATATACATGCGTATAGTATTAACAGTACAGGTACTTGCCGGTATCGTACTTACCGTTACCTTAATACTTTATACTGCTGCTCTGTGGGATATTTCAATGTATACCTACTACTACTACTGTTGTCGTAGTAGGATATGGCGTGGTGACCTAAATGCAAATGTATATCATACCAGTAACATTTTAATTTGCGTGTTACTTGTTTGTTTAGTCTGATACATTTCGATTTTATTACTTTGAAAAAAAACAATCGTACGTCAAGCTTACGTAATAAATAAATTAAATAGGGCAGCGGCCAAAAACAGGTACAGCTGGTCCGTTCGGGGCCAAAAACAGGTACATACTCAAATCAAGTTTAAAACGCACCCCACGAACCTGCCGTTCCTTGCAACGCAAAATAGTGTTTTTCCATGTTCTTTGTGCTCGCCCGGTGGCTACGTATACGAGTAGCTGCTATTCATAGTACGAGTAACGAACGCCTGCTGCTGTATTCTCCCTTCTCAGCTTGCGATACCCCTGGTATTCCAAGTTAACCACAATCCCGAAGGGGAGCCTTCTATCTCGTGTTATTTCGGCGGAGGTGTGCAGGCAGATACGTGTGTCGCTCGAGTGGCGTGTGGTGCGAGGTGCGAAGGGAGGAGGGGGTCTCCGCGTACGTCGGCATTTGTATAGGAGGCATAGGGTGGAACTATGAAGGGCCTCTGATTGGCTTAAAAACGACAAAAAAAAGGTGAAAGTCAAGCAGAGTAGACAAAATCAGGTATACCTGGTATTTAAAGAGGCAAAAACAGGTACAACGAGTTTTGGACCAATGCAGGGTGTAATGGTATGGGCTAGGAAGGCCGGTAATTACCTCTGCATAGGTAATTGGTCCGTTTTCGTATAACTTGGATGGCATTCGTATTCGGTATTCGGGGTATTTATAATATCTGTGGGCCATACTTGAAGCCCATCCCGAAGCAGATGTCATCTGGCTCGGGGATTAATATAAGCTGCTTCTCTTCTACGCTTGACTCTACGGAAAGTGAGTAACACCAAGGATGCTTAATAGACAAACCTGCAAGGGGATACTCTGTGTCTCACCCAGTCTTATCACACGTGGCGTCTTTGGCATTGCGACTAGTCTTCTAGCTCTTTGGTCCGACCCTTTCGGGTTTTGTTTCTTTCTTTTCATGTGGAGTTTCGCGTACGAGTACACACGGAAAAGTGGCATCATCTATCCCATCGAGCCTTGCCCCTGTCTCCCTCGGATGGCATCTCAACATGGAGTGGGTCCTCTTCCCCCTCCAGTGGCGACCACTACAGCAGAGCAACGGCAGGGGCCTCCTGCTGGTCGTCGCATGCACGTTGGTCAAGGACGGCAACATCGGCCTTCGTGCAGAAGAAGCTCCGTCTCGGAGCGACGCTCCTCGAGACTCAAGATGGCTGAACGAGTACGCCCTGGACATCGAAAGGCAGGCCCTTCGATTTCTCCGCTTTCCGCCGGTTGCTCAGCAACCCGCGAGATGCTGATGCAAGCCCTTCAGCAGGCTCTTCAGCCCGCGCCTCGCCAGCTTGCCTCGTGCAGCTCTGCGGACCGCCGGTATCAGACTCAAGATCGCCTCTGTCCCCATCACATCTGGGCTTGCCCAGCGCTCTGTTGCCAGACCTGCCACCGTACGTGCCCTTCGATACACCTGGCTCGCCCAGCGTTAGACGTACCTCGGCGTACATACTGGAGTCAAGACCAAGATAATTCGTGACGAAGTAACCCATCTCTCCGTGGCCCACTGAGGCCTCCTGCAGATTTTGGTTTTTACAGCTCGAGCCAGACCAATCTTCGCGGGAACCTCCTTGGGCTACAAGCGCTGCGCTATGACAGGCTTGTCGTTTCAGCTCCCTGATGAGTCCGTCAGTGTACCGGGCTCTGGACCCTGCTCTGGACGGCACTCGGCTCCCTGAGCCCGCGCATAGGACGCTGGACTACTTTTTTTTGCCTTTTCCGGCGAAGACAGGCGGCTCTCGATGGGATACTTTTTGTCACGATTATGTTTCCGGTACAACAAAGCAGCTGCTCGTACGTACAATCTGTTTATATAGGAGCGTCAATACAGGAGATTCTTTCTTTGGGTGCTTTTTCGTCTGTACTACTACGAACTGCTGTTGGATATTGGGCGTCTTTTCTTTCTACATATACATATATGTACTGGTGCAAGACCTCCCGATTTAGAGTCACTGCGTAGCTTCGAACAACAGAGTATACACCCCTCTTCGCTCGTCTAACAATGAAGCCGCGCTTCTTCTATGCACTCACGCTCTCTCTGATGAGCAAGCGACAAGCCGTGGTACTGACGCCCTTCCCTGCTGCACCCTACGCTACAGCTCATGTCACTTCTGCTGTTGAATAACCCAGCACTTTTGTTTTTGCGCCGCGGCCTTCCGCGCATGCAATTCGGGTTTCTGGATTACAGTATGGGTACTGAACTCCATACAGCTTTGCCGTACCCTGACCTTCAAGTTGTACGTGCAGCATGTTTTACCTACCGCTCACCCGACTTGCGCCGTCGTGCAAGGGACTTCGCCGTACGAGTCCCAACCGCATAGCAATACAGCCTTACAGCTTCGCCTGCTCAACGAACCGCGCACATCACGCATGCATACCGTTAGCCTAGTTAGGCACCCCACGCGGGTAAAACGATCTACTCTGGTTTTCTCACGCCTCTCCCCGTTTGTACGTGCGCACGTGTGCTCACTGCTGTACTTGCGAGGAGCGTTCGGCCATGAAGTATGCGACTTGTTTTCGTCACGGATCTATTCGCGCATGCAAGAAGTGATGGTTCATTCATTTACGGTATAGGTACTGGGTGTTACCTCTGCTGTACTGCTGCTGTAGGCCCTCATCAACATTCGGCCCTTACATGCTGCTGTAGGCGTTATGCTGCCGGGTTTTTTTACGGCATTAGGTACTGTCTTGCCTCTGCTGTACTGCTGCTGCTGGCACTATGTTGCCGTTTTTATGCAGCACTACACTAGGTACTGTCTTACCTCTGCGGCACGGCTGCTCTCGGCACCATGCTGCCATTTTTTATACTGCAGTGGGTACGGTACCACCCCATTTTATTATGCTGGTAGCGTAATAATACCCCTTTTATACTGCAGTGGGGCGGTATCACCTCATTCTATTGTTCTGGTGGCGCCATAATACCCCTTTTATACTGCAGTGGGTACGGTATACCACCTTATGTTATTATGATGGTGGCGCAATAATACCCCTTTTATACTGCAGTGGGTACGGTATACCACCTTATTTTATTATGATGGTGGCGCAATAATACCCCTTTTATACTGCAGTGGGTACGGTACCATCCCATTTTATTACGCCGGTGTGGCATAATAATACCACTTTTATACTTCAGTGGGTACGGTCCTACCCCCATTTTATAACAATGCCTTTCATACTGCAGCGGGTATGGTGCTATGCTGGTGGCATAATACGACCCTCTTTTATGCTGCAGTAGGCATGGTGCAGACGCCGACCTCATTTAATGCAGTCAATGGAAATAGTTTTCCACACTGCATAGCGTACTGCTGTTCAAACGGATACTGTCCGTTACTATTCGGTCGGTGCACACACCGACCTTATATACTGCAGTCAATGGAATTTCCACACTGCATAGCGTACTGCTCTTATATACTGCAGTCAATGGAATTTCCACACTGCATAGCGTACTGCTCTTATATAATGCAGTCAATGAAAATAGTTTTTCACACTGCATAGCATACTGCTGTTATATAATGCAGTCAATGGAAATAGTTTTCCACACTGCATAGCATACTGCTGTTATATAATGCAGTCAATGGAAATAGTTTTCCACACTGCATAGCGTACTGCGGTACAGACGGATACTGTCCGTTACTATTTGGTTGATGCACGGGTTGGCCTTATATCATGCAGTTAATGGAAATGTTTTTCCACACTGCACTGCGTACTGCTGTTCAGACGGTTACTGCCCGTTACTATTCGGCTGATACAGACCCCGACCTACGATAATGCAGTCAATGGACATAGTTTTCCACACTACCTTGCGACGGGGTGCTGTCCTTTTATTACCGTGGGTGTTGAAGCTGCCTTACTACACTGCTGTTGGCATGAGTATAGGCCTTTATACTGCTACCTGGTGTGTACGAGGCCCCGTGTTTTGCTGTTTGGGAGAACAGCCATGCATACTACTGGTAGAGGCGCCGCCGCTCTACTCTTGCCCATCCTTGACGTGTTGCACCCCCCCCCCTTCCGCGCCCGCCTTCGGTGTTCCACTCCGTTCCGGCTGACCCCCTGCTGCCTCTCTCTGCCGCCCTCTCTTCAAAGATGGTGTCGCCAGATGAAGAGCTATCTTCGCCTCGCAGGTTGCAATCCCATGGACGTTCCCGTCAGAGAGACCGGGATACCGACTCCTCTTCGCGCTCGAGATCGCGCGACTACGACTGCCCGAACCCCCCTCAGACAGGGCCCCTTGGCGATCACGTCTCGGAGGGCACGTTTGCGCCAACGACCTCGAGCCCGGCTCAAGAGCAGCCTCTTTCGGCGGAGCAAGTGCGCCTGCAAGCCGAGACGGAAGAGGCCCGCCGTTCTCCAAACTCGGTTTTGCCACCCACGGAGCCCCAGCACCGCACCTCCCAGGCCTCGGAGGCCAACACACAGACAGGGGTCGCCCCACAACCGGGACGTCCACGCCCCTCTCAGCACACTCGCACGCTTGGAGCAAGCCGAACGACGAGCAAAGGAGACGGCGTCTCGTCGACGGCAGCGCTTTCGCACCCTGCAACTGGAGGTGGAAGCGGCGGACCGTGCGGAAGAGGAGGCTGCCGCTGCTACCGCCAGAGAGCTCTCGGCCATTGCGCGGACGGAGGGGGCTAGGACCGCCAACGCCGCCCCAACCCCGCCCTCTCTCTCGCGCCAAGAGGACACCACTTCGACACGACCTGGTGATGACGCCTTCCTGCATGGCAGTGTGTTGTGCATGGCAGACTTGCCGAGAGCCGAGTTCGACCCCAGGCTGGCAACCTCTGTCGTAGCCGCGGCCAAAGCCCTCCTTAAGATGGTGCTTAACCCAGACCTCCTCTCGGTGGGTAAGGCCTGGGCACGAAAGCCCATTCGCAACTTCGAGGAACAACGGCGGGCGGCTCTGCCCCGTGCGCTCGTCGTGGCCCTCCGAAAGGCCCACGATGCGGCCCAAGAAACGGTCTTCTGGCTGACCCCTGAGAAAGAGCTGGAGTACCGAAATAAGAAAGCGCGCGGCGACAGCCGCGAACGCGGGACGAACCATCGTCGTCGGGATGGTGGCTCTGGTGGTGGTGGTTCCGGAACTGGTGGCACTCGTGGTAGCGACACTCGCCATCGTCGTGGAGGTGATGGCGGTGGAGGAAGCGGAGGTGGTGCGTCTGGGACTGGTGGTGGCACGGGACGCCGTCGGAGCGGCGGCTCTGGCAAAAACAACCGAGGAAGCGGTGGACGCAGCTCTGGCGGACGACGCGACCCCGCCAGGGGCCACCAGCACGGAGACGTATCTTCGACCTCCTCCAGCTCTTCTGAGAGCTCCTGCACCGACTTCGGTGGCGTTGCCGTGGTGCCGAACCCGAGGCGAGTGGCTCCGTCTGTGGTGGGTGTTGCATCCTCTGCAGCACAGCTGAGCAAGCTCTCCGTGACGGATGACCGCGCTAAACCGGTATCTTCCAACTTAGCCCACGCTCGCGCCGCCGCGATTGACACCGCCGATGCCGCCGCTAAGGCCAAGCATGCCGCCTCTGTTCATCGAGCATACGTACACTTAGGCATCAAAGACTTGACTCGCATTTGCGCCCTACCATTTCCTGCATCTGTCAGCAAGACAGATGGTGCACAGCAGCTCCTTCGCTCGACTAAGTTAGCAACGGCGGACATCCTCATGCGATGCGACGTCCTTTGTACGGATGGCTTGCTTGCGACCGACTGGATACCCGGTTGGCAAATACCTCTCAAAAGCGCGTTCTCACGCGCGATTGTTCCTGACAAGTCCATGACCGCCAAAACCACCCAATTGATCGATGAATTGTTTGGACAGGTGAGGCGAGCGCTTGAGGCAGGAGCATCGGGGCCTGACGCTTTCAAATTGCTGCTACGCCTTCTGACGTCACACTACGACAGCGCCGACACGGGGGAAGGCTACACTAAGTTGCATACTTTTGGCGTGTGCACGGGCATCCCCTTTTGCGATTTTAGTCGGGAGTTTCGAGTGCTTGTGTCGTCAGTAACGGGGAGCGAGTGTGTCCTGGCTCCAGGAACAGATGTGGTGTTGGAGGTGGTTCGGATGGCGGTGAACGAGCAGTTCCCCACTTTAATGCCCACTTTGTACCCTGGTTCTTTGGCGACGGATCCGAGGCCGTACGCTTCGTTGGATGACATGTGGAAGGATTTTGCTGACTTGGCACATAATAAGACACCTGCCGTTAACGGCGAAAAATATTTTTCTCTGCCTGTTTCTTCGACGGGCACGCGGTCATCCGCCCCGTCGGGGCCCCGACCCGCCATTTATGGTCGCGGCCAGGGCCCAGTGCCGTCCCAGTCGCCTTCATGGCAAACAGGGGCGAGCCATGATCCGCTTGTTTTGACTGTGGATGGCCTCTCTGACCGTTGGTTGGATAACTCTTACAACTGCTGGCGTTTGGCAGAACACCACTACGCAGAAATTTTCGCTGTTAGTTCGTCCTTCAATAACGATGACCCTCCTCTCTGGGCCAACTTTCTTTCACCCACCGCCCGTGCCCAAGCATTCCGTGATAACCGGGGGCACTGCTTAAATTGCCACGAGGACACGCACTCTTTCAAACACTGTCGACATCCGTTCATCAACGCGAGCGAGCTCTTAAACCCTGACCTTCATAGCCTTGGCGACGATAGCGCTTTCCGACGATGGCAAGCTCGCATGTGCTGTCACCGCCGCGGTGAAACACCCTCCCGTCCCAACCCCTACAGGCACAACCACCGCCATCGTTCAGGCTCGTCGAGGGGGCATCAACAGGGACGCGGCCAGACAAATAGTCACAGCGCATCTTATCATAACCAACACACGTCGGGTTTCCACGGCGGTATCCCGCCCTCGCCTGCCTCCTCTGCCCCCGACACTGCTCCGGCTGTGCGTTATGGCGCCGCCCACAACACGAGCGGCAACCCGAACGCGCGCCAGCCAGGCACCTTTCGTTTAGGATGACGGGTCGACGGCGGTACGGCTCAGCCCGCCCGTCCGTCGTCAGCAATGGCGGGAAAAGCAGTGTTTGTTCCACTAGATGCTCGCGTACCTCAGGCTCGTACAGCCAGCAAGACGAGTAGAGTTACCTCGATCAAGAGCCCACGGGCCCCTCAGCCACCTGTTAATAACATTCATATTGGCGTACCGGCGACGGGAAAACACGCTTCGTGCGTAGTTCCCCTCGGCCGGGGTACATGTTCGACGCCTGGAATCCGCGCTTTGAGCGCTTTTCCCCTCGGTCATGGTCCTCACTCGGAAACGGTAACTCGCGCTCCCAGCGCTGATTCCCTCTCCCGTGGTCCGAAATTGGCAACGGGGGCCCGCGCTTCAAGCTACGAACCCCCCCTGCGGGGTAAGGGAGCCTGCGCTTCACGCGCCGCTCCCCCCTGTCACGCGCCAAGCAGCACTCAGAATGCTGCTCCTGCGCTCTGTTATACTTCGCGAGAACGCCCGCCTCCCCCTCTACCTGACCGTATAGTGGCGGTTGGCTTGAGGTGTGGGAAGGCGGACGCCAAAACACCGAGACCTTTGGCGAGGCTCGACTCGGTGATCCCTCGCGACAGCAGCGGGCGCTCTACCCTTTTTCCCGTCAAGGAGGAGGCGACAAGATTAGCTACCTCGTCCCCCTTCTCCAAGACGTGGAAACGGAGAGAGCCTACTCGGGTGGGACCTTTGTTGCCGCCCTCCCGAGCCCCGTTCTCGGAGACACCTCAAGGGTCTGAAGACCCTCTCTCGGCTTCGTGCACGTTAACCCACGTGGAGCATGCACCGTCGGCAACAGTGGAGCCGGAAGCAGATCCGACACTGCCCGACGGGCCAGTGGTGACACCACGGCCTCCAGTCAGATCAACTGGACGCTATACCCGTATTAATACGGAAGATTCGCGCCTTTCGTCAAGCAGAGGGGGCACAGAGTCCCCTGCCCCTTTGAGGACAATAAGAGCCCCTTCTTGCGAATTTCCGCCAACGAGCGCGGGTGACGCGAGGCCAGGAACCGTGGGTTCGGACTCGCCTTGAGCACCCGAGGCCCGGTGCCCCCTGAGAGGGGCACCGCAGGCCCAAACTGCCGAGGCCCGGTGCCCCCTGAGACGGGCACCGCAGGCCCAAACTGCCGCGGCCCGGTGCTCCCGGACAGGGGCACCGCAGGCCCAACCTGCCGGGGACCAGCGCCCCCAAACGGGGACACCGCGAGCCCAAACGTCCGAGACCCAGTGCCCTTACTACTTCCTGCCAGGTTTCATGGCTCCCCCATGAAGCGTAAGAAAGACACGGAGGATGCGCTCGCCGTTGTCAACTGCAGGGGGAAGCCACACCTAATGATCACCGTAACTTGCAATCCCGAATGGCCTTCAATAGTTGATTACCTACAACCTGGGCAACAGGCTTGTGATCGACCTGATTTATGTTGCCGGGTCGTCAAGGTAAACCTTCATGAGATTATGGCTGACCTCAAAAGCGGCAACGTCTTCGGTCCTTACGATTATCATATGTACGTTATTGAGTTCCAAAAACGGGGATTGCCTCATGCGCACATTGTGATTAAGTTTAAAAACGACGATCCCGATAGGATGAACAACATCGACTTTTGGGTTTGGGCTCAACTTCCTGATGCATCGATCGCCAATGGCGTTCTTCGTGAAAAGGTTTTTAATTTTATGATTCACAGACCGTGCGGTGGTCACAACACGAACTCCCCGTGCATGCAAACAAACAGAGAAAACAACACCAAACATTGCTCCAAATTTTATCCTCAACCTTTTCGAACATCTGCAAGTGTCGAAGAAAACACCGGCCGTGCTGAATATCGAAGAACAGACAACGGTGATAATCCTACAGTGCGTCAAACAATTGAGGGCGTATGGCAAGATGTTTTTATTGGAAACCAGTGGGTAGTTCCATATAACCCCTATTTGCTGCTGAAGTATGATTGCTATATATGTGTTGATGTCGTCACTGCTGCATCATGTGTCAAGTACCTTTTTAAGTACGTTACCAAAGGGGCCGATATGGCAAAAGCCCGGATTGCAGGAATACGCAGCGAAATTGAACAATACCGGACAACGAGGTACATTTCTGCAGCAGAAGCGAACTGGCGTCTTCTTGGTTATACCATGATAGATAGAACTCCCGCCGTAACTCTGATTCATGCCCATCTGGACGGTGAAAACAATGTAATATATCCGACAGACACCACACCTCAGCAACGCCTGGAGATAGCAAATGCTTCGGCGTCAATGCTCATGACGTACTTCGAACGCCCAACCGATATGATATTTACTCCTCTCTCAATCCTTGATTACTGCGAGTCATACATCGTCACCAAGACGAAAAAAGACTCGCCAACATCTATATCTGCCCCAAACGGAAAATTGCTAGACAAGCACGGCAACATTGTTTCCAAAAGAACTTCACAGAATGCTCATGTCTGTCGTATTAACTTCCAACATCCAGCCGTTGGCGATCTATTCTATCTACGTCTTCTTCTCCACAACACTCCCGCTAGATCCTTCGCCGAATTAAGATCTACGCATAACCCGCAACAAGGAGCATTGTACTTTTCCCAATGCTGCTATGGCTAGAGGATTAATTACAGGCGATGAAGAATACACCATATGCATGCAAGAAGCGTCAACATTTCAAGTGAGAAAACAACTACGAGGACTTTTTTGTCACTCTCATATTAGACGGGGGGCCTGCTCCTACCGTTTGGCGTGACTTCGAAGATGACCTTATAGAAGACTTGCTCTTGCGTTTTACAAGGCAGGACGGCGTTCAGCAAGCTCTGCGTGAGGTCGACTTGAAACTGCAACTCCACGGTAAATTAAACGAGCAACTAAACCTGCCTCGTGTCACACATTCCCAAACTGAATACCAACGAATAAAAACCACTTTCAACCAAGCAGATCAAACATTGTTTGCGAGCGAACACGAACCGCTACTTACACCAGAGCAACGTCAAATTTATAACACAATAATTTCTGCCGTAATTGACAAGAAGGGACAACTTTTCATGATTGATGCTCCTGCTGGAACTGGTAAAACCTTCACCGAGAAAGTAATTGCCGCACATTTACGGGGGTTAGGTATGACAGTGTTGATCGTCGCGTCCACTGGGATAGCTGCCCTCCAATTACCTGGCGGATGGACTGCACATTCTATGTTTAAGCTACCACTTGATGATCGCGTCATACCTGGAGCCGTGTACAATATCAAAGGCCAAACTCAGCGAGCAGAACTATTGCGCAAATGTGATTTAATAATTTGGGACGAGCTCCCTATGACCCACAAATACTGCGTCGAAGCCCTAGATATTACGTTACGGGATCTCCTCCAAACTTCATCTTCTTTCGGTGGTAAACCAATCCTCTTTAGCGGTGACTGGAGGCAAATAGGTCCAATCGTTAAATTTGGTTCTGCGTCTGACACTGCGGAAGCTGCTGTTATATCAAGTCATCTGTGGAACAGTGTTAAACGCATGCGACTCACGATTTCCCAACGGGACAAAGACGACGCACCTTATTCATCATTTGTTAGAGCTGTTGGAGAAAATCGCCAGCCGCTCGTCACACTTCCTGACGGCGCCAACGTCATCCCGCTATCTAATGTACACAACACATCCGAATCCGATCACTTCCAACTCAAATATACGACCGACTTTGAAGACTCAATCAAGTTCGTCTACCCTAACATCAACGAAGACGCAAGATTATTAAACTCTCGCGCCATCTATTCCACAAAAAATTCCTCCATTGACACTTCAAATGACGATATCGCGAGCAGACGACCAGGGGCTAGTGCTACCTTCTTCAGCTCAGATACTTTAAACACCAATAACTCCAACAGCAATACAGCTTTCGCTTCACCGGAACACCTCAACAATTTAAATGTCCAGGGTGTTCCACCTCACAAATTGTTCTTCAAATCTAACGCACTTGCTATGGTTACAACGAATTTGAACTTTTCCCAAGGTCTCGTTAATGGTCAAAAAGGCGTCCTCCGCGGAATTTCCCCTAACTCACGTGTAATCCAGGTCGAGCTCCCCAACGCTGAGAAAACTATCGTTTTAGTTCCTAGAATATCCTTCACAGCCCAAGTTGGCTGTCAAGGCATTTCTTTCAACCGTGTACAATTTCCTTTGCGTCTTGCCTATTCGCTAACCATAAACAAATCGCAAGGACAAACACTAACTCGTATTGGACTGGATCTCAGAAACGATGTTTTTGCACATGGTCAACTCTACGTTGCTCTAAGCCGTGCACAAAATCGTGATTCAATTATGTGTCTTTTACCACCTTCCCGCATTATTGATAACGTCCCTCACACTGCTAATGCCGTCTACTCACCCTTTGTCGAAGCCGCTACTGGCAGCCCTCCACAAAACGCTCCCCTATTACCCCTTACCCATTGTTTCCGATCATCTACCATCTTCATCACCTAGATGGATAATCTGCCGCGAACTAGGAGATGGTGCATGTGGTTTTCGTTCTTTATCAAGGCATATCCTTGGAAATACAGACCTTCATGTCCAAATACGAAACGAAGTAGTTCAATACCTTGACCAACACCGACTTAACCAAGACTTCAACATAAGCTCTGGCATAGGCATTGAACTCGTACACATTTTGGGGCAACCACCACGCATCTACACATCCTATGACGACTACTTCCAAGCAATGCCATTCCCAACCACCTTCATGGGGCAACCCGAGATCATTGCCGCTGGACTTTTATACGCCAAAAACATCCAAGTAATTTTCACTGGATCAGCATTACCTATTATAGAAAACGTCAATCCCAACAACATCTACCTCCTATACGATGCCAACGCTCAACATTACGACTCCCTAACAATATGACCTGCTGCGTCAACGCCTACTCCAAATCTGCCTCCATCAGGACCATCTCCGTCCCAACCCTAGGTCTGGCATCCAGTTTTGCTGCTTACTGCTGGACTCTTCCACGGCTCTCCATCTCATGCATGGGCAGCTTCTTTGTTTTCGTTTTCGTTTTGTTTTCTCACGTACCTCGTAGTACAAGTTAAGTCATGTAGTTAGCTCGATAAGTATACGTCGTTGTCCATTTTATACCCGTCATGTCTCGTGGTGGCGCGTATTAGTTCCTAGTATCCTCCGGGGGGGGGGGTCAAGTCATGTAGTTGGCTCGATTCATCTACGCCGTTGTCCTTTTTTTACCCAACCCTCATGTCTCATGGTGGCCATGACAAACGGCGTATTGGTTCTTGGTATCCTCCGGGGGGGGTTGTAGTGAAAGTTACTCTACACCAAATTCGATATAAAGTATTTCGTCAACTAGCTAAATTAATCTACGCCGTTGTCCTTTCTATATAGCCATGGCACTGGCGTATTTGTTAGTTGTATCCTTCGGGGGGGATTGTAACACTACAAAATACGAGGATGATGGATGATGATGATGATGATGTGCGGAGAGATCACAGGTGTGTGGGTAGTTGCAGTGACCCCAACAACAGCAGAGAAGAGCAGCTGATAGAGATATAAACTATGAGTCTGAGTATATCTCTTCGAATGCAAAACGGCACTCCAATAGGAACACCAACTAACTACTGACCAGGCCTACAGCAGTGTCATTGACTCGTACCCTGCCTACATGCTTCTGTATATGCTTGTCTTAGTACGCCACCGTCGGGGAAATCGCGAAAAGCACCCCGGACACTCCCGACTCTCCGGACACTCCAGCTCGGACACTCACATAAAATACAATCTCATGATGGAAAGCCAGTGTAGGCCGAAGAACGGTAAAAGTATGCTGAATAGCTGAATTACGGGTGCATATCAGGAATGCACGCGTGCATGCATGCCCGCTTACTACAGGACGGGACAGTACAGCACCCAACAAAGTAGCTAAGCAGAACACCAACCCGCACTACCAGGTATGTTATATATACGGGAAACAGAGGGCATGCTACACTCGGTTCAAGCGGGAGCTGTACGATATGGAGGATGCCCCGTTCACTCTAAAGGTGCGCATGCTAAAGGCCGAGGTGATGGAGACACTGCTGTACGGGTGTGTGACGGGGACCCTTGGCCAGGAGCCCTTCGCTGAGCTCCGAACGGCACATCACAACCTCCTCCTACGGATCATTGGTTTCCAGCGCCGACAACGCACCGACCATCTCATGCCGTACGCCAAGGCTCTCAAGAAGGCACATTGCGAGAGCATTGAGACGACCATCCGCAAACAACGCCTCCTCTTTGCGGGGGCCGTCCAGCGCACGACCAATAAGCGGCTGACCAAGCGGGTGATGTTTGGGACGATCGTCGGTGGGACGAACCCGGGACCTGGCCGACCAGAAAATAACTGGGCACAATGTCTAGCAGATGACCTCAGGGTTTTTCGAGCGACAGAGGGCTCCACAGAAAGCTCCCCTTTACTGTTCGGAGCAGAGACGGTACTATGGCCGAGGGCGGCTAAAAAGAGGGGGGTGTGGTATCGGGGGGTTGGCGAGGCGGCGGACCATTTCATGGCGAGGTGGCACAGGGCCGAAGCGGAGAGGAGCTGGCTACGGCATGCAGCTGAGAACGCCAAAAGAGGGGCGGGGGGGGGGGGGGGGGGGGGCAGGGGCGGCCGTACTGATACAGCTGTCGACGAACGCAGAAACGAAATGGTAGATCGTGCGGCAAGGTATCGACTCGACTAGCCCTTGAATTATATTCATTGTTTTATTGTGTTTGTTTGTTTCTTGTTGAAGTGTTCACTGGGGGGGGCGCGGCAGACGTAGTACCGGCTCTTGACACCGTTTTTTATTTAGAGTGGGAAGGAGATGGCAGAAGGTGTGACATGGTCCCCGTATCGGTTTTTATAGCCGAGACGGGAACTTGTTATTACCATCGCCTTGAGCTTGCCTTGAGAACGATTTTTCACTTTTCCTCTCTCGTGTCTTATTTCTTGCTTGTTTGCCTTGTTTCTCCCTTTGTTTCGGCCCTGTGCCGGTGTCTTCCTCTTTTTCGTGTTGCCTCGCCCGTGCAGCAGTTATCTGTTCCTCTTGGGCACATGTGCTTTTCTTCTAGGGGCGCTTCTGTCTCCCTATGGTCATTTGTATTCTGTTTCATTTCATAAATCGTTTTTTATTGTCTTTTTGTTCTTATTTTTTGGTTCGGCTCGTGTCGTTGCGTTCTCGTACACGGTGCGTTAACATCTCACTTGCTTTACCCATACATTTGCGTTATTTTGTTTTGGTTTTCTCTGTTTCACAGTCTGTGACCACAGAATTATCTCTCTAGGATTAGGAATCAGGACAAGCACTGGGTGTACTGATGTGGTTGAGTAGAAATAACGGGTTTGATGTGAAGACAACACACACACAACACACAATGCTTTAACACGCCTCCTTGGAACTGTAAACAAAACAACGAAAAAAAACAAGGTTTTGGGTGGGGGAAGGGGGGAGTGAGGTGTATGGTCTTCAAATCCTCGCACGCCCCTGCTCAACATGCAAAGTGTGAGTGTGCGCGCCGGTCTGCTCTGCTGTGCTTTGGTGTGTGTTTGACATCACACATGTTCACTGAATTCAGCACTGGTACTGCTGCAAAGCTGTACCTTCCTTCTCCGAGCACACGTATTATATCCCTCTTTGTGAGGCCCTCTGGGTCATCTTTGTCATATTTTGGGTCAGCAGCACTCTGTGCTGTACCTTAAAACGATGTATGTCCTCAACAGGGCGGTTACCGCCTTATTGGGATATTACCAAAAGCCCAATAGGGCGGTCAACCGCCCTAGCTCCAATAGGGCGGTCTTTCGAGATAGGGCGGTCAAAATCTCGGTGCACTACACCACCTCATATAGGCCTCCCTACTGTATCGGGTATGTATCGAAGACACGTATGTATGTATCGGTACTACTGCTGTAGTACCTACCACGAGCTGTGAGCAGTCCAAACTACCGGTATGCAATTGCCGGGATGTGGGTTGGATATGTATGTGACCAGTATCAAAAAGATACACACAAGTATAAACCTACCTATTCTTTCACGATTAGAGGTCCGGTGTTACTCGATGCTCTTTGTCCGTACAGACCAACTGATACACAGCTCTTTGCAAACAGACCTTTTGTTTCGCAACCAGCCCTTCAAACAGGCCAACTGAGCTCTTCGCAAACAGCAACTGACGTAACAGCCAAACTGACGTATTGTACTGACGTATAATGCAAACAGCCCAACTGACATCTACCCGAGCAGAGCAACTTCCAGAAGCTTCTATTGTTTGTCCCGCTTTGACCCGGTCATCTCCGCGTTGACCCGCTTGAAGTCATTTGATTCCAGCTGTCTCAGCGCGTCAAGCCCCCACACATCATTATTACAACGACACGACCTCTCTCTCGTCTCTAAAGCTGCCACGACCGATCTCCTACATCATTAACAACACGACCGCCGCCGCCACGAAGAAGTCAGCCGGAACCTCTCGTGCCTCAGGCGGCGGCAGTTCGTCTCGCCGTGGTTCGAAAAAAAGCGACAAGGCCTCGCCTCCTACGGGGGTAGCTGCGGGCGGCGAAGAAGGTGAAAAGGCCTCGCCGTTGCCAGAGGTACCTGTCGACGTCCAAGCTGTCGGTGGCCACGGAGAAAAGGTAGCTGACGGCGGCGAACCAGCCGGCGGCCAAGACGCTCCTGAAGGCGGCGTTCCTACAGGTGTCCAAGGTCGTGCACCCTTCGCGTCACCGTACTCGACGCCGCCCCCGAAGGTTACCTCTCCTTCGTCCGGAGGTGCGTGGTCTTCTCCATCAGGGA
>MEHQ01000927.1:0-64880 GCA_008828725.1 Saccharina japonica
TGTCGTCGCCGCCGCCCAAAATCGTCCGTCCACGACCTGCTCATTCATTGGCACCGTGATAAAACAACAACTACAATCCACTACATCTATATCTGCTACTTGCGATTCGCTACGCACGTCTCTCTCCTCCGGCATCGTGCGCGCTGCTTTGAGATCGCCTGGCTTCTATTCTGGCGCGCTTGGCCTGTCTCGCGGGGACAGACACAAACGGGCGAGCACAGCAGGGGGGACAAGGTGCAACCGTAAGAGGAGCAGACGCCCCAAGAGCAAACGCCGAAAACCACCCGCCTGAAACAGAAAAATGGTACTCGTATGATACCAGGTACCGGTATCAATCAGTGTGCTGATTAGGACGCCGGTGGCTGCTTTGGTAAGTTAATTGCTACTGTAGTGTGTTTGATAAAAGAGAGCGACTGTTTGTGGTATTAATAAACCCTTTCAACCTGGCAGCTGCCCATGGCCATACAATATCAAAGTACGGGCAGCGCCTGGTGCACGATAGCATTTGGTCAGCACAACACGTCAACCAATTGTGCCGACGCAAAACAATGCTTACACCCGCACTTGCGTACCTGATGCACCGACAGTACGCTCGTACCGCGATCGCCTTTTCTTCCGTTCAAGCGAAACATGTGGCGTCTATCCGAGACGACGGCGACAATGTCATGCGTAAGCTGACCACGGGCCGTGGACGGGACGGGGGCAGAGCTATAATACTTGTTACTGAGGGAAAACCAACAAACACACGACCCCCCGGAAGTTTGACAACATGAATGAAAACTATCGTAAAAACATCAGCGAGCACGGCCGGGGACGGTAGGGTAACCAGTACCAACTTAGGTTTAGCGCACGTAATCGTTTTTTTAGTTTTTATGTCGCACAATGTTTAGCAGCGGCGAAAGCGGAAAATAGGGAAATAAAATCTCGGGGGATCGCGGGGGGGGGGCGGCTCTATTACACCGAGTATAAAACGGAACCTATTATTAAAAACGAAAAACCGGTGCGTGCTCTCGAGATCACGCGTACATACTACACCGTACGGCAGCACAGCTCGTGGGTGGTTAAACACACACGTCAGCCATAGCAGCGGTAATTCATGGCCTCAAAAGCAGGCATCACACCGCACCTTGCCGCAGACGCACGCCTCGTCTCCTTGGGCCCTGCCGCCTCGTGACAGTCACCGGCGACGCCTCCGCCGTGGGAGTTCCTGTCGAAAAAAATAACCGTTCATTCATCCTATTAATAGTGCAGAGTATACAAATCGAGTCCATCTCGCGAGGGCGTACACTATGCTGGGGGCGGGGAGCGTACTCATTTGTTGCTTGCCTTAGTCATTTGACCATTGACCACGCATCCCTTTCGAGACGCAGCACGCGGGGGGGGGGGGATGACTACGTTGTGGTTTAGTTTATTTTCTGTTGAATATAAGTTATAGCAGCGGTAAGAGCGGAGGGGGGGGGGGGGGGAGGGGAGATATCACGCTCAGGGGGGGAGGATAACTTCAACCGAACCACTCTCTGAAGAAAACGAACTCGACATGATCGCGCTACTAGCTACAGCGCTTCTACCAGTATAAAGTGCCGGGGTAAAATAGCACGAAGATCACGCGCTCGCTACTTTAGACATGTCGTAAATACAGCAGTGGGCGGATGCTACGATAAAGGTATATAACACTTTCTGGTCAAAGTATTTCTGACTGACTATTATTGCGGGGGACCATAGTAAATAGAACCAAATAGTGTTCGTAAACATAGGGAAATATACAGTAGAGGTTTTTTGTTCATCATACTCATAGGTCCTATTTACTATGCTCTCCCGTTATAGTATCGCTATTAGTATGCTCCCTGATCCAGTATCGTTGGAATGCCATACTAAATGAGTGTTCTACTGCAGTACAGGATTCGTTACATACCTACAGTAGGCTTTGGCGTTGTTCGTCGGGGGTGCCTTTTTATCTTTTCTCGTCTCAAAAGCAGTTTCTTGGTGAGGGATAGAGCTCCTATACTATAGTCAAGTGAGAAACCACCCTCACAATACGTAAGCACTATACTTAAGTATATTATACGTAACTACTACCGCTATCGTAGCGTACTATGCATCAGTGACATCAGTGCAGTGACCAACGTGGGCTCTCTCTCTCTCTCTCTCTCTCTCGATGGTGCGTGCGTGCGTGCACCAAGCGTAAACGGTTATGATATTATACTACAAACAGAGTGGTCAGGGGCGGGGGGGGGGGGTAGAATAGCGTTGTTTTCGGGTTTGTTTCCAAATAATTTCAATATTTTCAGCGTCAAGAGAGCGAGGGAGGAGGGAAGAGAGGGGTTACGCTCAGAGGAGGGGAATAACTTCAACAGCTTCACTCTAAAAAAACAACACGAAGATCACGCGCTCGCTACAGCGCTCTACACTCGTATGATATGTAAAACAACATAAAACTAAACGTAGCAAATATCACACAATACGAGTACGCGTAGCTACTCTACAAGCAAAGAGAGGCAGACTCGCTCTCGAAGGTACATCTACACATATACCCCGCCTCACAAATATGTATCGTGCAGCAGTACGTGAGAGGTGAAAGGCATCCGCCAAAGAAGCGTAAATTGTGAGCGCACTTCATCCACCCTGCACCTCTCACCAAAATGAATCGAAGACGCGAATCAAGCGGCCGTAGCTTTCTACCTATAGTATAATTCAGTACGCACAACAGTAGGGGTGGCATCTGAAAATGTGGCGAACCATTCTGTATATACAATGCCGTACCTTGTCAGGGATACAAGGCATGCCGGGATGGAGCACTTCGGGTTTTCACCGACCAGGCATCGTGCGTGTGCACCTTCTTGCCCCTAGCTGCCGTGCTTCCTCGCCGTGTGCCACTTCTTCGGCCGAGAAGCGAAGCCTTTCGGTTAGCGCCACCGCCGCTGCGATGCGGTCGCCGTTGTCGGTGATCGGCATCAACACCCCGCGCCAAGAAGTGCCGGCGACCGCTGCCGAGGCGAGGAAGATAGCTACTTGCGCCGTCACACCTGTGACGATGATGCAAGTATGTGACGACGCAAGTAGTGATATTCCTAGCCTCAGCAGCGGTCGCCGGCACTGCTTGGCGCGGGGTGTTGATGCCGATGACCGACTTAGGCGACTGCGTCGCAGCGGCAGTGGCGGTCGCCGGCACTGCTTGATGGCAAGGCTTCGCTTCTCGGCCGAACAAGTGGCACACGTAGAGGAAAAACGCGCACCCCCGACCCCAACCCCGACCCAAGGGGAGCGCCCCCCGGTGGGGCATCCCGACACCTTCCCACCGCGGTTTTCGTCATTGCACGGCACTCGCGTAGAGACGGCGGTGATAGCGGTGATAGCGGGAGCGGCGATGGCGGCGATATTGATCGGGGTTGCAGGGGAGGCGGTGATGGTCGCGGGGGTGGAGGGGGCGATGGGGATGGCGCTGATGGGGGTGGCGGGGGCTGCGACGATGGTGGGAGTGGCGGGAGCAGTGGTGACGGCGGTGATGGGGGCGGCGGCGGCGTCGGCGGCGGCGGTGGGGCGGGCGATCGCCGGCGTCGGGGACATGCGCTTGCCGGTTGCGGCGCACGAAGTCAGGGCAGCCAGTGGCGCTACACCGGCGTCTTCAAGCTTACGAGCAAAAGGCGTCCTTCTCTTGGACTGCCACCACAAGGATGCACTGTAAGTCTTGGCACTGTGCCTTCAGTACGATATTCTCCTCCTGGAGTGTCTTGTTGCGGGCACCGGCCTTCTGGAGCTTATGATCTAAGGCGTCTTTTTCACCCGCTGCAGCCACGAGGATGGACTGCAGGTCTTGTATCTGTGCTTGGAAAGTGCCATGGTCCGTTTGGAGAGCGATGTTGTTCTTCGTGAGCTTGTATGTGTCCGCCACAAGCTGCACGACGGTGGTGTTGAGGGCTCGGATTGCGCCCGTCCACTCTCGCGCCACTTTTTCCTGTTGGGCGCGGGTAAGCGACCACGCGTGAAAAAAAAAAACATGGAGAATAAATTAGTGACAGAGAAGGAAAGGGGTGGGAGGGACTTCAATTCTGCGCGCGCGCGGCGGGAGTTGCCCCTCGGGAGAACGCCGAGGTCCTGGCGCACCAGGTACTGCTTGCAGTAGTAGGTGGGCCAGAGGCGAGACCGCCTGCTTTCTTGACTCTTCTTGCTGGCCCAACGGCGGCAGGCGGCAGCTTCAGTTCAACCAATGGCGTGGATGCGCGGTTATCGGCTGTCCGCGACGGCGCGGGTGCTGCCGGCTATTTATCGCAGTCGTACATAGGACTGTTGTAGTAGTACGCGTAGTGTGATGCCATATTGGTGACTACTGCTTGATGCTGTTGCTGCCGCTGCTGTGCTGCTGCTCGTTGCGTGCAACGAGACTACTAATAAATAAATACACCTATTTGCAACTTGGCGAATACCACTACAACATACCCTGCTGATGTTGTGGGTTGGGGGAGACGAGTGAAATTAGTTGCACGATTTGGCACGTACCCGGGCGCCCAGAAAAAAAAGCATTCATGGCCAACACTCACCCCCACTGGAGGGCTGAAACATTTTTTTTCAACATATCGCCGTACAACAAGCTTTCACAGACACAAATGAATGTGGTGCACTGCCCGTTCAGACATGCACAACGGAGTCTATCTGCAAGTTTCCGAGCACCGACTTCATAATATGGGTTGCGTGGGGCAGAACAAAGGAATCGAGCGTGCGGTACCAGGCTATGGGGTATGACCCTACAAACGAGTCATACCAGGTACCCCATCTATGGTACCAGGTATGGTGCAGCAGGGTACCCCATAGGTACCAGGTATGGTGCAGCAGTGGTGCAGTGCGGGCGCTGATGGTTGATGCCAACATTCACAAAATAAACAAATGCCGCCAAAAAACGAACACCATAGAGTACAGCACGCAGTATTCATGTGATATATAGTGACAATCCCATGGGGCCAACGGAACCCTGCACCTCATTTGGTGTTGAGCTTTTGGAATATCACAGGTTCGAGAAACTGGCTGACACTGCTTTAGTCCACAGTCCACACGTGCAACGTCAACAGGTCAACTCTGCAATTACGCGATTTCAGCTGGGATTCCGAGTGTTTTTTCGAAGTTCAGGCCTCCCGAGCACAGAAATCAGCACGCACTCGAACATTCTTGAAATGGGCGAGAACAAAACCACACAATCACAATTGGAAGTTTGGACGTGGTGACACAGCAATCTACAGCTGGCACGCATCGGAGCTCGCCACCTCGAATACATTTCAATCGGAAGCTCAAAGGTTGCCAGGGGCACGAACAGCAACAGCTAAACTATCTCTCTGGACCGGGTTCGATTTTGTTCCTGTAAAACATAGGTAGATTACACTCCTCCAATGTACTGTACTTCAAGTTATGTACGAACTTCAGGACACTGCTTCAAGGTATGAATACGTCAGTGTACTTCAGGGTGCTTCAAGGAACGTCAGCGTACGCCAGAGTAGCACATACAGCAAGGCGCTTCAAGGTATATACGCTACTTTAAGGTACGTTCGGGGACTTGAAGACGCTTCAGATCGGTACGCCAGCGTAGTTCAAGATACAGCAGTTGTCCAAGTTGCTCCAAGGTACGTCAGGAAATTGCTTCAAGGTGTGAATACGACTAATAATATGTACTTCAGGGTACTTCAAGGCACGTCAGCGTACTTTAAAGTAAAACTCGTACGATAAGGCACTTCAAGGTTCGTGAGGGTAGTTGAAGGCACTTCAAGGTACCGTATACTGTCGTCAATATAACAAGATATATAGCACACCCCCTGGGAGGATCATAATTCTCCGAGCCTATTTTCTCCATACCAAAGGGGGCACACACAAATTGAAAGTAGTCTTAGTGGCTTTGGGGGGCTCTCGCTGAGTCCTCTCCATAGACACACCCCTCGGCCTATACACTCTCCCCGTTGTCCATACAATCAGCTTGAAACATCGCCCGAGGGATAAGGGTGTGTTTTGACCTTAAAGTGTTGTACGGTATGTATGTCACGGAACTTCAAGGCACTTCAAATCAAGGCCCTTCAGGGTACGTCAGGGTTGCTCTAGGTATTTCAAGGCGCTTGGAGGTGCTTCAAGATGCAATATGGCAGGGTACTTGAGGGCATTTCAGGGTGCTTTAAAATGTACTTCGGAAGCAAGTGCCAACCAAAACGCGCCGCAGCGTTCTAGGTACGAGTGTTGATTGAAGCGAGTGCTGGGCGTATGTTCCCGGTGGTACTGCTGTATCATCGCCGTGACCTTTCCCTCCGTCCAAGGGATTGCTGCGCTCTCTGCTGTCAACACATGCCGCTTCACGAATAGAGTTCGCGTGTCACAACGCTTGCCCAACCGTATGTATGAAAAAGCATGCTGGTACCGACATTGCTCATGGTAGCGAGGGGTAGGGGGTAGGGGTACGCTCAGAAATGAAGAAGGAAATAAATTAACCCTGCATTATACATCAGTAAAGGCGCGTTTTTGTGTTCCGGTTTTACGAGGTATTCCATATTACATACCAGTACGTAGAGCGCACCTGGTTTTGCAGAGGAGCATGCCACGCCCGAGAAAAGGCGTCCTTCGCGCTGTGCCTCTTGTTGTCTGTGAGGGCCACATCGCCCTGGGAGGCCCCTTGCTGGCGGTGGGGCGAGGGGGAGCCGGGGCTACGGCGCGGTTGTTCTGTGGGGAGGGCAGTCACACAAGAGCAAGCAGCACAGGAGTCGGAAGCAAAGCATTTTGTAAAAAATAGGTAAATAAAAATATACAAGGCCTTCTGAACCGTTTCCTCGTTGTTCGACGAAAACCTTGCCCTACGCCCTTGGTCAGTTCACCCCAAGACGCGCACGCGCACAGGAGTGCGGGAGCCGAGTGCACGCACTCGCGAAGCAAGAAAGGGGTGATCGTTATTTCATACCTGTACCTGGTATTTCCGATCCGTGGCAACGGTGCGCGAGGGGCGCTCGCAATCGTGGTTGCTGGGACGGCCCGAAGATGCCTGCAGTAAAAGGCAACACTCCTGCAACTGCTGTAAATGCGTTTACTGTATCTTCAAGTTTTTGTTTGCTACATCGACAGGGAGGCGGGGGGCTGAATCCGGACGGACCCGTGGGTCCTTCTCTATGCGTGAGTCTGCACGGAGCGCTCTCGCGATCTCGAAAGCTATCTGTTACTTTGCTGACGGATGCCGTCTCGGATGGCGGGAGGGAGGGCTACCCCCCCCCCCCCCTCGCAAAGGCATGCTCATCACACACTCACCAGCTCACTTGCCCCCTGCGCGGAGTAGGGGATGCCGCAGAAATCACATCTTGCAGCTGCTGTTGCTATTGCCACTGCTGCTGCCGCCGCCACCGCCGCCGCCGCCGCTGGTATTGCCCTCCGGAGTCGGCCGCGCGCGAGACGACGAGCTACTGGTACTGTTGAGTATGATGTGGTGCCCATGGCGATGCGTGCTCCGCCTCGGCTGTCGTATGTGATATTCTATGATTTTCTATGGTCACAGCAGCAGTGTGGTACTCTCTCTGTTTTCTGATTGTCGTGGTGTGATGACGACATACCTGGTCGAGGGCACAGATGGGTTGCGTGGGGCAGAAAGTGAATCGCGTGTACCAGGTACGTGCATACGGTATACGGTGCAGCAGCAGTCCAGCAGTGCAGCAGTCGGCCGCTGATGGTTGATGCCTACTTCGCAAAGAAACAAAACGTCTCCAAAAAAACATATGAATACGTACCTGGTATGATAGAGTGCAGTGTAGTAAAAGTAACACTCTCATGGCCAACGGAACTCTGCCGCTGCTACTGTGGTGTCACGCTTTTGATCTGATACAGGTTCGACCAACTGGCTGATCTATAATCTACTGCTGCTGTAGTCCACAGCAGTCCACATGCGCAACATCACATGCGCAACATCAACACGTCAAGTCTGCAATTACAGCTGGGCAGCTGGGATTCCAAGTCAGAAGTTCCAAGAGAGCTTTGCCGAAGCTCAGGTCTCCTCGTCACAGAAATCTTCTACGACCAGGTACCTTCTAATCTGCAAGTAATCGAACATTTTGAATTATCGGGCGAGAACAAGGCGCAATTCGAGCGTGCCTGCTGCCTACTGCTGTTCAACCAAAACTTGGAGCTGGCACACATCGTAACTCGTAGGGCTATCGGCACCGCACTCCAACTGCTGTGTAGCTGTTGATATTCTGAACAACGTAGAATATGCAATCCACGGCCTCACTGCCTTCCGCTGCTTGCTGTCTGCTGTTACAGATCGCAGATGGTACAGGAGCAACTTGCATTGGAACATGGCACTGACCGTGTTGAGCATGAAGAGCTCCAGAGAAGACCCACCAGAGAACGAGGCCGGCACAAGCTCCGCCATAGTGGTAGTGAACTTGCTGCCAATGGCGTGGTCGTTCTGCACACGTGGAAGTAAGTCTACCCGAAACATGCCACACCAAGTCTGGTGAACTGCTGGCTTTTTTTTTTTTTTTTCATCCTTGTGGTGGAAATCATCGACATTTTTAGTCTACTTTCCCTACATCCTCTAAAAGGGTTTCAAGTTCCTGCAAAGGCGGTAAAATGGCGGGGTGTCTATCGGCTTATCCCCGAAGCAGGCTGGAATACTGAAACACTTCACCCATGGCGCAACAGCTGCAAACGGACCTTTTGAAGGCTGCTGAATACCGTAGGTAGGCACCATGAGTGTGTGCGACTGCGCCTTCATACTCGAAATGTCTGTGCTAACGTTCCAAGAGAGATATGCTGGGATATTTGCGAGTCATATTTTGATATTTTTCGGAAAAGACGGAGCTACCGTACGTGTGCGTACGTATCAACACCGATTGAGATGGATTTCCGAGCCGATTGTCTCCATAGCAAGGGAGGCACCCACAGCGAAGATGGCGGCTTTGGAAAGATATCGTCGAGGTCTTTCCATAGATGTATCGCTCGGCGCTTGCACCCTCCCCATCGTGAAAAAAAACAGCTTCGAAAACCGTCTGAGGGGGTGTGTTATCTTGATTTTGTGTACGGGTGTGTACATACACCAGATACCGGTACTAGCACCGCCGTGATGCCGTGATCGGCAGCCAAGCTTCTCGCTCCTTTGTCGTCGTAGATTAGCAGCAGCAGCAGCAGCAGCAGTGAGATCGTGAGACGCCGCACACCGCAGAGCAGTACTAATGTTATACCTGTAGTCTATACTGTTGCTGTAAAACGTTCTTACAAACAACTACTACAGAAGCTGCATACATCGATGTGGGATAAGTCGGCACTCTTACGGGCTGGGCTGGCTGTGGACCCTTCCTTGATTGGTCATATTAATATTAATAGTAGACCTTGGGTCTTGAGGTGCGAGCACTTTGCTCTCGGCCATCGCTCGGATTCCGCCTTTGTTGCCGGAATGGCGAGCACTCGGCGGTCTATATATACAGCAGTATGCACGTACTCGTACATACTGTACGAAGGTTGGCCAAGTATTGATGTGATAGGGCAAGTCGGCGCTCTTCCGTCACCACCAGTCCAACGCCTGGAGGGTCGAGCTACACCCTACTAATATGCTATGAATAGTGTTATTTCTCGTCGTGAAAGTTGAAGCTGATTCCGTGGTCAGGCTTGTGGAGTTGTATTATACCTCGACGGGCGTGTCCCTACTTGGGCTCATTCGGACGACATAGACCACGCATCGGACACATGAGATCACTTCACAGATCACACAGATCATTTTCACGGATCTGCACCATCTGAAAAAAAAAACGCGTGGGTGATCTACAGGATCTGAATGATCTATACCAGGTAGATGTTCACGTAGCGATCTCCAGGGTGCGGTCTTGCTATCATGTACCAGATATATGCCCGTGATTGCAAGCACATTGTACTCTCGTCTGGCACGATCTGTGTGATCTGTACATGTTTCCACGTGACGATCTGTAGGATGCGCGTGATCTATACATATGCCCCAACCCACTGAACTGTTGAAGCTAGGTAGCAGATCATGATCTCTCTGGCGTGCTGAATACATCAACGGGTCCTCACGTCCCCACTTGAAGTAATTAACGCGTTGATATTATTTTCCAAGTTCACCCCTTTCTGGACTTCTCCCCTCTTCTGTAAGCCCCAATCACGAGTCTCTTGCATCGCGACGCTCGGGGTCCCATCTTCTAAAATTTCGTTGAACGAGGGGGGGTAAGCAGCTAGTCTAATGGTGTTCGTGGTGCCTTTCCATGCCCTCATGGCCTCCTCACACTACTGTGGTGCCGGGGAGGGGGCGCCCGACCTATGATACCTCGGCATGGGCGACGGATATTTTTTTCTGGCTGCTTGCGCTAAACCTGTGTATCATTCTCTGCAGTTTGATCTTGGGGGCGGTCTCGGGAACGGTCTTCGCGTTTCGCACCGGCCGGGTTTGGTTTTGAGAGATTCGGCTGACACCGCGGCGGCAGCTCGAAATATCTTACCTCCGTGTGGATCCCATCGCCGCCACCCATGACGACACGGTACCTCCGCCTTGTTTTCATCGTCACAACTCTCTCGTCGTCGCCTTTTGTTCACCTAGGAACTCGCACGCCCAGCTCATTGATTATGCTCTCGAAGTCGCCTTTTGCTTCAGACCCCTGCCCTCCCCTCCTCGACGTTGTTGATATTCTGTAACTTCGGGATTACCCCCGTCCCTCATCGGTTCCGATTACTTTTTCTTTGAAATTACCATCCTAAAATCCTCTCAACGCCGCATACTAGTGCACCAGCTTAGAACCCCCCCCCCCTCTCCCGTTCCCTGTCCCCCTTTCTCTCTCGGTCCCTACCCTCCCCTGTCCCTGTCCCTATCTCTGTCTGTTCCTTGCTCCGGTCTCCGTCTCTATCTCTCTGCCTCTTATCTCGCTCTCTGTCCCTTTCTAGTACAGCAGTTCATCGGTACCGGTCGGTGCTCGACTCGTCGGTAACAGCGGCAGCGGCTGCTGCTCCGACCGGCATAAATAAATGGCAGGCGTCTCCCTGCGGCGGCGACGGGTGTTGGAGTGCGATGCTTCTCGACCCTCCCCGCTTCTGCTTCCACGTTCCCCAACATCTTCAGGCAGAGGTCGGGGTCTAATAGGTAGGTCCGAGGGGAAGGGAGGGGAGATGAAGAGGGGGGCGAAAGGAGGTTGGATGTGGGGAGGGAGAAGGAGAGGGCGGCGGGAGGGGAAGGGAAGGGAGGGCAAGAGGAAGGGTTGAGAGGCGGGCAGGTCGAGGACGGGAGAACGGGAAAGGAAGTTGAGGGAGAGAGATGCTTTATCGGGGGCGTGGAAGGTTGTGGTCAGACGATGTTCACTACTTCGCTGCTGCATCTACCTCATCTCGGGCTGCCGGACGCCCCCCCTGACCCCAGAGATTGAATAGCTGAGATATTATACGCTGCCGAACCTGGAGGTGTTAGAGTCAGCATTGAGCGCCAAGCTGATTCCACGGACACCAACCAATCAACTATTGTATACAACGCCACGTTTTCGCCCCTCCCCACCCCCGCCCCCGCCCCGGCCCCCGCCCCTCGTTATATCCCTTACATACCTCCCCTCCCCTTTACCCAGTTGTGGAAACACCACTGTGTTATGCTTGGCGTTGCTTGTGCGCACGGAATGTAGCTGCCTTCACGGAGGGAGAGACCGGAGGCGGCCGTGTGGAAGCTATAGCAAGACGTGGGGCAGGGGTTGCAGCACGTCCATTTGACGGGGCTCGTGCATCTGGACGTAAAGCCGGCGAACCTTCTCATCGGCGACGAAGGTGCGGAACGCTCACGCCCCCTTACGGGCTGGGGTTTCTTTTCTCGGCGCCCACATTCGCTTTTTTTACTGGCGTCCGCTTTGTTCTTGCACTCCAGATTTTTTCCGTTCAGGCCGTGTTTGTTTGTTTGGGGGGGGAAGGGGCGGGGGGGTGTACTTCATTTTCATGCATAGCCGTAGTCGTATGACCATAGACCCTCGCATGCCTACAATGCCGGGACGGAGCATGTCGGGTTTTCACCGACCAGGCAGACATTGCTAGCACCAAGCGCGAAGCACCATGAGGTGTTGGGCGAGTCGCATGAAGGGTGAGCTACATCCTACTAGGAGAGTGCTGAAATCTTCTCGCGATAAAAATGCAAGGCAAGTACCGTAGTGGGGAGGGGGGAGAAGAGCCTACTTAGTGACCCCGGATCTGAGTTACGACTAAAGAGGGAGAGAGAAAAGAAGCGCGAAGATAATACATGGGATGGACAAAAAAATTAAACGCTTGTAAGGCGGACTTGCATATGGATGACGGCTTCAATGAGTTAATTTAATTTATGGTGTGGCCACTTCCTGGGACAGCAATGGGAGCACTATGTAACTGCCTCCTTGGTGCCTTACCATATACACACTACGTTATACGATCATTCCCCTTGTGTGGTGCAAAGGTTTTCCACCCCGCACAAATGATCTACTCGACCGCCAGCTTTGATGACCGCCAAAAAAAAAAACAACGGCACCCTGGCTGTCTAGCTCACGCAGTGAGAGGCGTGTTTGACAGCGTCGTTGCCAACCAACGCCAACCCTATTATATATTTAGGGGGCGGGGGGTGGTTCCATTGTTTTCGCTTGTCGCGCCGGTGGACGGACAGACGGGCGGGCGGTCGAGAAAAGCGATGAAGTTTTGTTTTTATGAAGCAACATTACTCGTGGTTAGCGAGAGCTTGAGTCGGATGAAGTGATAAGGGTATCTCTCTGGTGAAATGTGAAACGCATTTGGTGTGCCTCGTGCTAAGAGCGCGAATGCGGCTCGAGCTGATTGGAACTCGTTGATACCTTTTTTTGTGTAGTGATGAGGATGACGACATAGTAGTGATAATGGTGATGATGATGATGATGGTGATGGTGATGGTATGGGTCGACGCGTTTGGTTTGAAGTGTGTGCTTGTATCGCTTATATATACGTAGGTAGAATGATTTGATGTACCAGGTATATTTTGCGTCAGATCGTTGTTTCTTCTTTCTTCAGCCGCTTGATGGCCTACTCTTCGCTTCCTATCGTTGGGGCATGGTTGTTTACCGTTGGGGGCTGATTATTTACCGTTGGGGCCTGGCTCTTACCGTTTGACTCATCGGAATCCTTACCGTGGCTGCGAAGCTACTCCGGCCGCGGTAGCGCTAACTTTCTGGACACGCCCCACGGTACTGAACCTATTCCCGTCTCCGCGTGACTGTACTCACTCAACAAACCTTGTAACCCTCCTCTTCATAATTGTATTTCCTTCATAGTGTAACCGTCGCTGCTGCTGCTGATGCTGCTTCATCTGCTACTACGGGGTTGGGGGGGGGGGTTGTGGTACCGACCAAACAATGCTTCCACGCGCGCATCAGTGAAGGTCATTGTAGAAGTCGCGATAGAACATTTTTCGTGGAATGTTCGCGGAGCATTCGCTGGGTATCTTGTGCGTTGACGTTGCAAATATTTCGAGGCCGCCCTTGCTGCTTTGTGTTGTTCGTGTGCCGTAGTCTGCTTATTATTTCCGAACGATGTTTCCAGCGTGTGCGACACCCCCCCCCCCCCCTCGTTATGACCCGCGTGCGCGTTGTTTTCTTCCCCTCCCCTTCTGTTCGGCGCGTGCCCTCGAAACCACGGCGATCGTGGCCAGCCTGGGCTTGACGGTGTAGTAATTGGCCACCAGGACGGAGCTATGTACCGGGCGGCGTAGAGGACTGGCACGCCACGAGCCACGAGGGACGGGCGCCCGTTCGGCCTTCCGTTCCGTCGACAATTTCCAAGGATCTAGGCACCATCTCACGCTATTAATCGGTGAGGGTGCGCTTGTTTCGTCTTGGTGTGGGCGATTTCAGTTGGTGCTATGCTGGGCCGTTCCATGATGTTGTTGTTCGTGTTTTTTTTCTCCTATCCACCTCTGGTAGTCCTGCCCAGTGCTACTACGGCCCTCTCGAGAACCTATCTATGGCAAACAACACCTACTGTAGTATTAGAGGGGCGGCGGTTGTCTAGGAACAGAGAGTCCTTCGTGGACCCGTATCGAAATCCTAGCGCTTCGATGAGGAAACCCCCCGAGCCGCCTGTAATTACTCCGGCTTGATTAGTGCTTTTCTCATGTTTCTGCGGTCCGTTCCACGTGCAAAGCCGCTCGCGACGCAAGAGACGCTCCGTTAGCCTCCTCGCCATCTCATCCACTGTACCATATACTGGCAAATGGTATCGTGTTCTTTGACTTTCTCCCCCCCCACTACGTTTGTCAGTGAAACGCCAGATCCCCTTTCTTTACGCGCAACAAAGACCGACAATATCTAGCCGAAACGGTGTTCGACTAATCCCCATTTTTTACCGCTCTCTCTATGTCTTCCTGCCTGTCCCTTTGTTTTTCTGTCCGACTGTCTGCCTGCATATTATCGTCGACGTAGTTGATGAAGCCTGGCCCGAGGTAGCGGCTGACGGCGAGCGAGCTGTGCAACCATCCACGCGTCGCCGGCATCGTCGTCAGCAGCAACAAAACAAAACACTGGCGGCGGCGGCGGGGGGGGCAGTGGGCGTAGCGGTGGTGGTGGTGGTGACGGCGGCGTACGAGAGCAAGACGACTGCGTGGTCAGCCAAGCGCGCGTCAGGCGAGAGGCTGAGACGGCCGCGATGGACCATCCAAGCAACGGCCTAGATATGTCTGGCCGCTCAGCAAGGGCAAGGAGGGGTTGGCAGGGCAGAGGCCACGGAGCGGCGGTAGTGTGAACATGGGGCTGGTTGGGCAGATCCAGCCTTCTTGGTTTGATCGCGAGCGGTGTTTCTCTCTTGAAGAGGATGACGATGATGAAGATGTGCGACTCTACTCGGTGCGGGTCGCACCGTACACGACATGGCTAATGATAACCGTACATTAGATTGTGCGTTGTGTACTTTCCTCGTCTGATTGGGTTTCCGTTGTGCGGAGGGCTCTGCAGTAGGGTCTCAAGAAGTGTTCGTCTTCGTTGTTGTTGTAAACTCCGCCGGTTTGGTCTTTGTCTTTGTCGCCATCGCGCGGCAGGGGCTGGAGCAGAGCGGGGATGGGATGGGGTGGGTCGAGCAGAGAGTGGGATAGATACTTCGGTTTTGTGCAGTGGTTGGATCATGCTTGTGGGGTTGTCCCTGCCCTGTTATAGACTGTAGTCGGCATTTTGTTTGTATTTTGTCGTGCTCTCAGGCACTGACGTTGCGATATGAGATTGTGGCGACGGGAGCGGTGGCAATATGTTGCGGATGCACAGCTTACCTGGTGTAGACTAGTCGACCAGTACCATGGTAGAGAGGGGTCTCAAGGGGTGGGGTGAGACGACGGTAACGAGAAATGGGAACGGCTTATGCCAAAATACCTCCTGAATGATCACGGTAACATCAGCACCAACAGGAAAATATGAATATTAACACACAAACTTTTTACTCCAGCATGATTATGGTAATGGGCTCTGTGCCAGGGGAGCACGCATAAAAAACAATCGAACTCACACGTTGTTTTTCGACGGCCAAACAGGGGTGTACTCATGTCGTGCATGGCCGTAGTCAGGGGGGATATTTCTAAAACCAAGTATTACGTTTTTTTTTTTCTTGTCATTTTTCGATCCGTTCAGAAAATCCCAACTCACCGTTTTTTTTCTATTTGGCCTTTCTAGGAGCGTGGCTCTTTTTCTCTTTTATTCTTGCTCCCCTGCCTGTGTCCCCCTTTGTTGACCCGGGCGCACTTGTCGAGGTTTTTTCATCCAGACCGTTTGTCATTACAGGTATGTATGAACTCCCACCAGAGTACGTTGAGCGCTGACACCAAGGCAGAGACAAAGACAACCAACCGCGGTTCAACTATTTGTTCCAGCTAAACAGCTACGAGCTTGTTCAGGCATATCACCCAAAATTCCGTCAGTCACGAATGCCGCATGCAATAGCAACTCAAATGCCACATATTTGGTATCATACTGACCGCCATGAACAGTGGAAGAGGGTGACATCGCCAGTTTTTTGTTCAAGGACCTAGAACTGGAGCTACCACCGAAAATGTGGCCGACCAATCACAGGCCTTCAAAGTGGTCAACAATAGTCAGGCGTTTCCGTAGGAAAACATGTTTTCCCCCAATTTGTTTTTTCTGAACGAGCCGCCTCCAGGTGGTCCAAGGCATGTTTGTACAAAGTTCCACGCAAATATTCGAAGATCTGACTGCGTATGATCATATTAAGTCATATTTAACACCCAAAATCGATTATATACTGAAACTAAGTAATTACGAGGCGACGCCTATTTTTGCACTTTTACCGCACAAAAGTAAAAAATGTGCACGCCGTTTTATGGAGATAGACCCTGAAATTTGGTACACGTGTTTTATGCGCCCTTTCCGAGCCTTTTACGAATGGGTTTTTTTGTTTTTTCGCCGGAAATTTTGGATATCTTAAGACCCAAATTCCCCAAACATTATTACAAAAACAAACAATATCTGACGGGAAAAAAAAAAAAAAACATCCGTTCAAGTCTCGGGTAGGGCGCATAAAACACGTGTGCCAAATTTCAGGGTCTATCTTCAAAAAACGGCGTGGACATTGGCCACTGACTGGAGTTTCCGCGGTATAGTTGAACCAGCCTGTGCACAATAAACAGGGGAAGATACCGCTGAGGACCAGAGCCATTGGCGGTGCTGCGAGAGCGGTAGCATCAGCCCCCCTCCGGATTGTTCGATCCATAATGCTTCACTGGTCGTCGTTAGTTTTTCCCTCAATCCATATCCTTGAATAAGCTTTGCACATTCCGTGCTATCTCGGATCCCAAGCGTCAGTCATTCGTCATTCCTTGCAGGTGGCAGTAAGAGTGCACCATACAACAAGGGGGGCTGCAATAGGCTACTAAAAATCAATACCTAGACAGTAGCAGTAGACTACTGTTAATACTACTACTACTGCCAATAGTAGGCAGCATACCGTAGTTAATTCAGCGGCTGTCCCCGTTACGGCAAGCACCCGCGCCTCGCAACCTCACGTGCTTCCACGAGTATCCATACTGAGCCAGCAGTGCCACCACACGTTGTGGCCGATGGCTCGACATGGAGCACACAGGCTTACTCTGGTACTCTGGTAGCAATTCTCCCCCTGCGACTACGGAAAGAAACCAATGTTCCTCCTCCTACTACGTAATAAACCCATTTTCCTCCTGCGACTACGGTTTAAGAAACCAATCAATATTCGTCCGCGGGTACTATTAATGCTGTAAAAGACAAGAGCGGCGCGGCTTCAACAAACACGCCTCCTTGACTGTTTTAATAGCATTACTATTACTATCATACCCACCCCCTCCTTCGTCGCTCTTGCGATCGTGTAGTAGAAGGATCGATCTGCAAGCAGTCACAATTTTACAGCATACACGCCTACTACGGACGAGAGCAACAGGCGACAAGCCATAAGCCAGCACTGATTTTGCAGATACTCTCAAGTTTTGCGAGGCACGTGCACTTCCAGAGCGTTGCTCGCAAGGAAGAGGCTCCTTTCCGATTACGACAGGTCTACTCTCAAAACTCTCAATACCACCTTTCCGACAAAACCACCGATCGGTGTACAGGCGCCTGATGAACGGATACAAGAGCAGGCGCATGCGGTGCCATAACTCGATCATCTTCCAACCCCCCTCTTTACCACCACCACCCCCACCCTCATTGAACAAAGAGTAAACTTTGTACAATCGACAGAAAAGTTTCGGCACTGATCCCAGCCCTCCAGTAGAGGCTACGTATGGAAGGGGAAGACGGGAGGAGGAAAGTCGGGACAGATCACCAAAACCATGCTCCTCACTACAATGCAATACACCATGATGCCGAACGTTCGTATGGCGTGAGACTGAAAGGTGAACGGCGGGGAGTCTCATCCTGTACACAAGAGAACTTCCAACATCAACACACCATCACATACCTAGCGTCCACAATCGTTCTGATGAGCAGTACTGCTATAACAATACTAATGCTACTACCGTAGTATTGAGAGTAGTACGCGCAATAGCTGCCGGACCCACAACGAATTCGAGGGTGCCAACCTACTGTGATCGTGCTGGGTACTACAAAAAAAACAAAACGTAATGCTCAAACTTCTTTTCTTGTTACCTCGAGTACACAAGAGAAACAAAATGAGACAAAAATGTGCTCACGGTGCTACAATACCTGCTGCGCAGCGGTAGTGTCGAGTCATGCCAAACAAACAATTTGTCACGTTCAAATAGCACCCCCCGCTCCCTCGCCCCGACGTTTCGGCCGCGCGTTTTCCTACACTAAATCTAGTATAATACTCTGTCCCAACGCTTTCGCTACTGGGTAGAGGTTTTTTATGTACGGCAGCAATAGTACTGTCCATACAGCACGCGGTAGTTTCCATTTCAGTAAAAGGGGACTGAAGAGCTCTACACTTCGATTTCCGCTCCGCTTCTCTCTACGAGTACTCATAGCAACACTACGATACTGCAGATGCGGTGCAATGTTATTAGTAGACATGGTTGTACTTTTACTGCAGAATATATATTACAGTATCAGCATGTAGTTGTATTAATAGTGGGTCTACTATTGTCCCGCCACTACTCAAAAGAGTCACCAATAGCAGCCCACCGCAACCATTTTTTTACTAGTTATCCTCTTCGACCCCCCGTGGTCCGTGCTAATTACGCCAGGGCCGACGAGGTCCGCGGTATAGTATCATAGCTATATATCTGGTACATAAGTTAAGACGAAGGGGTCCTCGGAAAAAACGCCTGCCTACGGGGTAACAAAAAAAGGAAACAAGTGTGAACAGGAAATGTATCATTCCAGGGTATAATTGTATGATATGCGAAAACAATGGAAGCAAGCAAACGATGGCGGACTATACCACTGCCCACCAACCACCCCAAATGTCCTCTGAAACAAACTGCATACCCGTACACGTATGTACGTACGGATGCTACAGAATGAGTAGAAGATAAGAGAGCGAACCGCCATTTTTCACTGTCCAGCAATCACCCAAACCAAACCTCTGGAACAAAGTGTGCGCGCAATGAAAAGATGTGCGCACCGACGTCTCCGTCTTTCATTTCACGTCATACACACCATCCACAACATACACATCATACACGAAATATAGTTTATGACGTGTAGGTGCAGAACACCGGCACGGTAAGCACTGACTGACTAACCTCAAAAAGACGTTAGGAGAACAAACACAGAAATCGCCAACCACATCCATCCATCCATCCATTCATCCATTCCCCAAAACTAAAAAAAACTAAAAACTAAAAAGTGGTGGTAGAGGAAAGGAGTCGAGGAGTTGGCCAACCCCCCTCTCCCTCTCTACATCCACCGCTTCCTTACTACCTTGCCCCCCCCCGCCCCCCCCGCCGCCGCCTTGTTGCGGCTAGTCGCCTGCCGGGTGCGGGACGAAACCCCAGCCCCCGAAGACACCTTTTGACCTCGGACGGAGGCGGTGTCCTTCGAGTCGTCCTCCCTCGGCCTGCCAGCGCTCCTATTATAACAAGCGGTTGAAAACGGGGGACGGGGGGCGGGGGGGGGCGAAGGATGGGATTGAAATTGGTGTATTCGCGTTTTGCTCGCCATATCACCGTTGAAACGAAAACAATGGCACGACCGTTGAGACAACATGAATGAAACTTACCGTTGAGTCGAGACTACATGATAGTATCACCGCATTGCAGTCTAGTCTTCTTACACCACAGCAGTCGTAAGTAGAGACAGTCCAAGGCCACCGCGCTGCTAACCCTTTTACTAGTGTATTGCACATAAAACTAACATCCGACTCTACTATAGTAATTCCAAGTGTTTTTTCCCCCGCAAGAGCCCCGGTGGGCTAGCAGGTAACCACGAAGCTTGTTAGCGTCAAGGTCGTGAGTTCGAGCCCCCCCCGAGTGCATGCTCGTAGGGACTTTATCTCGCAAAAAATATCTTGACTAGCTGAAAGCGCGAGAGCGTGAGTTAGCAAAATTCGATGAAGATCGACGAGCGTTGGGAAGGCTGAACCCTCTGCGCTATAAAACTCAAGGCAAGAACCGTAGTGGAGGAGGAGGGAGAGGAGTCTACTTTGTGACCCCGGATCTGAGTTACGACTAGGGAGGGAAAAATACAGAAGTGCGGAAATAATAAATGGGATGGAAAAAAAAAAGAAGGGAAGGGCAGTCCTTAAGGCCTGAACAGGGCCAAAGGAGTTAAGCGTTAAGCAGCCCCGTACCTCAGGCGGCCAGCCACCCCCTCCGCCTTCTCGCGGTCGGCCATTCGGGATCGGGTGGAAGGCCTGTCGGGGGACACGAATAAACGTAGAAACATCAGCGAGCACGGCCGGGGACGGTAGGGTAACCAGTAACAACTTAGTACCAGGTATTTGCGCACGTAATCGTTTTGTTTTTTATGTTGCGCAAGGTTTAGCAGCGGCAAAAAGCGAAAAATTGGACAACTAAATATTGGGGGACGGCGGGAGGCGGGGGGGGGCTCTGTTACACGAAATATAAAGCGATACCTTTTAAAAACTAAAAACCGGTGCGCTGCTCTCGAGATCACGCGTACATACTACACCGTACGGCAGCACCGCTCGTGGGTGATAAAAATAGATCAGCCATAGCAGCGGTAATTCGTGACATCAAAATAAGTCATCACACCGCACCTTGCCGCAGGCGCACGCCTCGTCTCCTTGGACCCTGCCGCCTCTTGACAGTCACCGGCGACGCCTCCGCCGTGGGATTTCCTATCGAAAAAAAAACCCGTGCATTCATCCTATTAATACTCGTAGTACATCTTAATAGTATAAAAATTGATAACATCCCTCACGAGTGCGTACAGTATGCTGGAAGCGGGGGGGGGCGGGGGGGGTGACTACGTTGTGTTTCGGAGGGGTTTCTGTTGAATATAAGTTATAGCAGCGGCAAGAGCGGGGTGGGGGTGGGGGAGGGGAGGGATCACCCTCAGGGGAGGGGGATACCTTCAACGAAGCCACTCTCTATAGGAAAACAAAACACACTAGAGTCAAGCGCTCGCTACCGTACACCATAAAAAAAAAAAAACGTAACACTAAGATCGAGACGACGTATGAGTATCACCTTTCTGACGACATCATAGTATCACCTTTGAGATGAGACAACGTAATACCACCATTGGATTCAAACAGTGTACTACTTTGGTATATATGATCACCGAGCGTACCGAACAATAACACAGTTGAGTTGGACAATACGATGTCACCACGCCGTGAACAAGTATTTACCTCAGCTGCCGTGCAGGGCCTTCCGGCTTCTGGCCGTCGACCGCCCTGTTGGCAGAAATGGTTCTCTTGGCTGCCATCTCCGGTGTCAGCCTGGCCGCAGCCATGCTGCTCTTGGTCCCCCTGGAAGGATCGAACGGGATGACACGACGTAAACCAAACAGAGTGTGGCCGGGGGCAGGGGGCGGAGGAGGGTATAATAGTGTTGTTTTAGGATTTTTTTTCAGATAATTTATTTTTATCAGCGCCAAGAGAGCGAGGGAGGAGGGAAGAGAGGGGGGACGCTCAGAGGAGGGGAATACCTTCAACATATTCACGCTAAAAAAACACGAAGATCACGCGCTCGCTACAACACTCTACCCTGGTATGTAAAATGACATATAACTAAGCGAAGCAAATATCACACAATACGAGTACGCGTAGCTACTCTACAAGCAAAGAGAGGCAGACTCGCTCTCGAAGGTACATCTATACATATACCCCGCCTCACAAATATGTATCGTACAGCAGTACGTGAGAGGTGAAAGGCATCTGCCAAAGAAGCGTAAACTGTGAGCGCAGTTCATCCACCCTGCACCTCCCACCAAAATTAATCGAAAACGCGAGTCAAGCGGCCGTATTTTTTTACCTACAGTAGTATAATTCAGTACACACTCCAGTAAGGGGTGGCAGCTAAACATTATGGCGAAATATACCGTCTATACAATGCCGTACCTTGTCAGGGATGCGAGGCCAGGGGTCACGACGCAAGTCGTGATCTTCCGAGCACCAGTCGTCCGCACTGCTTGGCGGGGGGTGTTCAGGCGGATGGCCGACAACGGCGACCGCGTCGCAGCGGCGGTGGCGGTGGCGCATTTGACGGCGGCAAGGCTCCTCTTTTCCACCGAAGAAGTGGCACACGGCGACGAAAATCGCGCACCCCCGACCCCAACCCCGACCCAAGGGGAGCGCCCCCCGGTGGGGCATCCCGATACCTTCCCACCGCGGTTTTCGTCATTGACGGGCACTGGCGTAGGCCCGGCGGTGATGGTGGGGGTCGCAGGGGCGGCGGTGGCGGTGATGTTGATCGGGGCTGCAGGGGGGGCGGTGATGGTCGCGGAGGCGGAGGGGGCGATGGGGGTGGCGCTGACGGTGGTATCGGGGGCTTCGACGATGGTGGGAGTGGCTGGAGCAGTGGTGACGGCGGTGATGGTCGCGGGGGCTGATGGCACAGTGGCGGCGACGCGGTCGACCGCTGGCGTCAGGGGCACGCTCTCGGTGGCTGCGGCGCACGAAGCGAGGACGGCCAGCGCAGAGGGCCTGCTGGAAGGCGACCCGGTGGTGGTGGTGGTGGTGGGGTCAGCCGGTGGCGGCTTCACGGCCATGGCCGTCGTCGTCATCGTCGTGGTCGTCGCTTTCAGCAACGGCAGGGGCGTGGCTGTATCCGCCAGAGACGCCAGGTCGGTGATGGTCGCAGGGGTGGATGGGGCGATGGGGGCGGCGCTGATGGGAGTGGCGGGGGTTGCGACGATGGTGGTAGTGGCAGGAGCAGTGGTGACGGCGGTGATGGTCGCGGGGGCTGAGGGCACGGTGGCGGTGACGCGGTCGACCGCTGGCGTCGGGGGCATGTTCTTGGTGGCTGCGGCGCACGAAGCGAGGACGGCCAGCGCAGAGGGCCTGCTGGAAGGCGACGCGGTGGTGGTGGTGGTGGTGGTGGTGGTGGTGGTGGGGGCAGCCGGTGGCGGCTTCACGGTCATGGCCGTCGTCGTCATCGTCGTGGTCGTCGCTTTCAGCAACGGCAGGGGCGTGGCTGTATCCGCCAGAGACGCCAGGGCGGCGAGTGCTGATGGGCTGGATGCAGGTGTGGCTTCCCCCTCTTGTCCGGCACCGCTGGAGACTTTGGCCACCGACGGCAAAGTCATAGTGCCGCCCACCAAGGTCCGTGAGGCACCTGGTGTGGGGGTGGTCGCGGTGGCGGCAGCGGACACGGCAGGGATGCAACCGTTTCCGTACCCGTCGTTGTTGGTGTTGGAGTTGTCAAAGCTCTCCTCCAGTGGCGCTACGCCGGCGTCTTCCAGTCGACGGGCTAGAGCATCTTTTTCGGCGACCGCCGCCACCAAGATGCACTGAAGATCGCTAGCTTGTTCCTTCAAAATTTGTTGTTCTGCCTGAAGCCTCTTATTGCGGGCACCCGCCTTCTGAAGCTTCCTAGCGAGGGCGTCTTTCTCCCCGACTGCAGCCACGAGGATAGCCTGCAGGTCTTTCATCTGTTCTGCGCAATCGTCATTCTCCGATTGGAGAGCGATGTTGTTTTCGGTCAGCTTGTACTTGTCCGCTACAAGCTGCACGGTGGCGGTGTTCAGGGCTCTGACTGCACCCTTCAATTCTCGCGCCACTCTTTCCTGTTGGGCGCGGGTAAGCGACCACGCGCGAAAATCAAACATCGATAACAAGTTAGTGACAGATAGAAGAAAAGGAGTGGGAGGGGATTCAGCTATGCGCGCGCTCTACATACTGGCACGAAGTATACGGGATATATATATAGAAGTACGTGTACACTTGGCACCAGTAAGTTTACTACTGCTATTATACGAAGTACAATATAGATGCAAGGGGGGTCGAGCTATAAGTAGCATAGACTTGCACAGAAAAACTTGCACACTACCTACCGTGATACAGTAGAGTAATTCCAGACGTCTACGTTTTGGTGCGGCTGCTAAACTGACTCGATCCCGGCCCTGCTGGCCGATTGTTTGTGAGCAGGTAGCATCGCCAACAAACACAAGGGAGAAACAGCTCCGGCAACATCCTACGGAGTACTCGTACAAACAAAGCAGTGAGAGTATTGCAACGAAGTATACTGGCAGTCTCCCGAAATACAGTACTCTATGAGTCCTGTACTCCAGTTGCCCCCCCCCGGAGGTAATTTGCTCCAACTCACACTCGTGGGAACCATCTGCGGGCGTTTTCTCTCTCGATTTGTTTTTACTTTACTCCCACAGGCACGAGTATATACTGGGAGCATCTATGCAGGGCGGTGTACACAATCAACGTGATTTTGGTTTCGAAGTATACTATAAATATACGCCAGACACATACAGCAGCAGCACCCTGCTGTATACTCTTACAGCAGTAGTACTCTTAATGACCATAGCGCACCTGATTGCCGCGCACCCTGGCGCACATGCGAGAGAGCACTTCCTCGGTGTCGGCCGCGGCCCTCGCGGTAGCCACCAGAGCCGCCTCAACGACGGCCCTGACCTCCAGCACCGCCTTCGAGGGCTCGACAGGGTCGGCAGCGGTGGCGGCGGTAGAATGCACCCCTCCCTCCCCGCGACCCCTCTCCTCCTCCTCCTCCCCCCGCTCCTGCTCTTCTTGCACCTGGATGCGGTAACGCTTCTCCGGCTGGTGTTTCTGGGGTTGCTGGTGTTGCTTCTGCCCCGCGGGCGAAGAAGGCCGCGTCGAGCGCCTGGCGCCCTGCGTGCCGGGCTGGGATGGGCCAGCGTTCAGGGCTGGGGCGGAAGCCGCTTGCTGTTGCTGCTGCTGTTGTTGCTGCTGTTGCTGCTGCTGCTGCTGCTGTTGCTGCTGGTGGTGCTGTTGCTGCTGGTGGTGCTGTTGCTGGTGTTGGTGGTGCTCGGCCACGGGGTGCAATCCGTGGGTGTCGCCGTCGCGGTACGGCACGCCTCCCCCCTGGCGGTGGTGGGGCGAAAGCGAGGCACGGCTGCTTCCAGGATTGCTCTGTATAAATGGCATGGCACAGTCACACGGGAGGGAGCACGCAGCGAGCACAACAATAGAAGCCGATGATGCATTACTGTTGGTATGTCAACTTCCAGCCGTAAAAAAAACAACAAGAAGATCAACAAGATGGTGATCGTCGTCGCTTCTGAATAGGTTCTAAAACCTTGCATCTTGCTCCTTCCTTTTCCGTCTTATACTCCATGGAGCGCAATGCATGCATGCGCCCAGGAGGAGCAGCGTTTTTCTTTTGCACGCACCCGCGAAGCAAGGGAAGGGTACGAGTGCTACTCTATTAAAAGTTGTTTAGTTGATATTTCCGATGCACGTGGCAGCGATACGCGGGGCGCAAGGGTCCGCACGCCGTTGGGTATAAGACGCAAAAAAGGCCAACGCTCGCTCGTATTTACACCACGCCCTGTCTGATCTGCTCCGAGATGCATACTCGTACCAGTATAGTTTTCTACCATGGGGAACTGGATCGCCTCCTGGAGGGCAGGCCACTGCGGACTCGACTCCTCTCTCTATGAATATGCACGAGTGAGTGTGCGCGGGACCCTGTCGCGATCTCGAAATAATCTGCTTGTTTTTATTGCCGATGCCGTCGTGGCTAGCGGGAGGCTCTCTCCCCCCGCTGCAAAGGCATGCCTATAGTATAGACTCACCAGCAGCCCGCTGCGCGGAGCATGGGATGCCGCAGCTCTCTCATCCGGCTGCACCTGCTGCTGCTGCTGCTGCTGTTGCTGCTCTTGCTGTCGATGCCCTCCGGTGACAGCCGCATGGAGAGCCGGCGGGCTGCTAGTAGGGGGCGTGGTGGTCATGGTTGATGATGATGGTGGTACTTTCGTCTGCTGTCGTGAGGGAGATCCTCTGTCGTGACGCCCTCTCCTGAGCGATGCTGGGATGAGGAAAGCAGAAAAAGTGAAACACGCGGTGTGGGGCTGATGGTTGACACCAAGATTTCGTCGAAAAAATGGGGCAAAACATGCCCAACGAACGAAAACACCCCAACGGCAGAAATCATTTTCGTCATTTTCGAGCAAATTTTCTGAAGGATATAAGATCTTTCAAGTTGGTTGGCCACATTTTTTTTTTCATTTTCGAGTATGAAATTGTGAATTTTATAAATGAAAATGAAGAGATCTCGGATATCGTATCGAAAGTTTCGATATACCGAATATCGGGCGTGCGATATATCGTATCGAACCTGTTTCGCTGACACTGATGAAACGAAAGCTTTGGTGCATCAAATACTATCATCGAAATCGTATCGATTACCTGGTAGTTTTTTTTGTGTATTATCGGTATCGTACCGAACTCGATTCAACCGTAGTAGTAGTAGTAGTAGTAGTAGTAGTAGTAGTAGTAGTAGTAGTAGTAGTAGTAGTACAATTAACTACTGCTGGTATTCAAAGTAGAGAGGGTGGTCGAGACCTTTCCGAGGGAAATGCTTACTGGTTTCGTTGTTCACGTTGTTTGATCGTGTACCAACCAAGATAGGAGTCGTATTAATAGTTCGTACGTATGCGTACATTATTGATCATCGTGTATCATACAAACAGCGGAGTACGAGAGCAGTACCAATATATACGAACCAGGTACTACATACAGTAAGTACTGCTTGTAGTATTACGGGGGGCCATATTAAATAGGACCTGCGGTACATACAAAAACCTATATATTTACCATTATTTACGAACAAAATATGGTCCTATTTACTATGTATGGTCCCCCGCAATAATAATAGTAGGTGGGCCAGGAGCGAGACCGCGCCTGCTTGCTTGACTCTCGTTGCTGGCCGGACGACGGCATGCAGCAGCTAGCTGCAGCTCAACAGACAGAGTGGATGCACGGTTATCGTCCTTCCGCGATGGCGTGGGTGCTACAGCAGTACCGGCTATTTATTTGTCGAAGTCATATGTCATGTGTACATATAGCATTGCATGCAGCATAGTACGCGTATCATAGTGTGATGCTATATTGGTGACTACTACTGCTCGCTGCTGCTGCTGCAGCAGCTCTGCTGTTGTTGCTGTTGCTGTTGCTGTTGCTGCCGCTGCTGCGCTGCTGCTTATTTTGTGCAACGATACCACTGTATGTACCCGGGCTTACACCCATTTGCAACTTCGCGACGAGTAATACCATACGTACAACTCGGCTGACGTGTGGGTTGGGGTAGACGAGCGCAATTAATTGCACGATTTGGTACGTACCCGGGTGCCCAGAAAAAAACTCCATGACCACCCCCCCCCCCCTCGCGCGCTCCCCGTCCGGAGGGCTAAAACAAATATTTTCGTCATTTCACCATGCAACAAGCTTCCACAGACAGACACAAATACATGTGGTGCACTGCCCGTTCAGACATGCACAACGAAGCCCATCTGCAAGTTTCCGAGCACCGATTTCATAAATATTTGAGTTGAAATTTTGGCCACCTCTTCTATAACTTCTAATAACGGCTGAAGAAAGAGAAACACGCTCTGTCGGTTTCCACATAAATCGCAAGGCATTCGTGGGGGGGGGGGGGGGGGCGTACTCGTTCGTTGCTTGCCTTATTACGGGGGACCATCATAGTAGATAGGACCTACGGTACACACAAAAACCTATATACTTCCCTATTTTTACCAACAATATTTGGTCCTATTTAATAATAATAGTCATTTGACCATTGACCACGCATCCCTTTCGAGACGGAGCACCGTTCCTACTCTTTATATTGACACCTCCAACACTTGGGCGCTCATTACGTTGTTTCCATATATTACAAAGAAGCTTTTTGCTAATCTTATCCCCTTCCTGTTTCGCCGCCTGTGGCCACCATCTATCTCCTAAGATAGCGATCGTTTTCTCGCTACTATTTAGTGTACCAAACTGCTCCATGCCACACTCGTCTGTTTTCCTCATCTCCTCCTCTGACACATCCCTTTCCTCCTTGTATCTTTCACATTCTCCCACTATGTGAATTCTACTCTCTATGGCTTTGCCACATGGGCACATCTGTGCATCTACTTCCTCCTCCTCCCGGCTACTGGTATGCCTCCTTCTTCTTTCTGCAGGTCCAGGTCCCCTACACGAAATCGCAGTTTCAGCTTTTTCGCGAAGTCCATTGGGCCGTGCAGATACTTTTCATTCCTATCCCTTCTCTCAACTCCCCGTATATATCTAAGTGTTCTTCCCCTTCCACCTTATTTCTTAGCGCTACGTAGACTTTCCCTTCTTTCTATCCTTTCCCTTCTTTCTATCCTTTCTTTTGCTTCTGTCTTGTATCTGCTAATTTTCTCTATATGGCCAGCATCTCTTTTTGGTTTCCTATATCCTTCCATACTTTCTCGACTACTCTATCCCACCTTATTCCAGCTCGCCCTTTGCTTTCTTTCTCCCATACAGCTTTATCAGCTATGGCTGGCAGCCTCTTATTTGGCATGTTCTTTAACTTTGTATTGTCATTTCAACTTACGCACTCACGTCTCTGTTTGTCTTAAGTGGGTACATTCCCAGTTCTGCTCTCAATACTGTATTACTCGTCGTACTTGAGCATCCTAGTACCTTTTTAGCTGCTGTCATCTGTACTGTTTCCAGCTGTTTCCAGCTGTTTTACGAGCTTCGCGTTCCCTTCCCATACTTTTCCTGCATATTCTAGGTTCGGTACAATCACATTCATCAGTATACATCTCTTAATTCTAGTGTCAAGGTGCGAGTCTGTTAGGACTGCTTCCATCTTGCCTACGTGTGCCTTACCCTTGCCTACTATTTTATTTATGTGTGCATCCCAAGAGCAATATTTTGAGATCTCTACGCCCAGGTACGTATACTGGTCTACGATCGGTAATTCATCTTCTCCCCACTTCCACTTACAAGTTACCGGACTCTCCTTATCTTCGTTATATACAACTACTGCGCACTTTTTTACGTTCGCCGTCACTCTCCACTTCCTAGTGTACTCTAGTGCCTTCTCTATTTGTTTCTGTAGTCCTTCGGGTGTTTCTGATATGCAGACGAAATCATCCGCAAACATCAACCCCGACACCGTATCTTCCCCCACCATGACTCCCTGCGATGCTGCTTTTACTGCTACTATCATGTCATTAGACGCATGCTACGATAGAGGTGCACCATGTTTTTTCTGAGCTCCTCAATTAAGGAGCGTCATAACTCACCGAAAAAATGATTTTGGAGGAAAATAAAAGTGCTGCCGGATGCGAAATGTCATGACCGAAGTATAGTCTGAAACATTTTTCGTCGCAAAAATGAAAGTCCGACGAATTTGGGTTAAGGAGCCCGATCGTTCAGAAAACGATTCAGCCAAAAAGTGCTACCTCTACCGCTACTATCATGTCATTAATATATACCTTGAATAGGTTAGGTGATAGCGTACGTCCCTGTGCAACTCCTTGCAGGATATCAACGTACTTCGATATTTCCCCGTCCAACATCACAGCACTTCTCGCACATTCCGTCATGTTCTTCATCATTCTCCACATCTTCCCTCTTATCCCTATTTCTCACAACTTTTTCCACAGCCCATTTCTCCATACTGTATCGTAGGCCTTCTGTACATCTGAAAAGAAACAGTACGTTGTTAGTCCCGCGTTTTTCCTGCCTTGGATTATCTTACCTAATGTGTGCACATGGTCGACGCAGCTATACGGTTTGGCCTAAATCCTGCTTGCCCTTCGCTAGTTTTTTCTTCCTTCTCCATCATTGTTCCCATTCTATCGTTCAAAATCTTACTGAACGTTTTACCTACAGTGCTTAGTAGCATTATCCCCCTATAGTTACCCGGGTCAGCCTTGTCTCCTTTCTTAAACAAGTTTACTACTACTCCTTCTCTCCATCTCTTAGGTGCGTACTCGTTTTTCCATATCCAGTTATACAACTTAACCATCATGGTAAGCATTCCTTCTCCCCCGTACTTCATAAATTCATTAACTATTTGGTCTGCCCCTGCTGCCTTTCTATTCTTAAGTTTAGCTACACACTTCTTAACTTCTTCTCTTGTGAACTCTCCCTGTAACCCTTCTGAACCACTGTCTTCCCTTTCTGATGCATCTACGTTCGCCTCCGCCCACGCGTTGATATCTTTCTCAAATTCTTTGTCGAACGTTTCGTTGGTTGTGGGCGTCCCTAGCTTGCGGTAATGCTCTACAAGTACTTCCCTTTTCCCCTTCGAACTACTAACCATTTTACCGTTCTGTGCTCTTAATGTAGCTATCCCCGTATCTGCCTCTCCTGCTTGTTTGCCTAGTATCCCTTTTATCCCTACCCACATCTGCTTCATCCCGCCATCAAAGTCTTCATTCGTTTTAGTAACTACGTCTTTCCATACCCCTTTCTTCTTCTTCTCAACCACCTTTTTTACTTTATTTCTAGCAATACCATACTCCTCCCATCCTGACGTAGTTTTGCTCGATGCGTATCTTGCGTGTGCCTTTCTCCTTACTCCTATAGCCTCTTTTACTTCGTCATCCCACCATTTTACTGCTCTATTGCATATTATCAACTTCTTTCCTATTACTTTACTTGCTGTGGTCTTGACCAATTTCTCCCATCCTTCTATTATCCTCGCTCCTGCATTATCTCTCTCTATATTGTTCTTTGTCGTACCTATGCTTTCCAGCAGATCGGAAAAATGCTCTGCATTTTTAGTCATCTCTTCTTGGAACTCTTCCCGTTTTTCCTTTACTTCTAGTTTATCTATTCGCCATCTGTACAATTTCCTACCGCGCCTATTTTTGATAACTCTCGTCTGCTGGCTGTCTGTCCATATTAGGCAGTGATCCGTAGTTCCTACGTCCGCTGCGCATACATGTACTTCAGTTTCCTTACTACTTCCGTTTTCTACCACTATAAAGTCAAGAACGGAGCTTTCTCCCTTTTGTATGCACTGTCTAGTCCATTCTGGCTCTGGCTTGTTTGCTCTACCGTTCAGAGTCTTCATCTCATTGTTCTTAAGGAATTTCAGCATCTCTTCCCCGTTCTTATTCTTTGTTACTTCCCCATACTGTCCAATGTTCTCGTTCGGGTTGCTTGCAAGAAGTTCGGAGAAATAGCAGTAGATGTACAAAAATAGTACAAAGACAAGGAGAAGTAGTACTAGTCGGAGATTTTAACTCAAGAATTGGGAAGNACCCCCCCCACCATGCGTCATATGCGTCAAAATTACTAATAGGCCCAAACAACAAATGAGTACGCCCCCCCACCAGCCGCCCCCCGCCTATGATCATACGCACTATGGTCAATGGCATCCATGGCATGATTACTCCCTCACCCCGGCCAGCCATGAGTGCATGCGCTACACCCTTCCCCTCCCCACACCCCCAAAGAAGTCAAAATCAGCTTTGATCTTTCATCAACCCAGCACGCGCTCGCGTAGCCGAAACCACGCTATAGCTAACCACACTATTGTTGCCGGCTAACAGCCTATTCATACAGCTAGCTCAATTATTGAAACGCCTCAGCGTGCTTACGCAGCTGTTACCCATGCCCAGTGGACATATAACGGGTACATCAGTATAACACAAACAAAAAAAAATACATGATTAGCCTAGCCATATTGCCCTAGTATGATATCACCCCCTCCTTGCCCCCCCCCCTGTGTACACGCCTTATCTATTTTCGCCCTGATTGCTGCTTGCGAAAAACATAGGTACGACAAATAACAATATATAGAGAGATAGTGCAGGAGCGAGGATAATAGAAGGATGGGAGAAATTGGTCAAAACCACAGCAAGTAAAGTAATAGGGAAGAAGTTGATAATATGCAATAGAGCAGTAAAATGGTGGGATGAAGAAGTAAAAGAGGCTATAGGAGTAAGGAGAAAGGCACACGCAAGATACGCATCGAGCAAAACTACGTCAGGATGGGAGGAGTATGGTATTGCTAGAAATAAAGTAAAAAAGGTGGTTGAGAAGAAGAAGAAAGGGGTATGGAAAGACGTAGTTAATAAAACGAATAAGACTTTGATGGCGGGATGAAGCAGATGTGGGTAGGGATAAAAGGGATACTAGGCAAACAAGCAGGAGAGGCAGATACGGGGATAGCTGCATTAAGAGCACATGACGGTAAAATGGTTAGTAGTTCGAAAGGGAAAAGGGGAGTACTTGTAGAGCATTACCGCGAGCTATATAGGAACGCCCACAACCAACGAAACGTTCGACGAATAATTCGAGAGGGATATCAACGCGTGGGAAGAGGTGAACGTCGATGCATCAGAAAGGGAAGACAGTGACTCAGAAGGGTTACAGGGAGAGTTCACAAGAGAAGAAGTAAAGAAGTGTGTAGCTAAACTTAAGAATAGAAAGGCAGGAGGGGCAGACCAAATAGTTCATGAATTTATGAAGTACGGGGGAGAAGGAATGCTTACCATGATGGTTAAGTTGTATAACTGGATATGGAAAAACGAGTACGCACCTAAGAGATGGAGAGAAGGAGTAGTAGTAACCTTGTTCAAGAAAGGAGACAAGGCTGACCCGGGTAACTATAGGGGGATAATGCTACTAAGCACTGTAGGTAAAACGTTCCGTAAGATTTTGAACGATAGAATGGGAACAATGATGGAGAAGGAAGAAAAAACTAGCGAAGGGCAAGCAGGATTTAGGCCAAACCGTATAGCTGCGTCGACCATGTGCACACATTAGGTAAGATAATCCAAGGCAGGAAAAACGCGGGACTAACAACGTACTGTTTCTTTTCAGATGTACAGAAGGCCTACGATACAGTATGGAGAAATGGGCTGTGGAAAAAGTTGTGAGAAATAGGGATAAGAGGGAAGATGTGGAGAATGATGAAGAACATGACGGAATGTGCGAGAAGTGCTGTGATGTTGGACGGGGAAATATCGAAGTACGTTGATATCCTGCAAGGAGTTGCACAGGGACGTACGCTATCACCTAACCTATTCAAGGTATATATTAATGACATGATAGTAGCGGTAGAGGTAGCACTTTTTGGCTGAATCGTTTTCTGAACGATCGGGCTCCTTAACCCAAATTCGTCGGACTTTCATTTTTGCGACGAAAAATGTTTCAGACTATACTTCGGTCATGACATTTCGCATCCGGCAGCACTTTTATTTTCCTCCAAAATCATTTTTTCGGTGAGTTATGACGCTCCTTAATTGAGGAGCTCAGAAAAAACATGGTGCAGGAGGGGGGGGGGGGCGTGCTCATTTGTTGCTTGCCTTAGTCACTTGACCATTGACCACGCATCCCATTCGAGACGGACCATGGGATGGGGGGGGGCTAGCATACAATACTCAACAACATAAGTATCAAGGACTGTGTAGGCTTTGAAACAGCGTAGGTACGTCGTGTGTGCCAGTATATACGGCTGTACTCGAGAAAGTTTGCAGTAATAGTGCTACTATGCATGCATTACCCCCCTTGACTGGCCGTCCTTCTGCAGTAGAAGATAGTAGCTGCGATCATGCCCAGGTTCTTCTGTTGTTAAACCACGCCAGAGCCCCCAGCACGTTACAAAAAAACGTTTCTCTCTATGGCATCATAGGGCGCAGGCTGGTGCGACGAGCAGACCGATAGGCTGTTTTTTTTTTTACTGGTGAGCGTTGCGCTGATGCAGCATTCTGCGCCTCTTTTGTAGGTGTGTACCGTACATACCCGCCTACTATACGTAGTGACCGAACAGAGAGAGTTGGCTATCATGTAGAGTGACATACAGGAGAGGCTCAGCAGACACGAGGCTTGCAGCTAGACTCACTCCAAAAACACTTCCTCCAGTATACACCGCTATACTTGGTACACCAGCTCTGTAGCACCGCTATATACCGGCCCGGTGTGCTGCACCAACCCCCAATCAGTTCTGCAGCGAACGGTTGTAAATCCTGGACGCGGGCTGCGGCAGGGGTACAGCCTATTACGGGGGGGGCATAGTAAACACTAGTAAATAGGACCTACGGAACACACAAAAACCTATATATTTACTTAGTTTTACCAACAATTTTTGGTCCTATTTACTTTTTTCTTTTCTTTTTCCATCCCATTTACTATCTTCGCCCTTCCTTTCTCTCTCCTCCCTAGTCGTAACTCAGATCCGGGGCCACAAAGTAGGTTCCTCTGCTCCCTTCTCCCTCCCCACTACGGTTCTCGCCTGGCATTGTTATCGCGAGAAGACTTCAGCCTTTTCTTCCCTCCTCGACTCGCATCGAATATGGTGCCTACCCACGCTGCTACTATTAATAGGCGCTCTCAGCAGTTAGTTGTTGATTCCGTTTTTTTTTCTTGCAAATAAACTCAAACGTCCGACCCACGTGAGATTCGAACTCCAGACATCAACGTTTTGAAGCGTTCGAGGTTACCACTAGACCATCGGGGCGACCGATGGTATGGGCCCCCGTAATAACATTTCTGAGGTTATGATAGTCACTTGATTATAGTATAGGAGCTCTCTATACCTCACGCAAAAAAAAAAAAAATGATTTTGAGCAAAGCCACTAAATGTGCAACTCCGATGAATAACGCCAAAACCTAGACGCGTCCTATGTGCAGGAGGAGCATCCTGCATTTTTTTTTGTGCAGGATGCCGGTTTTAATGGGTGAGGCTGGCCTTTTGGGCCACATGTTGTTTTTTAGAAAAAACGCCATCAAAACACGCGGCGGAGCCGCGTGGCTGCCCCTGCCGACCTCGTGCCCCCCAAAGGGTTGGGGTTCGGGTTGGAGTTAGGGTTAGGGGGGTATGTCTGAGGTTGGCTTGGCCTGGGTCGACGGGCGAGGTAGAAATTGACCACACACAGCCTGCACAAAACTTTTGCAGGATGCTCCTGCACATAGGGCGCGCCCAAAGCCTAAGGTTTATTCTACCAGTAGGATAATATGGCAAAACACTGTTACGGGGGAATACACATACAGCAGTAAGTAGTAATCAGGACCAAAAATGCTTCGTAAAAATACTGGAATATGTGGAATATATACGAGCTGGTTCCAGAAAAAAAACGTAACATTCCACCTTCGGGCAATAACACAATGGATATTCCAAGGGTATGCGCGGATCTGAATCCTAGATACCCCACTACCCCCCCCCCCCTATATTGGAGGGAAGAACCGGGCCGTTGTGATCCCAGAAAACAATAAGTCAACCTTTTTTTTAATTACCCCCCTGCCTGGTTGGTGTAAACCCAACGCGCTCCGTCCCGGCATTGTAGGGATGCGAGGGTCTATGGTCATATGACTACGGCCGTGCACAACATGAGTACCCCCCCCCCCCGCCACCAGCGAAAAAAAATAGGGGGGGTCTCTAAAACCAAGTTAAAAAAAGGGAACAAAAAACGAACAAAAACATGGTTTTCGCTCATTTCGTCCTGTGATCACAGCGATCCGGTTTGTTTTTCATTCTGACCTTCCTACAAGTGTGGTGTCGTTTTCTCTTTTTTTTTTACGCCCTTGGATATTCTGAAGCTCACAACAAAAACATACCCACGTGACCGCATCAACAAGGGGAACACATCGGTGAAGCTGGTTTTGGCGTGCGAGCGGTAGTTCGTGATATAGGGGAATTGTTATTATTACTTGCGAAGGCGTTATTGCATGGGGGTTAAAGCTGCCGATACTAAAAGCCGTACAACGCATCTTTAGGCCATAAACCAGTCAATACGTCGAATAATTCGGCGCTAGACGTGTTGACATGATCGTATCAACAAGGGGGAGGTGTCCGTGGCACTTGTTTGTTCTGCAAGCCGTGCAAGGCTGCTATAAAAAACGCCTGCGAAAGTACTAGAACAATGTATTGAGTATTGAGCTCACTGGAAACCCTAGGGGAACTATGTACTATTTACTCTCACGGAAATCACTTTTGCGCCCTGATTGAAGAGGAGTTCGAAATCGCGCTTTGGTAGGGGTGTTCTCCATGACCACACGCAAAAACGACACATTGGCCTTTTTACTTACGTATTTTTTCGTTTGTAATTTCTGGTCAAAATTACCAAAAATATACGTTGTTTTGAACAAAAAAAAAGGCTACGTACGAGTAACGTGTCGTTTTTTCGTATAATATGGTCATGAACAACCCTGCCAAAATTCGTTTTCCAACTCTTCTTCAATAAGGGCGCAAAAGCTTGAAGCCAAAATGTTCCGGCTCTTGCTGGAACCAGCTCGTAGGTTTTGGTGTATGTGATGGGTCCTGATTAGGGCCCGTTTTAACGAAGAAAAAAAAATATTCAACTTGGAAAAAAAAAAATCAAATCCGCTTTTCATTGGTCAACACACGCACCAGCACCAAAGATTAGGATCTTGGGGTATAATATTTGGTGCTGGTGCGTGTGTTGACCAATGAGAAGCGAATTTGATTTTTTTTTTCCAAATTGAATTTATTTTATGCTCGTTAAGATGGGCCCTTACTATGGTCCCCCGTAATAAATCGTAGCGGAATTCCAACGATATTGGGTTTTAAGGAGCATACTAATAGTCAGTCATAAATATTTGCCTCGTAAGGCAAAAAGTGACTCGTACCCCTATCGTACGTAGCACGTGCCCCAGTGATACTATTCATAATACATACACTGATCACGGCGTCGCGAGGAGAAAAAAAAAAGGTTCGCCGTAGATCTTGCCGCCTACGGTACGCGCGCACCCCCCCCCACCCTTTCCACCAGGGCAGGGGCCTCTCTGCGCCTTCTATTATATCCATAACACACCCCACTCCCATCTGGTGGTGGTGGTGCTGATGACTAATAATGGGCGAACCGTGATTGATTGATGATTACCTCACATATTAATCGTGTACGAGGTAACCGTTGTAGTAGTAGTAGTAGTAGTAGTAGTAGTAGTAGTAGTAGTGGTAGTAGTACGCGTAGCAGTACAAGAAATACGTGATAATAGCTCATCCTCATTTCGTGGTATTTCACGCTCATACGAGCCTCTTTTAGTTTCGATCTCCTCGAGAGATAACAACAAAAAAAATGGAAGAAAAACATCCCCCAATCTTAGGGGGTACGTTACAAAAAGCAATTAAAAAAGGCAGCACCGCGGGCACGCGCGCGGCCGTGCAAAAAAAAAAAAAACAGAAGACAAAACACGAAAAACAAAAACGACTCGACAACAACAGCAACAACGACGACGTCTAATGATAAGGAACCACGGGGCCGTCTAGGGTCTCAGGGGTCGGTTACTGAGGAGAGGGGGGAAACAATAAACCTTCTGCTACTGTACGTTGCCAAAAACCCAAACAATACACCTCTTCTGTAGTATGCCTACTAAATAAAGCTGACGAAAGGTATGTACGTAATAAGGTTTTGCCTGCACGGGCGCAGTAAGTAGTAGCGTCAGACCGCACGCACGCCGCGCAAAAAAAAAGCCAGCTACTATTCATACCTAAACGTGTATCTCCTCGAAAAATCAACCAATCCGACCAATCAATCAGTCAACCAACCACTAAATTCATCAATCAATCATCATCATCAACCAAATAATCAATAACATCACCATCACCATCATCATTATCAATCAGCATCGCCATGCGCCCAAACAAGGAAACAAAACAGAGAAAGTGAAACACTATACGTTGCGTACTGTACGTATCGTTCCAAAAGTTCGGGCGGGGGGGAGAGGAGGGGGGGGCGGGGGGGGAGGGCGACAAAGACCATTTCATGCCATACAGCAGAATACACTTGAAACATCATTACAAACGACGACCGATCGTCAAGCGCGACAACAACGATCGAGCCGGCCCACTTTATTGTATCTATGACAGACACCCTCCTTCGATGCAACATGAAAAAACAGAAGAAGCCGATTGGTCCAGGCCGGAACACAGCAACTATCAAAGGAAGGAAAAAGCAAAAGCAGGGGGGGAAGAGGGACTACTAATGATAGACAGCACCTCTCTGCGGTGGTTATAGCAACAATCCGAATCCCCAGAACGGAAATCCTACTATTAATACGTATATACGCCGACAAAAAACCGAGCCCCCCCCCCGTTTTTTACTTGTCCATGGCGTCCTGAACGCAATCACAAAATGAAGGGAGGCATCCGAGGCAAACACAAAACTCCACCGCAACGCCTGCCTGCATTGCGCGGCTAAAGCAAGGGCGGAGATACCTGCCATGTTTTACCTTTTATATACCCCGCCCTGATAGTACCCATCCACGCACCAACCAACCCATCCGCTCCCCCCAACACCGGCAAAGTCAAACGAGTCACAACTAACACAACACGCACGACGAGAGGCCAGGGGGTTTCCTAGTCAAATGTGGCTTGTCTGGCCAACGCGTTACTCACTGTTCGCCGCCAGACCTTCCATTGAATTACACAAAATCATCAAGTCATACAATATACCGTGTGCAATAATACGTCACTCTAGAAGTCAGTGTATTCCTTTGAGATGCTTGCCGCCCCTTCAGGATATATAAGCACCAAAGAAATGCGGAGCGGCATAATTTCTTCCGCGGCCGCAGCTCCCGCTCCCCCCCTCCCCCCCCCCACACCTCCCCTAACGAGAGGAACTAAATCGAATACAAAATACAAAATTTCCCGGAATCGACGTTAAAGCATTCAATCCAAGGCGTCTTATCATAAGACGGGGGAAAGGCAGCCACAAGCATGACTCAAACCACCCGCAAAACGGCATTCTCTAACCCACGCCCTGCCCTGGCCTACCCCCCCCCCCCCCCCCCCCCCCCCCCCCCCCCCCCCCCCCCCCTTTCCCACGCTCAATGGCGACAAAGACAAGCCCAACGATGCCAACGACAACAATGACGGAACACGCCTCCAGATCCCCATTTCAGATACCTCCCCTCCGCACAACGGAAACCCCAAGGAGACGAGGCGGATACACAGCAGTATACTGTTACGGTTAGCCTTATAGCCGTGTACCAACCCACCCACCCACCCACCCAGCCACCCGTACCGAGTCGAGTCACACGTCGTTTCCATCGCCGTCGAGAGAGAGAGAAACACCACGACCAAATCCCAACACCACACGAGCAAATAACCAAGGCTGTTCGCGGGTCGGGCCAAACGTCGCGGGTCAGGTCAGGTCGGGTCAGATCAGGAAAAAGGGATGACGCGGCCCGACCCGTGAGGGTTTGAAAACTTCCTGACCCGACCCGAACCGCTCCCACCCGATCCGTGAGACTTTGAAAAATTCCCTGATCCGTGAACAGCCCTGCAAATAACGAGCCCGGATCGACCCCTTCCGGCCCCATTTCCGAATCACCGCCACCCTGGGGGGCCTATCCCCTATCCCCTCCCCTGCCAGGTACCCCTCCCCCTTCTCCAACTACCCCCGGTGCCATTGCCGAGCGGCCGGCCAAATCTAGGACCGCAAATCGTACCCCGGAAACCGCGCTGCTTCCTGCGCCTGCTGCTCGCATACACTTGTATACGGCCGGGACGAGCAAGAAATCGAGGGGGTCTTCAAAGAGAGAAAACCAAACAAAAAAGCAGGCAAACAAAAAAAAACGAAACCAAAAACCAAAAAACCAAAAAAACGAAAAAACGTGGCCGTATAAAAATAAGAGGAGATATACCTGCCTCTGCCGCCGCGCCAAGAAAACGGTTCGCCGAGGTAAAGTCCTAGTCTTGCAAATGAAAAATAAAACAAGTCTCCTGTGGGGCCAGTTTCCGATTGGTTCATGGGGGGAAGAAAAATAAAAAAGGGGGCGAGACAAAACAAACAAACAAGGCAATCCTATATACCGCCGCACAAAGTTAGTGGCACGGCATCTCCGGGTTTTTCTCTGGCCCGTTAGAAAACACGCCAGGCTATCCGAGAAGAAACCCAAAGGACAGGATTCGAGAACGAGGCTAGTCACTCGTCCCACTATACAATTGTGTGTACCCTTTTCCCCTTTTTTTAATTTCCCTTTGCTCCCTCCTCTCCCTCTCCACTCTCCAAACCCAACCCACTGACACATCCAAGCCAACCAACCACCCACCAGTAGAAGAACAAATACAAAAAAAACTTGCTTACTAATAAAGCTGACTTCCGCAACCAACCTCACGGGTCTCTGCGGCCAGGCACAGCTGCTGCACTCAATAGCCCGGAAGGACTCGCCACAAGCTCCGATCGATCCCAGACGCTCGAAACCCTAGCGGCACGGTGGGGCGTGTCGCAAAAGCAGCAGCGGTTCGTCTATGCAACCCCGCCCAGCCGTAAACACGCCAACATCGGGCCCAGATTCAACCAAAGACACGAAGGACACTCACCTCCCCCCCCCCCCGGCCCCACATCTCATCCCTACACGCTACCCTGTCTGCTGGAAGATGTACCGAGTCGACATGTCGCCGGTGGGAGTCCGGAGGCCGCTGTTTGGGTGGTCCATCGCGGCCGCCTCTGCCGCTCGCCAGGCCCGCGCCTGGCTGACCACGTAGTCGTCTCGCTCGTGCCCCGCCACCGCCCCCGCCACCGCGTTCACTGCTCCGCCGCCGCCGCCGCTGCCGGTGGTGGTGGTGGTGGTGTTAGTGGTGCTGACGATCTTGGCGACGCGCGGATGGTCGCATAGCTCGCTCGCCGTCGGCCGTTGCCTCGGGTCAGGGTGCATCAACTGCGCCGACGGAAAAAGGCACGGCAAAACAGACAGGAGAGCAGAACGGGAAGACACAAAAAAAAAACAACGAGAATTGAGTCGATTATCGGTTCGGCGATAAATAAGATGACGATATTTCCTGTGCGAGGGAGGGGGGGCTATTTAAGGGACCAGCGGTTTCACCGACACAAGATGGCGAGACAAAAAAAAAAGCGAAAATAAAGCGATATAGACCAAGTACGCATAGGAGTACTGCATGTAAGAAAAGGTGGCGAGGAGGCTTACGATAGGGCGTCTCTTGTGTCGCGAGCCTCGGCTCTACGTGGAACGGACCGAAGAGGTGCAAAAAAAAAAAAAGTTCCTGCCGGAAACAACGCCACGCAGCACCTATGTCGAGAAACCGCCCACAATGAAGAAAACACAAACGAAAAAAGACCACAAGGAGAGCTCCAGCCAGAAACAATGGCACCCCAACACCTCGTCCCAACATCTCACGGCGTGATACCGACACGCGATGAAAACACAAAAACAAGGAAAAAGAAGAAGGAAAAAAAAAAACAAAGAGCCCTCACCTGTCGCAAGACGGCGCCCAGATCCTTGCTCCTTGTCGACGGAAGGCCGAACGAGCGCCCGTCCCTCATGGCGTGCCAGTCCTCTCCGTCGCCCGGTAGCTCCGTCCTGGTGGCCACTTCGTACACTGTCAAGCCGAGGCTGGCGACAATGGCGGGGGTTTCGAGTAACAGAGCCGACCAAAAAGAGGCATGGGGGGGGGACGCACGCGGGAAACGGGGTGGCTCGTAAGTAACACTGGCACGAAAACAAGAGCACACGAACACACATATAACACAAGGGCGACGTCGAACGTTTCCCGCCGTCGTCCGCGTTCGCTTGCATGCTCGGCAACTACAGTAGTCGGCCAATGCTTCGCGCGTGACGTTTGGCCGCGGCTTCGACCTTGAACTTTTCTCTAGTATTGCACTGTACAGAAACCAAAACCAGACTCAAATTCCCCCAAGTGTTTTGTTTTTGTTCCTACAACGGCAGTGCACTCCTTAATAAGGTCTAAATGGAAACACCTTCCACCGAATATACAAGAGCGCAACGCTTGGCCGACACGCAAGCCCTGAGCCAGGCTGAGCCAGACTGGTCCCGACTCGACAACAGAAGAGTTCACGGTACAAGCACGCGCAAGCGGAGACCCGTGAAGCTACTATCAAGTTAGCCCTACACGAAGAAAGGCTCTACTCGAGTACTCGTACCCCTATCCGACTGGCCACACTTTGGGCACGCGCAGCTGCTTCGGCTGGTGCGCCGTGTCCCACCCGCTCGGGTTCATCATCGTGTCAGTTTCAGACAAGGGCAACGACGAAAAAACAAAACGAAAAGCAAGGCATCATGCCCCTCGCCACCCCCTCCCTCTCCCTCTCCCGCCCGTCCCTTCTCCTGTGTTGACTCCCCACCTGAACATATCTGCCGACGGGAGGCGCTCCGTGGAAGAGAGCAGCTCCTTGGCCATGTACAAGGTGTCGCCCTCCTGTCCGTCGCCGACGCCGTCTACGCCTTCGCCGTAAGCCGTCGCCATGCCAAAGTCCGCCAGCTTCAAGCGCCCGCCTTAACAGGGTAGGGTAGTGGGGTGTGGTGTCATCAAGGTTATATAGGGTGCAGTAGCAGTAGCAATAACACAAGCAATAGCAATAGCGGCAGCAGTAGAATCGCGGCAGTAGCAGCGGAAGCAGCAGCGCGGTTACACTCTCGAGGAAACGGAGTCAAGAGGTGCGTTGAGTAGAGTATGAAATATTCGCATGAAACGGAAGGGAAGAGAGGTATCCGCGAGGCTAGTCCAGGAAGAAGACGCTGGTCAGCCGCGATTCCATTCTCGGCCAGGACAACGAAAAGTGACAAGCCTCAACGGCAACAAAAAGGCCCAAGCTCAACGGTAAGGAACAGGCCACACAACGGTACCAATCAAGCGTCAGCGGCAAGAATCAGGCCCCAACGGAAACAAGAAGGCACGAGGCGAAGAGCAAGTCATCAAAAGGCCGAAGGTAGAAGAACGCTACCAGGTACAAAATAAATAATGAAATTCTGGACAAAAACGAAAACACAAAGGTGCGATGAGCACATGAGCACACACCACGCGCAAGTTGTTATTTCTACCACAGCAGTACACAAACCGCGACACAAAGCATACAGGGCAAAGGAACCTGTGGACACCCACCCTTCCATCCCCATTAACCAAACGAAAAATAGATGATCACAAGGAGCTCTAAACAGCTCATGCCGCATCCGTGCCTTTAGGCGCAGGGCCTGACCCGGTACTACACCAAAAAAGGAGTTTCCTTGTTTCATCAGAGACTGATTTTGATCATGGCACTTGCTCCACCCGTCTGAAGCTTTAGCCGAAACATGAACACCAAAAACATTCACTTCAAGAAAAAAATACCCGCATCGCTTTTGTCGCTCGCCCGCTCTCGCCCCCGCCCGTCTGTCCGTCGACCCGCCCAAAAAACGAAACAACGGAATCAACCTCTCCCCCCTTTCCCCCTTACAAAAAAAAACAAGACAAAAGTGACCAAAACGACAAAAAAAAAAAAAAAAAAGAGTCCACGAAAAAAGCGTGGGCCGAAAAAAAAAAGGAAAAGCAATACGTATCTCGTAGCAAGAAAAAAAATAGCGGTGCGTAATGGGACAGGGGGGGTGGTCCGCACCTTCGTCGCCGATGAGAAGGTTCGCCGGTTTCACGTCCAGATGCACGAGCCCCGTAGCGTGAACGTGCCGTAACGCCTGTCCAACGTCCTGCAAAACCTGCCACACGGCCGCCTCTGGTATCTCCCTCCGTGAAGGCAGCTGCGGTCCGTGCACACAAGCAACGAGAAGTGGTGTAGAACAGAAGAAGTGGGGTTTCCACAATTGGGGGGAAAGGGGAAAGGGGAAGGGGGGGGGCGTGTGAGGGGTAGCAAAACGGGGGTAAAAAACAACAGCAGTCCTGTAAAAATAACCGCCACGAAACACAATGCTCTAGCATTGGTTGGTGTACATGCAATCACCATGGTGCTCGACGCCGACAGGATGGGCTCTTTGCAAAGGGTAGAACGCCGCATCAATTCCGAAGGACGCGAAAAAAAAAAAGGCACAACAACAGCTTATCCTTACACAACAGAACTACTACAGCAGTAGAAAGATGCTCACCTGCCTGTCATCACACACGATACTGCTGTATCGAAAGACTAGCCAATGGCTCTCAGCCCTCAGACGAAAAGCATGAACCTTCAGGCTCCAGAGAGTCGACACAGTCAACAGGGACCACACACGCGCACAGCGCAACAAACGCGCGTTTCTCTCCGGCACACAATAAAACGAAACAAAACGACAGACACCCCCACTCTTCCATACGATGCCACAGACCGCCCCCCCCCCTCCCTCCCCCCCCTCCCTCCCTTCCTCACCCTCTCGAGGAAGTCCTTGAGCGTCCCGAGCTCACACAGCTCTGTCTGCAGGCAGAAGTGTCCCTCCTCCTGCCACGCGCGCTCAAACCGGAGCACGCCCGGGTGTTCCCCCAGCCGCTGCAGCGCCCTAGCTTCCAGGAGACACCGGTCCCTGTCTTTCCTCCCCCGGAACTCCCTCTTGCTGCGCTTGATCGCGTACAGCCGCCCGGTGCCCCGCGCTCGCACCTTCCACACCACGGAAAAGCCCCCCTCGCCGATCGGGCCCATCTGCACGAAGTCGTGTTTGAATCCCAGGGTGTCTTCCCCCCCTCCCGGGCCCGCCCCGGCGGCACGGCCGCCGCCGGCGCCGCCAGCGCCCGCGCTGGCCGCCTGCTTAGCGGCGTCCCCGCGGCCGCTTCTACCGCCCGCGCTGCTACCGCCGAAGCTTGACCGTTCGCTCCCTCCCCGCCCTCTCCCGCCCCGGCCGCCGGTGCCCTCGAGTCCTCCTCCCCCGCCGTCGTCATCGCCATCACCGCCTCCCCCGCTGCCCCCGCGGCTGCTCCCGAAGCCACCCCCGGCCGCGCTCAAAATAGAGTCGTTAAACGGATCGCCGGAAGCGTTGGCAAGCCCAGCATCGATCGCCATGCCCCTCCCGGCACCAGCACCAGCGCCCGTGCCAGCACCGCCGCTAGCTAGAAGCCTGCTCTGCCGCAACGAATGCCGGCTGCTCATCCCCGCCGACTCGCCACCGCAAACGCGCCCGCCGCTTCCCGCTCCCTCCAGCAGCAGGCTGTCCTCGAGGCCGTCCCACGTTGGCGTTCGCTGCGGGGTCGGGGGACACCGCATGATCGATTTTCGCGGAGTCAAGCACAGAGGGCCCGGGCCCACGGCGGGGCCGCCGCCGCTACCGCCGCCGCTGCTGCCGAGGGGGGAGTGCGGGGCGCCCGCGCCGCCCTTGCTTAACCTAGACGAGGAAAACGCCGACTGAAGGCAGGGGAGAAAAAACGAAACGAAACGAAACGAAACGAAACGGGGTATCGGAAACGGAGTCAGGGCGTATTCTGTCGTAGACGCGTTGGAAATGAAAAAGAGGCAGGGCGTAGAGACGGGAAAGAAGGGAAGGTGTACTGCTGTAGCAACCACAGAGACTTACGAATATCTGTCCTGAAGCCACGGAAGCAGCTCCGCCCCTCTCGATCATTTTTTTTGTTTTTACCACTTACATACAGCACACGAAAATATGTGGGTACTCACTCTGTCGTAACACCAAAAGCTACGCAAACACAGCAAACACGTTACCACGCCAAGTACATGCCCAAACAGCCAGCGTGGGCCTACGATACACAGCAGCAGTGGTGAGAAACTAGAGAAGCCACTCGATGCTGTTTCAAGAAAACTGAACGGGGACGAAAAACATAGCAAAAACGCCGCGCTCTCCACAGCTACGCATGTGCCAGGTACGTAATAGCAGCAATCAATCGTACAATCATACCAGTAACTGCTCGTACTTATCTCAGGCAATACATCGCACGAACATACCAGGATAATATTTACTACTCTGGACGGAAATGTAAGAACCTTTTGGTCTTCATATTCAAGATGAAAATATCCTTATATTTCCGTGCATAGTGGTATTTTTCACCTCCAGTCAATCACCAGTCACACAATTGAAACTGAAAAATCTACCCACAGCCAAGCAATCGTACAAGCATAACAATTTAATCTCTCACCTGATCAGGGATAGGCCGGGACTTGACGAACGAAGTCGACGCATCGGACGCGCTAGACGTGTCCGCCCCGCTCAGACCGCTGTTCTCCCTCGAAAGCGCCGCCGTCGGGTCCTGCCCCTCGTCCCCCGCCAAGATTCCGAACGCCGACGTCGATTGCCCCCAGTCCCTCCCCTTACCCTTGCCGCGAAATCCGACCCAAGAGTCGTCGGCCACCGTCGTTGCCGGCGTGTCGTGGGCGAGAATCGACGATCCGTTAAGCTGTCCCGAGGAGTCCTCCATGTCTTCCCATCGCCGGCCGTCCGTGGTGCACGCGCTTCCGAAGCCGGCCCCGTCCCCCACGAGCCCCTTACCGACGAGCGTAGGGGAAACCAGAGGGTTCGGGGAGGTCCCGCCGCGCCCTCCCCGCGCGCTCTTCTTGCCGGAGGCGGTTGCACTGCTACCCGCCGCCGGCGTTGGCGCAGTCGCCGCCCCCGCCGCCCCCACCGCCACCGCCGCCACTCCTTCCACCACTGTGACGTCCATCGTGTCGGGCATCTCAAGGGTCCGCAGAGCTAGCTCCGGTCGGGGCCGTCGATGCCTCCGCCTCACGAGCGTAGCCCCCGCCCCCGCCCCGCCCCCGCCACTACCACGGTCGTCTTCCTCATCGTCCGTGCCCTGGTCCATCAAGTCCCGCACGGAGAGAAGGGAGTGCTGCTCCGGCGACGCAGCCACGTAGCTCCCCGCCATCGGCACGGCGCCGCCTCCGTTAGCCGAGGGTGCCAGCGAGCCCAGCGAGGGCGTCGAGTTGTCCCCCAAGTCATCCGCCCCCGGCCGCTCGGTCTTGACGGGAGAGAACGGGTGCTGCCAGCGCTGGGACGACGAGAAACCTACTCCCGACCCGGCCCCCGGCCCGGCCCCCACCCTTGCCCCCGCCGCTTCCGGCGTCAAGCCCCCCCCCGTCGGTGTTCGGGCGTCAGAGGCCTTCCCCGGGGAAAAGGCGAGCTTCATCGCCGCGCCGGACGGGCCGGTCTCATCGTCCGACCAAGACCCTTCCATCCTCACTAACCCCATGCGCTCTTCCGACCCTTCTCCTGCTCCTGCTCCTGCGCCGCTGCCACCGCTAACCCGTTCACTACTACGCCTTCCTACGCCTGTGCCTGTGCCGGCGGCACCGCCACCGCCATCCTCGCTCCCTCTCCTCGGGGACGAGCGCCACGGGCGGCCCACGCTCGCGGGGGTGCTCGCGTCGAACGCGCCGAGGTTTATCGACGCCACGCTCGAGGCGGGCGAGATGGGGGAGTGGTCCCCGAACCTCCCCTGCGTCGAGTACATGTCGTGCGCCGAGGCCGCCGAGTGCCGGCGCCGACGCCCCTGCGACCCTCGCTCTTTCTCCAGCGTGCGCCGCAGCTCCTGACCGCTCCAGCTCGCGCCCACGTCCTTCGTAGCTCCCCCTCCTGCTCCTGCTCCTCCTCGCCCCCCGGTACCGACGGCATCCGCGAAAGCATCGTCCCCGTCGGCGCCTTCGTAATCCTCCCCTATCGCCTCGGCCGGTGTAGCGTACCTGCTCCCCGCGTCCCATTTCTGCAGCGACTCGGTGAGGCGGTAGATGGGCGACCGGTGCGGCGAGCAATCCGGCTCCGACATCGTGTCGCCCCCGCCTCCCCCCCCGGGCCCGAGCCGAGCCCCGCCGACAGCACGCCTGCCGGAGCCGGCGGGGCCGCCTCCGCCGGAGGTGTTTGTTCCCGCTGTGGGATTGCTCGCCGCGGCCTCCGAGGTCGACGCCGCCGATGTTGCTGTCGAGGCACCCGGCGTCGTCGCCGCTGCCCGCCATCCTCCACTCCCGCCACCGCCAACTCCCGTGATACTGTTGCTTGCTGCCGAGCGAGAGCGTCCCCTTCGAGGTGTAAACGATGGCGTCGAGGCCTGCCTGGTGCTGGCGGAAGCGGTCGCGGCGTCCTCCGCTCGCTGCTGCCGCTGCTTTTGGTGCTGCTGCTCGTGGTGGTCGAGGCTGAAAGGCACAGCAGCGGGGACAGCGTCGGGAGGGCTGCCGCCGCCGCCTCCTCCTCCTCCTCTGCTGCTGCTGCTGCTGCTCGTGCTGCTGCTGTTGCTGCTGCTAGTTTGGCAGCTCCGGCCGAAGGCACTGCCGCCACCGGCACCACCGCCGCCGCCGCCGCTCACGGTACCAACGCTCCTCCGCAGCCGCCTGGAGGAGCTCGACTTCGGGCGCAGGTCCGGCGAACTCGTCACACTCACGGGGGCAAGGAGAAAGGGGAGCACGGAACCCTTGGAGGACCCCGCGGGCGTGCGAGGTGAGGACGTGGAGGTGGCGGATGGCCTAGACCGCACGGCCGACGCCACGTTTTCTTCTCGGTTTCGTCGCCTCGTCCCCCCGCCCGTCTTTTGCGCCGCGTGCGAACCGCCGCCGACGCCGCCGCCTGCTACTGCTGCTGCTGCTGCTGCTGCTGCTGCTGCGATGGGCTTGGGCGGGTGGTGCGAGAAAGCGCTGAAGGCAGATAAGCGAAAGGCGCCGGCTGTGCCTCCGTCCCCGAAAGGCGGGGCAAGCAATCCGCTGCTGTTGCCGATGCTGCCGATGCCACCGACGGAGGCGGCGGAGGCGGCAGCACCGAAGAGCAGGTCGTTCTCCTTGTCGTAAGGCGCGCTAAATCTGTCCCCGATACCGCCTCCTAGCGCCTTCTTCTTGGGAGACTGGAAAGACATGCATCTCACAGGGTTGGGATTGGTGAGCCTCGCCATGTGCTCCTCCTCGATCGGGCTCCGGGCCTTGCGCTTTCCGGGCGAGGGCGGGAGGGGCGGGCATCCACCACCACCCCCACTGCTCTCACCATCAGACCCTCCGCCTCCCACTGCTGCTCCCCCTGCTGCTGCGCCGCTTGAAGCGCCTGAGCCAGCGCGAAGCCTCGAGCTCGTCCGCCGAGGCATATTCCCTCCTCCCGGTGCCTTGTCCTCTCTTTTCCTCCTTGCAATTCCGATGCCCGAACCGCGTCGCCAGCACGAATTCACAACGAATACTTCCTGACCGATTTCCGGTCGCCCGCACCGAGGTGCTGCAGCAGCGGTCCCTCGAATACGTCGCTCCAGGGTGGACTGCCGCGCCTCACGCAGCTCCAACGAGCTCCGGAAAAAAATCAACTCCCTTCCCCCTCTGCTGCTGCTGTGCTCGTGTCTCTACCAACAAAAGCAAATTTGCGAGGCACAAAAAAACACAACGCACGGAATCGCTTGCGCTGCGCGAGTTTTCCCGGTGGCAATCGATCGGCGCTCTACCCAGACTCAGTCGGGGTACCTATCACTCAAATACCTCGGCGCTGATCGCCTTGCCCCGCACGATGTCGACGCGCTCGCTGCAGTTGGCTGTGTGCTTTGCTCCTGGGAATGAGGAGGGGCAAACAAAAAACGGGGTTTCCCTTTCTTTTGGTGGGTTCTACGAGGCGAATTTTCGTCGGTAGGCTTTTTCCGCGGGATATTTTTGAATTTTGCAGGTCTCGTTTTCGTGTTTTCTCGTTTTGGGCGGCAACGATAAGAAGAAAGAACAGCCAGGGCATTCAATGAAACGTGCTCTACGCGGCGAGCTCTGGAGCCTGCGGCAGCATAGGAGCGCCTGAAGAGCGTTGCTGCTGCTGTAGGCTGTCTGTTGTTCTTTTCTTCGTTTGAAAGGGCACACGCGTGGATCTGGAGATGCGTTCGTGTGTTTTCAACGCGAAACGAAAAAAAATGCCAAAACACAGCAAAAAGAAACACAATTGGGGGTCTAGAAAAAAAATACTTCTGAACCAGCCCGCTGTCAGCTGCCACCACAGCGATGGAAGGAGAGAGCCAAGCGGGAACGGGACAGCGCAATCGAGCCGGCGGGCAGCTGGCTGTATCACATGGTGCGATCGATCGATCATCAGGATTGTCCCTGGAGCTACGTATACGCTTTTGTTTGAATTTGCAGAAATTCACAAGGGAAGGTACACCACAAACCACAGACCGTGCGTGAGAGGTTCGATTTTCGATCACATCACACAGACAACAGCAGAGAGCCTGGAATAGCCTTGCTGTGTCGTTTGGAGAGCAATTTCAGAGAGAGAGGAGCAGACTGCAGCAATCCACGCTGGCAACACTTGCACACGAATACGTTGTTACCCGCGGATGAACATAGGGGCCAGACATCGAGATCCCTGTTTTATCGTGGCGTTTTGCCCATCCACTGCTGCTGCGCTTCGCATGTTCTTGACGAATCGACTTTTTACCAGGCAGAGAGGCAGAACAACCCTTCTCGTACGTACCAAAACGGAGACAGGCCGTTATCTATTTTTCCAGACGAGCGTTATCACAGAGATCACGTTTACGCGTATATACCGATCAGGCGATCACCATTTTTTTCAGATCGTCAACACTTTGTAGCAGTGTCACACATAGGCCATCGGCCATCGATACACAAAGAACGCACACGTTTTCACGGCGTCAAAAACGATCTGCTGCTGCTGCTGCTGTCCGTTCAACGAGCCGGAGCATATCCGCCTTGCGCTCGTGCCACACTCCGCACAGAGGCGGAGGCGGAAGAGTACGGCTGTGGAGCAGGAATTGCATGACTCGCGTGCGTGATGGTCAAAAGCGCTTTTTGATTGGGGGACGGTAAAACAAAAATGGATTGTTTGGAGCCATATATCGCAAAAATCAGGATCTACAGCCTACAGCAAGCAGTAGCACAGCTGAGCAGCACCACGAAAGCTACACATATACCAGGTACAGCAGCAGCAGCAGCAGCGTACGTGCTGTGTACGACACGTACCGGGTATCGTTTACGTACGTACGAACGTACGAGTGCCGCTGTTATATCGCGTGCATAAACACCCTGGGAACTGGGTAGGGGTATAGGAGAATGCACGATGTTTTACAGAGACAAACAAACCACTTTTTGACTCTTTCGAAAGCAGTGAATAAAAGTCCCCGGGTATACCAGCAAACAAAGCAGCCAACCAGCAACACGGAAAAGTACCCGTGCGCGTACAGAAGCCCCAATCAAGTGGAACTGGTACTGCTTCTGCTGCTGCTGCTGTACCCGATCCAGTACCGTATACAAGAAGAAGAGTAGATTCAAATTGGCAGCCTGATGTAACATCGCATCGTACCAGGTACTACCAGAGGGTATGTGTATGTATGTAGCCTGCTGTACGTTGCGTGGTGAAAACAAAAATGAAAGTATTTTACTCAACCGAACGCGGGTTTCGTTTGTCGGGACTTCGTGGTTCCTCTTCCTCTCATCATCCCGTCGAAGTGTATACTCAAAATGTATACCTGGTACCTGGTATATACGTACGTACGACCGCACCCCCACTATCCACTAAGTGTACGAGAGTCTAATGATGTGTCGCGTGTCGCTGTGACTGGGTAGGTTTCAATCTAACAGCCATATTTGCGAGGGATGGGCGGGTTGCGCAGGCCCGAACCTTGACCGAAGACCACAGAGTAGACGGACGACCCCACAGCAGATAGATGCAGCCTACGTATATGTTTGACCTGGTTACACAGGCAGTAAGTAGTTGGTGCAGCAGCAACAGCAGTGAAGCAGCAGTTCGAGTATACGAGTACGTACATAGGCCGATGCCTCGCCAGCTCGCCAGCTCACAAGTCTCGGGTCGGTAATATGCGAGTACAGCGGTGTCCAGCCCCTCACCTTTTTGCCTTTTTCCATGACGTTTGTACCAACGCATATACCGTACATGCACGCCCACCCCCCCCCTCCCCCTCCGGCTCGAAAGGGACGCGTGATCAATGGTCAAATGACTAAGGCAAGCAACAAATGAGTACGCCCCCCCCCCCAACGGTACCCCCCTCCCCGCGATGCCCTCCCCGCTCCCGCTGCCGCGGGCCTCGGGGTCCCCGCCCCCGCCCCCGCCCTACGAGTAGAGTTGGAGGAGACACATACACCGCTGCTGCAATTCCCATTTTGCTTGTGTCGCCTCCCCTTCAAAAATGTACTCACTTAGAATAGTGTTGTATGCGCTGCGAATGGGTATTTCTCGTTCGTCGGTGCCAGTGGTACCAGGTACCGGTACTCTTCTGTAACTGGTGCCTGGTACGTATTATATTTACGTATTAATAGTATGCGTATAGTTGTACACGGCGGTACGAGTAGTACTTCAAGTACCATGCCAGGTACAGCCAGAGGTACTACTCTGTCCGGAGATGTAAGGGCCGTTTGTGTATGAACATGAGTATCCGAACGGTTCCTACATTTCCGTACGTACACGGTGGTATATAGTACCAGGGGTATATAATACCGTACGAGGTTTACAGCAGTTTGAGCTTGCCGGAAGCCGCCTCTCGGTTGGCCATCCATCCTACGAGGCTATGACCCTCCAAAAAAAGGAGGGTCATCGTACATAGCCCATACGTAGCATCCATCCATCCACCCGTCCATCCATCCTTACATCCACCGATCCATCCATCCATCCATCCATCCAACCATCCGCTCATCCATCCATCCATCCATCCATCCATCCATCCATCCATCCATCCATCCATCCATCCATCCATCCATCCATCCATCCATCCATCTATCCGTACATCCATCCATCCATCCATCCATCCATCCATCCATCCATCCATCCATACATCCATCCATCCATCCATGCATTCCATCAAACGAGATGTGTGGGAGGAGCGCCACACCTCCCCCCCCCTCCCCCGCCGATCTGCCTACCGTTGTTTCGTGTTTTTATGTGTTCTTTCCACCCGTCGACACCCACCCACCACATACCCGCCATTGTCCGCATTGTCCGTGCCAATTCTTCATCTTACACCGAGACGAAAAAAAAAAACTCTGTCGCCACAAACTACGATACACTGACGAGATGACACAACCGAGGATAATACATAGGCTACGAGCGTTGCCGCAGTGAGTGTGCGCTACAATGTTATACCTGGCACAGAAGCAGTGAATGCGCTGCATGCGCGGCAAATAACACCCTGCCTGGTATTCCGGTGTGTATGTGTGTAGACGAAGCTTTCGTCCCCATGCGTCGATGTGCCACCACCCGTGCCTTTTCGTGCATTCGTACCTGGCTACGGTATATACGAGTATCTACACAGCAGCAAAAAAAAGCAGTACATGCCATCATACCTGGTGTGTATAGAACTAACTCTAAAACTCGTTTGGATTGGTCGGTGTTACTTGCCCGGTGCGGCTAACGAACTACTTATTTTTTCTTTACTCGTAACTGTCAAGAGTTTTGTTGTTTTGCGTTCTCCGTTCTTACCCGGTGGCTACGTGCGAGTACGCGTAGCTGGTACGAGACGAATAACGAACGCCTGCTGTGCCCTCCCTTTTCAGCTTCCGACACCCCCGGGATTTCAAGTCAAAACACAATCCCGACGGGGAACCTTGCACACACGTATATGTAAATATATGTGCAATAGCTCCCCCGGGGGGGCGCGGACAGTAAACTTGACTGGCGGTCCCGCCGCTTTGGATATAATCGGATACGAGGCGTAGCCTCCATCCGCCCCATAGAACATGCTCTCGTACATACCAGCAACTTCATTTTCGTATGACAGGAACTATTTGCAGACACGCACGCGAGTCTGTCAGACGATTTCACAGGTCAAAACGCTTTTACCGACCCCCTGCTCCCACTGCTTGTCACCCTTCTCTCCCACGCCAGCCTGATTCCACCCGGACGTTATAGCCAGCCCTCCAAGAAACTGACCCTGGTTGCGTAGGTAATATTGGCCGCCGGCGGGGCCCATGAAGGCACTCGGATCCCATTCGACTCTATATCCACCACAAAGTCGGGGTTTCCACGAGAAAGGCCACAGCGAAACGGGACCAACACTAAAACTATCGCTCGTAGTACAGTACCTTGGTGCAGTACGGGACACCCAATAAGAAACAAGCGAATGAGAACGGCAGGCTGATATTTAGTGGGGGGGGGGGAGGAATCGGGAGTCCTTATATTGAAATTAGTGTAGAAAGCACCCTCTCTCAAATAAGAAATCCAGCCTGGACCAGTTTTTGTTTTCCTGTCGAGTAGTATCTGGCCTGTGGATTTCTCCCACAGGCTCGTGTCCATCAATAAATAGTTGCGCCCACCAGGTAGTATGTATATGGCGCTGCTCCAAGCGGGGAAGGGGGCGCATATTAAATGTAGTAAATGTGTTATAAATAATATACCTGGTACGTATCAATTGTTATTGTCCTTGCCATCCGACAATGTGTATGTAGCATGAGCTTCAACATTGATCACTCGGAAACATTGCCTCTCCGAAAGAAAGAAAACCACACATGGAGCGAGAACCAAAAAAAGCTCTCTGCACAAAACCTATATACTATGAATACCTTCTGTACCTATGTACCTACTTCAGGGTTGAGCTTTTGTCTACTCCATTTGTTGTCCTTACCCCTTCCTTCTCATCACCATTATTATATCGTTTGTGGACACCGGTTGGACTGCGATCCTACTCTGCAGTTTCTTTTTTACAGTAAGGCAACTGGTTCCATTACGAGGCAGTTACCATAATGCAATCCGACGCCGCAAAGTCGACGAGGGGGGGAAAAAAAAGCCTGAATGAAGTTTTTTCGCTGTTAACCCTGATAGGACTGGAGTCCCGTTTTGGGGACAAATTGCTTAGAATTAGAGTGGTTTGTCCCCAAAACGGGACTGCAGTCCTAAAAGGGTTAAAAAAAAATCAAGCTTCGTAGCTACGTATAGCACGAACCTTTCGTAGTGGGGAGGGGGCAGGAGAGGAGCCTGCTGTGGGACCCCGGGTCTGAGTTATACGACAAATCAAGTAATACGAATGGAGGGAGAAAAGAAGGGCGAACATGATTAATGGGATGAAAAAAAATAAAATAAAAAATAAAAAATAAAAAAGTAATTGCAGTCAGTACTACTGGACAGATAGCACGTAGAACCGGGCGTGGCTCCGGCTTGGAAACCAACGGGCTGGTGCAGAAAGAGGGGCTACTCGTACAGTAGTCGTGCTGGTATCATATATACGGTATACTGTAATCAAGATAATACTCTCCCTGCGAAGAATTTCGGGGCCCATATAAACAGGGGCGGGGGGGGGGGGGGGGCGGGGGGGCACGCACAACGAAACTGTTGTTGACTTTCGTCGAGATTTTTTGCATACGACAGACTCGTCGTCGCTTGGAAGTTGCGCCCTCTCCGGGTTGTCGAGAGCACCATCATCTTGGAAATTCGTCGGAAGGGGTGTGTTATTTTTACTATTAATACAATACAAGGTGACTTGTCTTTCCAAGTACCTGGTATACTACTGTGCTCCGTATAAGCAAAGGAATGCACGAGAAGGGAGAGCCATCAACAACAACCACAGAGTTTCGCATAGTGTCACGCCCGAAGACAGACATCAATCAGGCTTCTCCATCAAAAATCGCGGAAAACCCGAACCCGTGTGCCCCCCCGCCCCTGCTCCCCGCGAAAGCGCACACACATCGCCTCGGTCTCTTGTGTTTTCTCGGCCTGAACCTCAAGTCCGAACGTACTTGCCGGACTACGCAGATCAGTGCATCAGACAGCGGCAGCGCTCAATATTTCTACTTGAACGTATGATACAAGGTACAGTCGTATGTGTAGGCCGGCGCCGTGCGAGATTACATCATTCGTCTATTGCGTCCCCCCCCCCCTCCCACACATTGTAAGGATATGCGAAAAAACCCGACATGCTCTGCCCCGGCATTGCAGGGATGCAAGGGTCTATGGTCCTACGACTACGGCCATGCATATCTATGGTCATACGACTACGGCCATGCATGAAAAATGAAGTACACCCCCCCCCCCCCAACCGGCGAGGGTCTATGGTCATACGACTACGGCCATGCATGAAAATTAAGTACACCCCCCCAACCAGTATCGGTATTAGGCAATTGTTTTTTGTGTAATATGTATGAAGAAAAAAACGTAATCGGCGCCCACATATTGGAGATGACTATTATTAATAGAGGAGCAGGAACGGTGCTTGCTCCGTCTGGAATGGGATGCATGCCGTGGGCAATGGTCAAATAACTTAAGGCAAGCATCAAATGAGTGCGCCCCCCGCCCCTTCCCTACCCCCCCCCGGCCTATGCCGAAACCGGGGTGTGAAACATCGTAGAACGTTGCATTCGCCAGACCACACCCTGAACCAAAGCAAGTCTAGACACTTTTCTGATTATGTTTTCAACTTTCTAGGTTACATTTCTTAAAAGCCTGTTTTTTTTTCCAATAGGGCCGATACTGATTGTAATGTAGACTGTGCTCGCATACCTGGCTGGACGTGCGATGTGATAACGGCATGCTTCGTACACACGTACGTGTGATAGATACGCCAGTTATCGCTGAGGCGAAACTACAATCGGATCGGAATCGGCTGGGGCATTCGCAAATGCAAGCGTGGGCGGGCGAACATTTTTGGACCGCGTGCGTGCGTGCGTGCGTCATCGTCGAACGTCGCCCGCGTGGACGCACGTGACACGACAACAACAACAAGAACAACGCCTACGTACGTACGCACACATCATTAATAAAAACCCTGCTGGCGAACACCGGCACACTTCACAAAAAAAAACAAAAACAAGACAACACCATGATGGAAGGCGTACAAGGAATAGAGTGCCATTAATATAATGTTGTTGATGTTGTCTCGTACAACAATGCTGATTGATGTTGTTGACGATGTTGATATGTACCAGCCTCTATCAGGGGGGACCATAGTAAATAGGTCCTAACCTACGGCAAACACACACAAAAACCTATATATTTACCTATTTTTACTAACAACATTGGGTCCTGTTTACTATGCCCCCTCCGTGATAGGCGCCCGCCGCCGTCCCTATACTATGTAGGAAATTGATGAGAGAAAATCTACCACCTTCTTGTTATATCGCTCCGCCAGAAAAAAAAAAAAATGTCATCAATAGTCTATAACCTCTGATTCAAAGTTTCGTACGCGAGGGCGGCTGTACTACCCTGTGTTATCGCGTGGCGCCCGCTTCCACGTGGGCAAAGGTATACCGCCCGATGACCCTGCCGGAGCACACCATCCCATTAAAAAAAACAAAAAAAACGCATGCAAAACACGTCGCCTCGGGTATCGCCAAAAGGAAGAGGCGCCGGGGCGTGTCGCCTCCGGACGCCCCCCCCCCCCCCCCCCCCCCCCCCCCCCCCCCCCCCCCCCTAGCTCACCCTTCATGCGCTTCGCCGAACACCTCACGTTTCGCTTCACGCTTGGTGCTAGCTAGCAATGTCTGCCTGGTCGGTGAAAACCCGACATGCTCCGTCCGTCCCGGCATTGTCGTAGGGATGCGAGGGTCTATGGTCATATAATACGACTATGGCCATGCATGAATATGAAGTACACCCCCCGGTCTGGCGAGTGCACCAGCACTGCTGCTGTGTGATTGGTCGAGGGTCGAGGGTATGGCCTTTCGGCCGGCCAGCCGGCCGTTTTTTTTTTCGCCACCGAAACATGCGTGGTGGGGGTGGAGCCGCGTCTTGGCCCCTACCGATCTCGAATCCCCGCCCCAAACGGTTCGGGGTTAGCAGGGTTAGCATTGGGGGTTAGTTTAGGGCTGGGTATGGACCGGCGTGCACGGTAGGTAGTAAATTTCGCCAAAAAAAAAGAGTTGTACGTATATACGCACACGAGCTTATTTACAAGCTAAAGGCTGCTGGCGTTGTACGTCGTATATATATGTGACGTATACTATTACGGGTGACCATAGTAAATAGAACCAAATATTGTTAGTAAAAATCGGTAAATATATAGGCTTTGTTGGTACTGTAGGTTCTATTTACTATGTTTGTCCGTAATACTGTAATCAAGATAATGAGGTATCACACCCCCTGCGACGAATTTCAGATGCGCGAGTCTCCGAAACTCACGGGGGGGAAGGGGGGGTGTACTTCATTTTCATGCATGGCCGTAGTCGTATGGCCATAGACCCTCACACCCCAACAGAATGCCGGGACGGAGAATGTGTTGGGTTTTCACCAACCAGGCATAATAAACACTCCTTGCACCAAAAGCGCTAAGCCCCGTGAGATGTTGGGCGAGTCGCATGAAGGGGTGAGCTTCATCCTACTAAGAAAACCGCTTGTGAGGCGGCGGGCTTGCATATGGACGACAGCCTTCCGATGCATTGATTTAATATCTGGCGTGGCCACTTCCAGAGACAGCATTGGGTTTACTATGTATCTGCCTCGTGGGTGCCTAGCGGGCGGGGGGGGGCATCACACACGAATATGTGGGCGACGTTGGGGAGATTATCGTTGAGATTTTTTCCCGTCGGCACACCATCGCTCGGCGTCTGCTGTACCCTCCCCGTTGCCGAAAAAATCGTTACGTCTTGAAATTATCGTCCCTCTATTCAAGAGGAGGTGTGCCATCCTGTTACCCGTGTGTTATACGGGTAGAGAGGGGTACCCGACGCCCTAGGGGTATACGCGCAGCTGGTGCCGCACCAGCAAAACAAAAAAAAACGGTCGGCAACGTTCTGCGTATTATGTACATAGATAGGTAGTCGTAGTAGTAGACAGCAGTAGTAGTGGTTACAGTAGTTTTAGTGTAGTACTTGTATGTAGTATGCACTACTGTGTATATTGCAGCATTTTTACTTGTTGTGCTGCTGCTGTAACTGCGCCATCGCACGTTGCCACCATCGATCGACGATCGCGATCGCTTTCACTATTGAGTAGTACTACTGTGTAAGCCAGGTACGCTACGTGCTGCGTACGTATATATATATGCGCATGTAAGTACTACCGGTATGTGGTACACTACTTGATTGCGTGTCTACGTGATGATTGAACGTCTGCATGCTTGCATGTCTACGTGACCTGACTGTGAACGTCTGCATGCTTGCATGCCTACGTGATTTTGAACGCCTGCTTGCTTGCATGTCTACTTGTGCCTGTTTGACTTCCTCCGTGTGACGTATCGCACCGTGATGCATCGCTATTAATAGCAAGCGTAAAACGTGCTTGCTGCTTGATGTGCCCATCATGTGATACTAAAATACACACTGCATTGAGGCAACCCGCTGATCAGGCCTGACAAAACCGTTAAAGCAATCATTATTTGTACCAGTATTATTTATCTTTCCCCTGAAAATGAAATACACCCCCCTGCGGCAATGGGTATCTCCGCCTCGAAAGGGATGCGTGGTCAATGGCCAAATGACTAAGGCAAGCAAATCATGAGTACGCCCCCCCCCGCGCCTGCGGCAATGTGTCGTACACGTTCCAGTCCGACTTGATTGAATCGAATATCCTCTACTACTACCACCGCAAGCAGGAATACTAGTGGTCTCTCTTCTACTATTGTTCGTGCGTTCTTGGCGATGACATTTACTCTTACGAAGGACCATAGTAAATAGGACCAAATGTTGCTATTAAAAACAGGTAAATATATACTGGTATTATAGGTTTTTTGTGTTTAACGTACCATAGGTCCTCTTTACTATGGTCCTCCGTTATACTAAACTACTGTTGTACACCAGTGTTTATGTTATTGCTGTCCGAACATCCAAACCCCCCCTTTTTAATTACGCCTACTGCACATGTCTGGGACAGTTCGAGGACTAGCCTATACTTAGGACTATATTGGAGTCCTTACGATATAGGAAGTAGACATACTGTAGAAGGAAGTTAGACTTTGCGCATACAGTACGTAGGTTTCCTTTGTTTCCGTGGTTTTCTGCTTCCGGGAATGTTATGAGTGATCGACGTTGAAGCTCATGCTGCACATTGTCGGATGGAAAATGTGCTAATAATAATAATAGTAATATAGTCTACTCCTGGGTCCTCTATGAACGACGAGTAGTTTTTCTAGCCGACCGGTCCAAAAGGCTAGAGTCTAGAGTAGCTTTGAAGCGTGCTACGATAGGGGTAGAGGTATACCGTTTTTTGGCTGAAACGTTTTTTTTTCTTTTTTTTTTCTGGATTATCAGGCCCCCTTAGGGCCCATATTAACGACTGTAAAATAAATTCAATTTGAAAAAAAAAAATCAAAGTCGCTTTTCATTGGTCAACACACGCACCAGCACCAAAGATTATACCCCAAGATCCTAATCTTTGGTGCTGGTGCGTGTGTTGACCAATGAAAAGCGGATTTGAGTTGTATTTTTTCCAAAATTGAATTTATTTTATACTCGTTAATATGAGACCTAGCGAAAGACAAAAGGGAGTCCAGAATCCAATTACTTCGGACAAATATGTTCTTATACCAATCAGGCCTCGTGGATACCTGACGAAACTACGTGGACAAAAACAAATATTGTTATGCGTGTATATATAAGCACTATTGCCCATAATATAAGCAACGCTTCGGTATTAATGACGAATGTTACCTTAACTCATTGAGAACTGAAGAAAAATCCCAGTCTAATTCCAAGTAGTTTGTCCCCAAATACGTGGGACCAGTTCTTAAGGGCTTAAGGCAGAGGTTGCGCCATTTTTTTTATTCTAAGGCTCCTTACTTGAGGAGCTCTATACTAAAAGTAAGTAAAACAAACATTTTGGAGGAAAATAAAAGTGCTACTTACTGTAGGTCATGTCATATGGTATCCCCGTTTCCCCTGTATTGTTGTGGAGGCGTTACTATTTGTTGTTATCTATTCCTCTGAGAAGAGGAATGCTTGCCCTCTCCTGCTCAGAACTTCTGGAGAGGCAAGGAAAACCGCTAATAATATGAACCTAACACGTGTGAGTGATCAAAAGAGTAACCAGAGTGAACCTGCACAGCAGCAGCAGTAGTCGGGGCTTGCCCCATACCGCCAAATTTGTAATGCATGATGCCGCGGGCGTAGGGCCGTGGCGTGTATCTTCACAGCTACGTATCATACCCCATGAGCAATCCCATGACCTACTGTAAGGGCCCGTTTTAACGAAAAAGAAAAAAAATCAATTTGGGAAAAAAAAAAAATCAAATCCGCTTTTCATTGGTCAACACACACACCAGCACCAAAGATTAGGATCTTGGGGGGTGCTGGTGCGTGTGTTGACCAATGAAAAGCGAATTTGAATTTTATTTTTTCCAAGTTGAATTTATTTTATATTCGTTAATATGGGCCCTAAGTGTACTATGGAAAAAACAAATTGCAACACAAGAATGAAAAAAACGACGATTTTTGGGTTAAGGAGCCCGGTCGTGCAGAAAACGTTTAAGCCGAAAAAAAAGGTACAGCAGTACCTCTATCGTAATATACAAGCGATCCTTGTACATACATATTATGCATGTATATATACAAAGAACCGTGCTATACACAATATAGGGGGGTATACAGATACAGCACACCTATCATATGTTTTCTAGGGATGACCGTGACAGCCTTGATTGACCGAAACCCGCCTTGACCGACATCCTTGACTGACGTCCTTGACCGACAACCTTGACCGACAACCTTGACCGACGGCCTGGACTGACAGCCTGGACTGGTACCCTTGACTGACTTGGACTGGTGCGACGTACGTACGGTAGGCGGGGGGGGGGGGGGGGGGCCCTTTCACTACGTACGTATTTACCGAACGTTCACGAAGGCCGCTCGGGCGGGTGGCTCTGTACCTGTCTCAAAATGGGACTGCTGTAAGATGATGACGTTATATGGCGCAGCGTAGTATGTATGTAACAAGCAGTCCTAAGGTGGTGGTCGCGAATATCGGGGATGAAAAGCCCCCCAAGACTGCAACACAATAAGTTAACGACTTCACTCTCCCGAGTGGCTCTGAGCGGCTGAAAAGCAACAATGCCCTACCCCCCCCCCCCGCCCCTCCCCGCCCCCCCGCCCCTGATCGCGTGAAAACCCGACATGCCCCGTCCTGGCATTGTAGGGATGCGAGGGGTCTATGGTCATACGACTACGACCATGCATGAGTTATGAAGAAGAACACCCCCCCCTCGCCCCCCTTTTACCGTAACCCCCCTGCCCAACAGCAAGGGGATAAGGTTAGCAACAAAAAAAAAATGTAAAACATGGAAACAACGTTATGAGAGCCCAACTGTTGGAGGTGTCTCTACTAGGGGAGTAGGAACGGTGCTCCGTCTCGAAAGGGATGCGCGGTCAATGATCAAATGCACTATCAGGCAAGCAGTAACTGAGTACGCACGCCCCCCCCCCCCCCCCCCCCCGCGTCCCTACCGACCGTAGCACGAGTCACTTGTGACTGACAGTCTTGACTGATTGACTGACTGACATATTGACCGTCATATTGACTGACTGTCATTTTGACGCTTGACCGTCTACTGACCAAAAACGTCAGCAGACGGACGGCAGCTTTGAACATCGATCTGACGTCAGTCACAGCTTTAGGCGCTCCTACGTCAAAAACCAGAGTACAGAACCGTGCTATATACGAGAGGTAGCAGCCTACATTTTCTGAGAATTTTCTGACGGGGGTCACTTGAGGAGCTCTAAAAGTCACCCAAAAACTGTTTTTCAGAAGTCACCAGGTAACAGCAGTGCAACCCGACGAGCAACACTCAAAGTATATATATACGTACATAGGTATATCCCGAATTCCCACACTAAAACTAATACAGAACCGTGCTACGAGGGGGGCATGTAGCAACCTACATTTTCTGAGATTTTTCTGACGATCGTCACTTACTTGAGGAAGTCTAAAAAGTCACCCAAAAACTGATTTCCAGAGAACGTTGAGAGTCCTGAAAAGTAAATATTATTACTGACAATAACAACCGAAGCCTATGTACGCAGGTATACTATTGTTTTGTATCACGAATTCCATTGTAAAAAAATGGTTATACTAATGGTATTCCGATCATCTTGGGTTAAGGAGTATACTATTCATTATTATCATTATTTTTTTTGTCCATCCCATTCATTTTCTTCGCCCTTGTATTCTCTCTCCGTCCCTAGTCGTAACTCAGATCCGGGGTCACTAAGTAGGCTCTTCTCCCCCCTTCCCACCACGGTACGTGCCTGTCATTTTTATCGCGAGAAGATTTTAACACTTTCGTCCCTCGTCGACCTGCGTTGGATTCCGCCTACCCACGCCACGAGGGCGCTCTCAGCAATTGGTTCCTTTTTATTAATAATCGTAAAATCCAGTCAGAAATATTTGCCTCATAAGGCAAAAAAGTGCTCCCCCTGTATATCATGCGTAGCACGCCTCCAAAAACATTGCCCCACCCAGTGGGTGCTACACGCATGCATGCGCATTCAAGCAGGGAGGGAGGTCGCCACTTGACCCTTTTTAGATCTGCCACGACAAAACAGCGAGTATAGGAAGGGATTATAAGGTGCGACTACCAGCAAGTATGTACGTATAGGAAATGATTTTGTCAAGTATTCAGGTCTGATTGATAGCACATTCCATGTTTTAAGTCATGTGGATTGTACGTGGTTTACGTACCCTCTTGTACTTATATATATGCAAGGCTCCCCTCCGGGATTGTGATTGGCTTGAAATCCCGGGGGGTGTTGCGGGCAGAAAGGGGAGAATACACAGCAGGCGTTCATTCCTCGAACCAGCTATAATACTACTCGTACGTGGCCACCGGGCAAGAACGAGGAACATGAATCACCACTTGAAAGCTAAAGAAAAAATAAGCAAGTAAGTACGTAGCCACGGGGTGTAATTTAACCGGCCAAGTGGAGAGAGATAAAAGTTTCCCTCAGTTTTCTGATTGGCCATTTTTTTTCAAAGGAGATTTCTGATTGGCCAAAAATCCCTGGTCGACCGGTGACGTCATCCGCTGATGAGACCGCTGATTCGTCGCCCAGGTAGAATCCGAGCTGGTGGTCAGCGGTCTTACACTCCACCCGGATGGCATGTTTATGTAGGACGTGCGCAGGCTATTGGTGGGGGTCAAGACTAGCCTTGTTACGAAGATGGCCGTAGCAGCACGGATAGCGCAGTAACTCTTCCCCGCCCCTCCGTGTTCTCCGGTCACCGCACAAACGATCCTTGTGCCCTGTTGTATCATCCAGGCAAAATGGCCAATCAGAAAACTGCGGGCACCTTTTATTTCTCTCTCTCTGCGCCGACCAGCCCAGACGAGTTTACAGTTTTAGTTCTACATATATATATATATATGTGGACGATGTGATGGCCATATGGATAGGTGCTGCACGTTCACATTGTCAGATGGAAAATTGAATCATCATGGAAATTATTAGTATTATTACATTATTACCCTTGCCATTGCGGCAACAACGCGCCGTAGCACATGAGCTTCAACATTGAGGATCACTCATAGTAAGCACTCCCGAACGAAGAATGACCACAGAGAGAATAAACAAAAAGAGGCTCTCTCTCTGCACAAACTCTACTTCCCCCTACCTTCTGTACCTATACTTCCGGCTTGAGCTTTATCTTACTCCATTTATTTTGCTGTCCTTACTCCTTCCTTCTCATCATGCATGTACTCTTATTTTCTATTGTAAATATTAAGTTGCATCCAAGCCCCATATCCCCACTCCATCGATGTGGGTCTGACCACAGAGAGAAGAAACAAAAAAGAGGCTCTCTCTCTGCACAAACTCTACCCCCCCCTACCTTCTGTATCTATACTTCCGGCTTGAGCTTTATCTTACTCCATTTATTTTGCTGTCCTTACTCCTTTCTTCTCATCATGCATGTACTCATATTTTCTATTCTAAATATTAAGTTGCATCCAAGCCCTATATCCCCACGCCATCGATGTGGGTCTGATATATAGTTTAGTTTCCCTTTGCTTTCTTTCTTCTTTCGGAGTGTTTTTGAGTGATCCACGTTGAAGCTTGTCATGCTACACATCATTGTTATTCTCATCTTTGCCATTCGACAATGTGCAGCATGAGCTTCAACGTTGATCACTCATAACATTCCCGAAAGCAGAAAAACACGGAATCAAAGGAAACCTATGCGCAAAGTCTAAGTTCCGTCTATGTCCACTTCCCGCTATGCTTTATCCGCAATACTCCATTTGTTGTCCTTGCTCCCTCCTTCTTCTCAATACGCACACTTTACGTTCTATTCTTAAGTCCTAAGCCGCATCCAAGCTCCATCCCCACGCCATCGGTGTGGGTCTGTCACCCCCCCCCCCCCCCCCCCGTGGTCTTTCTCGCTTCCTGGCGGTCCTAATAAGCTGCCATTATCGGATGGCAAGGATAATGATATTAATAAGGTGCCACTACCAACAAGTAAGAGAACACAATTGAAGGTGCCAGCTGCCACTACCGGCGAGCATATACAGGAAAAAGGACAACATACATGGCACCACTTCGAAGATCAAGCAGGAGGTGCGACTGAAGTGCCACAAATACGGGGGACCATAGAGTAAATAGAACTTACGGTACACACAAAAAAAAAAAGTTTATTTGTATTTCCCTCATATT